>FR989942.1:8049093-8649093 GCA_905404155.3 Plebejus argus
ATTATTTTAAAGTAGGAAAACTATCCTACTCTAATTACAATCACGGCTCAAGATTGTATAGTCCACCTCGACGCGCACTTTACACAGCTTACGTTGCGTAGTGTGAGTGTCACATGCACACATAAACAGTCACGAAGTTTTTACCTAATCTCGCGCGTATTATTTTTGTGAAAGGGCTCTTAAATCAACAAATAGCTCTATTATAAATAATAGTAATCATGAATTTGAATTTAAAGCTTTAAAAAACATTTTATTATAAGTGGTACCTACATTAGGACTTAATATCTATCTGGTTTTTTACAATGTTATTAAAATCTGTCAGTGAATATTGTGTGCATTAGGTATTAGTGCAAGTTAAAAATAAAATAAAACAATATTCAGCCAAAAAATAACAGTAATTCCACCACATGAATCGGGACTTCTTTTTCACACCACCACAATTTTCTCCAATTATTGGATAATAATTTTACAAGATAATTATTTTACGTCTCCTTTTAATAAATAAGGTCGAAATTATTTTAAAAGTCTATCATATTTGTATTGGTTACATGTTAGTCTTTATACATTCAGGTCTATATTTAAAAAAAATATTTTTAGTTTGAATTATCTACGACCTAAAATGGGGCTACCACTTACCGGTTATGTGGTGAGTACTATTATAATTTTCAGTCATAATAACACAAATTTATTGTTTTTTCAGCGCTTCCCATGGGGTGATGGCCAGAAGTCCCTCTTCCACAACCCCCATGTTAACGCTTTGCCCAATGGCTATGAAGATGAGCATTAAATCAATAAATCTACAACATCAAAGTGTAATTAGAATTTCTGTATTGTAAGATAATAAAATTACTAAAATCAGTACTATTTTCATTATTTTTAGTGAGATTAAAATTTAGAAATAGCTGTTGTTTATGTATGGAATATGGATGCATCATTGATTTACATGACAATTTTGTTATGTTTTAATTCATCAAGCCCCTTATGGTCACCGCACCGGTGACCGAGACAATAGATATTCTATTGTGTCTCGTTTTTCCACAATCGACTGGTTAATCTATACATATAATAAAATCGTAGGAAAGTCAATTCTGTACATTGAATATTTTTGAAAAATACTACTTGGGACGTGATCTACAATCGATATGGAAGCCAAAAATATAGTTTTTAGAATTTTTGTCTGTTTGTCTGTTTGTCTGTTTGTCTGTTTGTCTGTATGTATGTCCGGGATAAACTCAGAAAGTACTGAATGGATTTACTTCAAATTTTGCACGAATATTATATAGAGGTCGGGTCAACACATAGGCTATATATTATGACGATATCACCTAAGGGGGGGGGGAGGGGCTCAAGTTTCAATATTTTTAGTTTTTTGCTCATATCGCTAAAACGGTGCGTTGTAGAGAGAAAATGTCCTGTACGTAATGAAAGCCCGTAAAATTTCCTACAAATTTCTCCTTCACACTTTGTATCTATCTTCACTCCTTGCCATGCTATGAGCTTTTGTCTATCTTTTCTATACAAATTTCGAGTGTCGTTTGATTAACATGCTGGGAGCTTTGGCATCGGTCTTTTCTTGGGGGGGGGGGGGCTGCCCCCCCCAACCCCCCCCCCCTACCCCCCCCCAACCCCCTTTGTAGGAACAATCTATATCTATACATATAATAAAATCGTAGGAAAGTCAATTCTGTACATTGAATATTTTTGAAAAATAATACTTGGGACGTGATCTACTATACTAACGCGGACGAAGTCGCGGGCAACAGCTAGTTAAAGATATTTGTTGGACACAAGTCTTCCTCTACCTCAATCGTGGGAATCACAGACACAATAGATATTCAATTGATATGTGGCACCAACTGGGTGCTGCTTGGGAGTTGATGGGGTTAAGGGCCCGGGGTACCCTCGAAATTTTCATACATTCTTAATACCAAAATCATTTTCTCATACGAAAATATTTAACATGTTTGAGTTATTTTTCAGCTTAAAGATAGTAATTACCTAGGGTCCTGAACAAATTTTTTTTACAAAATATTTAAATACTAAAAAAAAAAAATTTGTATAAGTAATTTAAATATTTTGCAGTAAATTTACTACTCAATATTTAAACACCAAAAAATAGAAAAAAACACTAAAAAATATAGAAATAAATAGTAAATTTTTTTTGGTGTTTAAATATTTAGTAGTACTAAAAATATTTAAACAAAATTTTTTTTAGTATTTAAATATTTAGTAGTGTGGGAATAATGCGTGGAGGCCCAAAGGAAGATCTTCCGACCGAGCGAGGTGTTATGCTCGGTCAGGCCGGAGCCCACGTGATACATTTCAGCTGTCGTATAAAGACATATATACTGACGCGCTCAGAAAACTTCGATAGCGCGATGCAGGAATGTTAGGCGAATGTGGGTACCGCCACATCACTCCCCCCCGAAGACCGGAGGTCGAATCTTGAAGTCTTGTTCGCTTGAGTCGCCAGTGCCAGTGAGTTCCAGTGAGTCGGAACTGTAAGCTGCTTCCACGGGATCCAGTGAGTCGGATAGCTGCCGTGCGGGGCCGATGCTACGTGCTGACCAGGAGAGATGTGCTCTGCTTGCTGACCGGTCGGTGTAGTGAGAAAGCCCGATGATGCCGATGCGGAGTCGCCCAGGCCGCGGTACATTGCGGCTAGTGGACGAGGTACCCGATGAGGCGATGCTGGCTGGCGCGGTGCGGAGGGGCGGGGAGTGATGATAATGAAGGAGACGTGTTCTGTCGAGGGTCACCAATGTGGGAATAATGCGTTGAGGCCCAAAGGAAGATCTTCCGACCGAGCGAGGTGTTATGCTCGGTCAGGCCGGAGCCCACGTGATATATTTCAGCTGTCGTATATATACTGACGCGCTCAGAAAACTTCGATAGCGCGATGCAGGAATGTTAGGCGAATGTAGGTACCGCCAACGATGCCACAGTAGTAAATTTAAGTACTAAAAAATATTTAAACAAAAAATTTTTTTTAGTATTTAAATATTTTGTAAAAAAAATTTGTTCAGGAGTCAGGACCCTAGGTAATTACTATTCTAAGCTGAAAAATAACTCAAATATGTTAAATATTTTCGTATGAGAAAATGATTTTGGTATTAAGAATGTATGAAAATTTCGAGGGTACCCCGGCCTCTTAAAACGCTAAACCGGTTGTAATGAGTTCTGACTTTCGATGTGTTCTGTGCCCGAAACAGGATATAGGATAGCTTTTATCTGAAAAAAAAATTTGGGACAATATCAGCTAGTGTCTTAGCTTACGGACTTTTACCCACATTATTATGCTATCAAACGATAAAGGTAGGAAATCGATGACCTTCTCAATAGTCAATAGTGCGAGTGAAACGCGTGGCCAGCAAAACTTATCTAAGGGCTGTATTAGTCATTGCTTTGAGCTGTTGGCTGCTATTAAAAATAATCGGAGTCGCGCACGAAGGGTTCCGTACCATTATAGAGCAAAATTAGGCCATAAATTGTGTTTTTGTATGGGAGCCCCCCTTACTTTTTTATTTTATTTTAATATTATTATTAAATATTAAAGTACACATATAACTAAGAATTTTGTGAAAAATTCAAGTACCTACCTGTTGCCATTCTTGATATAGAGCAAAAAAGGCCAAAAAAATCACGTTTGTTGTATGGGAGCCCCCCTTAAATATTCATTTTATTTTATTTTTAGTATTTGTTGTTATAGCGGCAACAGATATACATAATCTGTGAAAATATCATCGATTTATATGTCGAAAATATCAAATCTCTAGCTATTACTGTTCTTGAGTTACAGCCTGGAGACAGACAGACAGACGGATAGACGGACAGACAACGAAGTCTTAGTAATAGGGTCCCGTTTTTACCCTTTGGGTACGGAACTACGGAACCCTAAAAAGTGTCGGTAGTTTGACATATTTGACACTGACGAGTGACGATTGACACATTTGACAGGCCTGCATAAAAAGTAAAAGAAAAGAAAATTGAAAAATTCACAAAGGAGCCATTACATAAAGAAGAAGAAGAAATTTCCTCATAATAATTTATTATCTTACTAGAATGTGCTCTACAATCCCTGATTAAATTTCCTTTTAAATCAAAAAACTGTTATCCAATTATTGTCCAAGTTAGAAACCTTCTACATAAATGTAAACTTCAAGGCTTTTCAATAACGTATATAGGGACCGTGCAGAGCGACGACACTGCCACAAGTGGCGAATAGCCGAAACTTTTACGAAAATTTTACTGTCAAGGTCTAGTCAAGCTACGGAAAATTATAAGATTTCTTGAAAAATTTTAGTATTTGCAAGGATTGAAATGCATTGTTGTATTCCCGGATGTTCAAGAAATATAAAGGCAAATCGAACGATGTAAAATTTTACTATTTTTCTGCCAAAGTATTCACATGCCTTTGTTTATTGAAAAACGAAAGAAATGGATAAAAGGCGGTAAAAACATACGTAAGTATTTAAAAAGTTCCATGAATGTTATGTGTAGACTCGTAAAAACACTGAATTTTGTAGATTATAACCGTAAATTCATTTTTATGAAAACGATATGAACATAACCTATAACCGTTGCTTCTTTCAGTAAACATCCAAACTGGCTTCAATCTAAATTGATATACATTGATAGGCACCGCTCATTTAATTGGCATAAAGTTGCATCAAAAGTAAGGATAATTTGGAGAAGTCCTGCCAGGAATTCAATACTGAGGATAGTATTGAACTTGAACCATCTTGTCAAAGTGTTGGTTCTCAAAAGGATGATTCTTCAAGTTGGAAAAAGATTAGTAGTGCAGTCTTTGTGTGTTATTTAAAGGATGTTTGCACTGATGAGGTCCAGGCTGAAATTAGTTAAAAATAGTGACAGACAAAAGTTGTGAAGATGGTATCGATCGAATCGCAGAAGGTTGATGAAATAAAAGCATTTATTTTAGTGAACTTGTTTTATTTTATTAATCCACAAGCATTTTCAGTAAGATTATAAGTATTTTTGCATAGCTTCATTATTTTATTGCAATATTTATCAAGTTTTAACTTTCTATGCTGATGGATGCTATTAATTACTTTTTCAGATATTTTCTTAGTTAACTACATAAGCTTTATATATTTTTATTCACTCTTTCGTTCTTGTTTACGGGTAGAAAGTAGAAACCCTTAATATTATACTTAATATTATAAAAATATACATAATATTATTATAAATGCGAAAGTGTGTCTGTCTGTTAGCACTTCACGCCCAAACCGCTAAACCAATTTTGCTGAAATTTGGTATGGATTTACTTTGAGCCCCGGGAAAGGACATAGGATACTTATTATCCCGGGAAAATGTACGGTTCTCGCGCGATAAATGATTTTTGGCGCAACGGAGTTGCGGGCGTCATCTAGTCTATAACTTTAATACTTCGATCGCGGATTCTTGGAAATCTGTCGTTATTCTCGCGGCCGCATGTGGCCACTTGGGAGTGTAAGTATTATATCATTTTATAGTGTAAAACATAAAAAAAACACTTAAAAACTAGCCAGGGTCAAGGATAATGCGAAGCCAAAGTCACTCACAAGTTACGTCTTTTACTCGCATCGTGGCGCTGCTGTCGAATTACGACGCCCTCTATAGTTTCTGCACGGTCCCTATATGGATACCGACAACCGAGCCATTGCGGTATTGTTGGCAATGAAATTGCGGACAAATTGGCAAAAGAGGCTGTTTTTAGTGGTGATTTGTTCCCTTTTAATAATTATGCGCATGATTTGGCTGCTCTCGCACGGGGTTCCCTATTGAAATCTTAATTGAATAAATCATGGGCCTCGAGCAGTCAAATAAAAGCTATACAGTATCGTAAAATTCAACCAGAGATCCCTACTAAGCCCTGGTTTTCAAAAATTTTCCTCTCTAAAAATATAACAACGTCAATTATTCGGATGAGACTGGGTCATATGTGCATTCCAACGCATCTTAGAAGAATCGGCGTCAGAGATGATGACTTGTGCGACTGTGGAGATGTAGGTGACTTGAACCACATTATCCTTTCATGTTCCCTCCATGATCATTCCCAATTGTATTATAACTTGTCTTTAATCCCTATTCCATTTCCTACTTCTGTAAATATACTTCTTAGTTCTAATGATAAATGTGTATATAGTTGTATATCTAATTACTTAACATTAAATAATATTAATATTTAGAATAAGTATGTTTTATCTTATATTTTAGTTTATAGAATTTAATTTACCGCACTGATTTAATTAACTTTCCAAATTCCGTCACCTTTTATTCCTTCCGCCGTTCCTTACCTTTTTACCTTGTCTGTGGCACAACATACGCATCCCTGTGTCAAGTTGCCAAAAAAGAAGAAAATAATAATAATAATAATCTTACTAGAAATTTTTTACACAACATACGCATCCCCTGTGTCAAGTTGCCAAAAACAGAAGAAAAAAAAAAAAAATTTAAATACAAACTTCTGTTCTGTTTGTTTTTCTACTCTATAATACTAATACTAATAATTCTGTGGTTTGTTTTTCATACTCCGCTAGGAGTAAATCTGTTCTGTGTTTTCATACCTCTGAGTTTTGATGTTCTAACACCCAAATTAACTTGTATTGTACACTTTGGTACACGATGGCATCAATAAAAGAGTTCACGAAGGAATGCTGGACTGAGGTATACAACCGTATAATTGGTGCTGTGGTGTTTCTTGACGAACCGTCAGCAGAATGCTTACATTGGGATGGTGGTTTGTTTAATCTTCTGTCTGGCGGCGCGGTTGCCGTAAAGAGTTTGTCTCCTTTTGAGGTAAGCATAATATAATATGTTAATAGTTTGTTCTTGAACTTGGTACCGTCATATAGCAGTCGTGAAATGGCTGTAAATGATCATTTTCTAATTTTCCATATGAACAAAATGGCATGGTTTCTTTAGCAGTTTTTTGCATACAGTAGTACCTTAAATTTACCGCATAACCACCTCAACTTTTTAGGAAATCTGTCACACTTAATTATAGTCTCCAATTTAAGCTTTATACTAGAGCCATCCAAAGCACGCAGTACTGGAAAATTGGCTAGATTAAAATTTTGCAAAATTTATTAGCAAATACTCATGGTCA
This sequence comes from Plebejus argus, assembly GCA_905404155.3. Taxonomy (NCBI): domain Eukaryota; kingdom Metazoa; phylum Arthropoda; class Insecta; order Lepidoptera; family Lycaenidae; genus Plebejus; species Plebejus argus. The sequence goes on from FR989942.1 coordinate 8,056,205, forward strand.
TTTTAAAACAGAACAGTTTTGGTAGCTGCTAAATATGTTAATAATAATTTCAGAGCTCAACAAGTGATCATCGCAAAGCAGTCTTTATTACACAAGCAACCAGCACCCAGCTAAGAACAATTAATGATATAATAAAGAACAGTGATTTTACTCACTGTATTCTAATTTCAACGGTTAGCCTGGATGTGGTCTATTTGGAGCTAAATGATGGGAAGGATCTAACGGATGTTATATCTTCTGGGAGAGCACCAGCTGAAGCTACAAAGCAGATGGAATCCATGCTTATTGAATGGATTGGAAAAAAGGTACTTATAAGACTTATGCACCTTGGAAGAAATTAATCCATACAACATGACAGACCAACGTCATTTGGTCGGATTATGTCAATTCAATGTAATTTGTGATCCATTAACTCTGTTTGACAAAATGCAAGCAATTTACATAAGTCAACCATCTGCCTATAAATCAACTTCTCTGATAGTTTATTGTTAAATTATTTGCATAGGGCCCTCTTTAGGGTTCCATAGTCAACAAGGAACCCTTATAGATTCGGTCTGTCCGTCCGTCTGTCCGTCTGCGGTTTTGCTCAGAGACTATAGGACCTACAAAGCTGTAATTTGGCATGAATATACATATTAATAATGCCGACAAAATGGTACATAAAATATTTAAAAAATATTTTTTTTTATGGTACCTCCCCTACACATCAAGCGGTGTTGAATTTTTTTTTTCGCGCCCACCCCATCGTGTGGGGTGTCGTTGGATAGGTTTTTTAAAAATATGAGTATTCATAAATCATTTTCCGGTTTAGGGATCCATTTGTGAAATATTAAGTTTTAAGGTGGAAAAAATCGTTAAGAGTCCAGTGTCCCCCCCTTCTACCAGCTAAACGGTTGCTTCTGGAAATGTGAAAAAATTCACGGGAGTAGGAAATACGCTGAATTTAAAAGGAAAACTATCACGGCTAAGAAGACTTCATAAGTTATTGATTAATAGTCGACCAACTAAAAGAAATGTATTCGGCGAAGTATAAAGGAACTTTTCGTTCAAATTCCTTTGAGATGATGTTGTTAGTAGTGTCATAGGTAGTGTAATACATGTTATAAATGTACATTCATTGACCATACAAAAATTTTCAAAAACTAGCGGTGTTACGGAACCCTACATTGCGCGTGGCTCGACACGCACTTGGCCGGTTTTTTTAACTCTATTAAATTTAAATGTACAATACAATTCAAATATTGTGTAAAACCTTTGAGTTTTGTTTGTCTCATGCATGGCTTTGTTTTTATTTCATTAAAGTAACCTATATAAAAAACATTTTAAATAAAATATGATTGATTTTTCCTACTTAAACTGAGATGAAGTTTCTGAAATTATTTTTATGTTGTCCTCTTCTTTGGCTATTAATACCATATTTTTTTATTTACAGCAATGTTCTGTGGAAGTTATACATGTTCCATTGTTTACAATATCACCTACAAATGTGATATTCCTCACACCTCCTTATCACAAATTATACCCAGTATTTGATGGAAAACTGACTCCGGATACAGCTCCTACGGATTTATACTCATTGTCTACAGAAGAGAGGTCATCAGTAAGGAGACTAGCAAGTTGCTTAAACAGCATGTTGGCTATGATGAATTTGAAAGAAGATATTTACTACATGGGGCAGTTTAGCGGACTCATTGCAGGAGTGCTAGAGAATTCACCAGTTTCTATAAACAGAAGAAAGGTTAGTAATTATGAAGTAAATGATGATGACTTAAACACAGACCAAATTTTTAAGACCACAGCATATAAAATAATATGTTATAAAGTAATAAACAATAGTATTAAAAAAAAATAAAACTGACTTCGAAATTGTACCATCGAGGAAATTGATTTGCCTAGGAATCGACCTACATACATTGACGGACCTACATCAGTTGGTCGGCTTATGTCAATTCAATGTAGCTGTGAATGTTCGGATGGATTTGACGTGAGGCGACCAAATCACTTAGGTCCGCCATCTGCCTAGGAATCAACTTCTCTGATAGTACATAATTGAGAATTTAATTTCCCTATCTCAACAATTACTGTACCGATTTTGATGAAACTTGCAGCATTCACTAAGTTGAACAATACCTTGTACAACAAAAAAAAATTGCTTAAATCGGACTTGTAGTTCTGGAGATATGCGAACACAAACATAAAAATATATAATATGTACATGCACTTTTGAAATTTGGCACATTTCTTCAGACGGCGATATACGAAAACTGGGCAGTTCTGGAAATATTAAATACATACATGTCGAATTAATAACCTCCTTTTTTTGAAGTCGGTTAAAATACCCTTTACTAAAATGTAATTTTCTAATAATATATTTTACAGTCCTGCTCCAACCCCACATCGCTTATCATGGTTGACAGAACTCTTGACTTGTGTGCCGTGACTACTCACACTATGGAGTCTATTCTTGACAAAGTGATGGCGGCTCTACCCAGGTTCCCCGGCCATTCCAACGAGGTAGCTGTCAATATGTCGCCGCTCTGTGAAGCTATTGTGTAGGTTACTCAGTATTTAAAGTTAACAATGATTGTGCCTAGTAGTCTTCTAGTAATGTAATTTAAAAGATTATAAGTATTGTAAGGCAGGGCTTCTTATTTGAAACTGTCTGTACTTAAATATTTATTGGGTTATATTGTAAGGCTAGGACTTTTTGAAAATTATTATAAAATAAACAAATCGAACGCCACTTGAAATTAAATGATTCAAAAGGCAGTTGCCAGTTAATAGTTAATCAATTAAACATTTCATAAAAGAAATGTTATAGCTCATATTCTATTTAACCCATCAACTCCCAAGCGGTACCCGGGTGCCACATAACAATTGAATATCTATTATGTCTGCGATTCACACGATCGAGGTATTGAAAAATCTTAATTTTACAGCTACACAAATCTTGATGATGTACTAAGTCCAGGATGCTTGTTCCATGCTAACGACGACTCCTGTCTGCAAACCTTTGACAACATGATCAACAAGTCACAAAAAGAGGTTATGTTTGATCTGTACAACAAGTTGTCCAAAATCGATGTGCAGAAATCACCCGGGCCAAAAACATTGTTGAAAGTTACTCCACTGAGTTTGGAGAAAATTGTATCTGCTTCTAAAGGTAATTTTTTGATACTGTCATTTAAATTTTACTAAAGTCTGGTTATCTTATTATTATGTAGCATATAGAAAGCCCACACTCGCCGCTTATTTAAGTACTTGGGCGCGTATACAGGGTGCAATTAAACCTTCGTGCCAATTTTTTCCAGGGCTTAGGTATGATTTTTTTTTCACTTTTCTATGGGCAAGGGCAGAGGGCCCGAGCGTCACAATACATACAAAAGTGAAAAAAATTTTGGTCTTTCAGCGCTGCTACTTTCACAGTGAACTCTCTACAAGGAACATGTACACACCCTAAAGTTATTTTTGTTACACCCTGTATATTATTCGATATGAAGATTTGTTTCTTGCTACATCCTCCAAATCGCACTTTATTAATTTTATTATAAATATTCTTATTTTAAGATTTATAATATGTTTATTAAGCATTTAGCAATAAAGTTATCATCTCACTTTAATTCACATAATATTGTGGTTTAAAGCGTTACAATGATAACACCATTATTAATTTTTTCAGGTAACTATGACATAATCGAGAAGCACTTAGGTATACTGCAGCAGGCTTTAGGTGTGGTGGAGACATTGAAGTCTCCCAAACGAGTGCTACAGGAGCTGCTGATGAGCATAGAGAAACAAGTCCTACAGAGTCTCGCGGCTAGTGGTGACTCCACTAGTGTTCTACATCAGGTAAGTTAGGATTTAGGGGAATAAATAATTCAAGACGTGAGTGGAAGAATAAGGTAAGTGACATGAAAAAACTTCCCGTTTTTTTGCTTAAATGGAGGCTTTAGGGCCCGAAAAGTTATTTGAAATAGAAAAACTATGGATTTGTAACTATGTGTATCCAGATATATTAGCTAGGTTATGAAGTTACAAGTTACAAGTTTTATTGAAATAATTAGGGAAAAAATGAGTTATTGTCCGTATGTTACAAAATGTTACTTGTTCGACTTTGACTGTAAAGTTTGTCTTGTATAAACGGCATGGCATCAAACCATCTCTAACTATATTTTTACCATATTTGGTTCTATTTTATAACAACAACAATAACAATAAATCTGAACACTTTACTAAATTTTGTGGTTTTGGTGACTAATTTTATCATTACTTATGTCAGTCAGTCAATTAGTACCTATATTTTGTGTTGTTTTTTTAGAAGTATTGTTAATTAAGATATTAAATTCTTACTATTTAAATTAAAATATCTTATTATAAAATTCAATTAAAGCGCTACCAACCACAAACTAAACAGTAAAATTAATTTTTACAGATAACGCATCTAATAAAAACTAGAAAAGAAAAGAACCTAGCACTAGAAAATCTGCTAGCGTTACTAGTCCACGTCTACTCATTGACTGGCACCGAAGTAGTGTTCACTAAGGAACATGAGGACAGTTTACAAGACGCGCTGGCGGTGGCCATCTTTGAGGACAACAAGATCATGTTCCCAAATGACTCCGGGTACATTGTTACTCCGGAGGAGTGTGATGAGATATCAAAGAGGGTGATGGAAAGGCTGAGAGAGGTGTCACAGATGAGAAAGATATTGCACAAGTAAGTTTATGTTGTACTACTACTACTACTTTTATATTTAAGAGGGTAAGTGGGTCTATCATTATAAATGCGGAAAAATGTGCTTATCTGAAACAATATAGGATAATAGTATGGGTGCCCTAGAACAATTTTTTTTGTGATTACTAACAAGCTAATTTTTTGTGATTACATTTTGATAAGACGAACAACATTTTTATTTTCGAAAAATCTCGAAAGTGGTAGCTAACAGAGATAGAAAGGCTTTCATACTTTGACTTGATGGTGCTAAAATATGGATTGTTTTATTTGTAGGACAAGGTTACTCTTAAATAATATAACTATTAACCTACCAATATACAAAAAATCAGCTGGTTATGGTTCCGTTTTAGGGTACAGTAATCAACCAAGTTTTGTTGATTACAGAGCATGCAAGATTGTGGGGCTAGTTGAGCCCCACAATCCTGCATCGCGCTATTGAAGTTTTCTAAGTACGGCCTTGGCCTGGCCATTGTGACCACCACATAATATATTATATTACTAGATAACGCCCGCAACTCCGTTGCGCCAAAATTCATTTATCGTGCGGGAAACGTACAATTTCCGGGACACAAAGTATCCTATGTCCCTTCCCGGGACTTTTCAGCAAAATCGATTCAGCGGTTTGGGCGTGAAGAGGTAACAGACAGACAGACACACTTTCGCGTTATAATATTAGTATGGATAATTACTTTATTATTTCACACATTTTTTTATCTATCCATGTATATTCTAGATATAACTCGGTGTTGAAACCGTGCGAGAGCGGCGTGGGTCACGAGTACAAGGGTGTGCTGCAGCAGCTCACCGAGGACGTGGTGGACAGCACCCGGCCAGAACTGACCGACCTGAGATGTCGGAGTGAGGGGATCAAGGACCTGCTGCGGAGTGGACTTAAGTAAGTAGATAGATAAACACTTTATTGCTCACATATAAATGGGTATACAAACAGATTTAATTAAAATACTTAAAAACTAGGTAGCCAAACATATTTTATGTGGGCAAGGGCGGCTATAAGCTTATAGGCTTAGCTTAAACATCGATCAGCGAGAAGGCAAACTTATCAATATGCGAATATTCACGGGGATTTCCTATATCTAAATAGTAAATATATAAAACTCGGGGTTGAATAACCGGAAAATATAGGTACCTTTTTAACGGTATGACGTCATACCTTTAAATTATGGTAACCTTTAAATAACGATTATCCCCGATTGTCCGTCTTGACATTGTAAGTTGCGGCGTTGCCAATACGAAAATTGGCAACGCCGCGCCCGCGCCCATACATTTTTTCGGTACCGAAATAATTTCGGTTGGGGTACCGATAAAATAAAGTGATATATCGATACCATAAAAATAATGGTATATTTCATTATTTTGAGGTATCACAATGGTGAAGTTCAACCGTTTTGACTCTACCTTTAAATCAAAGCAATACCGTAATTTTATACCGGTATATACCCTTTATAACGGTACCGCTTTCAATCCCTGCTAGTCAACAAAATGCTTAACAATTGGCGTAACCATGGCATATTGACATGATTTGGACATGCGCAATAAGAGGTTTTTTTCGAGGCTCGGCGGAAAAACGACCGTTGCCGAACAATAACGAAAATTCCTATGCGCATTATCACTTTTGGAGCACTGTACAGTTACGTATACACATTACACAAGTCGCGCCGTGAGATGCCAGCTTAAAAATGTCTACTAAGTACTCCTAATAATAACGTGTCATTGCACATGCCCATGTAATTTTTTTGAAAGTGCAATCTATAAATGATGAGTGGTCTATGTATTCCTCATTAGTTATTTCTAAAAGTTAATGTGAAGCGCTGTCTTTCCGCTATACAAAGGTTTTAAAGTAAAAAATTTGTTGAAAATATATTTTTTAAATTGATATTGTAACATAACATCAGTATTTTTTTTTTATTTTATCAATGTCTTTTTAGTATTCTAACGAGCAAGAAGAAAAACACTAAGCGACCGCTGGACAATCAGACGATAATATTATTTGTCGTCGGAGGCATCACCGCTGAGGAGTGCAAGAGGCTGCATCGGACAGTCATAACCAGTGGCATAGACAATGTGGTCATGATCGGCTCGACCAAGTTTGTTTCGCCGGTTGAAGCTATGAAGGACGTACTCAATTTATAGCGGTGTCGACAAAAGTCACTGAATAAGTGAAGAGAAACATAAAATTAGAATTATGTATGTACATTCTATGTTTTTTATTTCGTTTAAGTTAGCGTCGTAAACAGTGTGTCTCGATTTATATGCGCGGTCGCGCCGCTATTTAAATTAATCGTTGCAAAGGGTGAACACGACTAGTGATTGGACAGTACTAGTCATTGGACAGGGCACGAAACCACTATATTTATTAAGGTTGCTTTTAAAAACTACCTGTTTTTCTTTGAAATCAGTTCTATTACTTTAAAAACAGGCAGTTTTTAAAGCAACCTTAATAAATATTGTGATTTTCTGCTTTGTCCAATGACTGGTACTGTCCAATCACTAGTCATCTACCCTAGAATTGTGATTTCGTGGTGTGACCGGCAAACCGCTCGTTCGCGCGGACGCATAATATAAATCCTAAGTCATCAATTCAAAATATAAAAATCGAATATGGTGTAAAATAATGTGACGGCCTCATTTAATGAGCATTGAGCACCGTTGACTCATTTCAAACGTAACACAGCTTTTTATATAGCATTTTATGTTTGTACATTATGAAGTTTACAAGATAAAATTATTGCAAACATTTAATTATTGTATGTAATTATTGTAAGTTAGAAGTATTTAGGAAGCAATTAAAAATTGCTGTAATATAATATGTTAATAATCATTCGAAAGTGAATATTAGATAAGTATTTAATTTTTTATGTAATGTTAACGTAGTATTATCATTTATCACTATTAAGCTGTCAGTGCATCGTTTAAAAATGGGGAATAATAGATATTATACTAACCGGCAAAGAGGTTATAAAAGTTAATAATATTAAGTGTAATGCAAGAACAATGCAAAATATTGTAATATATTGTATGTACTGTAAGCTAAGCTATAAGTATTTTTTTTTGTATGTTGTGTTTTTATTTTAAAAGTTTATTAATTGTTATGGTCTATAAGTGTAAGCTGTATTTTTATCTTATTAACCTCTATTAACTAGAACAGTTTCATGTATGTGACTTGGTAAAATAAAATTATTTCTGTTGTTGTTGTTATAATAAGTAAATTAATTAATGGGTAGGTCGAAAAAATTGAACGCAAACACCTCTTCATATATTAAGTTATGCGCTCCCCCTATTAATTTGTCAATTCACAAGAATTTAATTCTGGGGGTAGTCACAAGAAAAATATTAAAATTAGTGGGTAGGTCGAAAAAATTGAACGCAAACAACACCTCTTCATACGTTATGCGCTCCTGGTACTTCATAGTTTATAAAACAAATGGGCTACCTAAATTAATAGAATTTGTCATTAAAACAAAGCAGTGCATGGTTAAATAAAACAAAAGTCTTTAAAATTGTAATTTGTTTATTTACCTACTTAAAAGTATCTGACACTAGGTAAAGTACAAAGTTAACAATAAATACTGCAACCATTCTTGTGACAGATTAAAATACTTAATAATTTTTTAATCAACATTATAACCAATATTTTATTCTTCACATACCTATCTACTTACACATTTTATAAGAATTTTGAGATTCTATTGATACCTAGCTAATGTTTTATCATAACTGTCCACTCCAATCAGTAAGATTACTTCACTGCTTCAAAGCGTAATAGTGTGAAAATGGTCATGTTTTTTCATTTTTTAATTAAAATAAATGCATTTAATTATTTTATAGTCACTCATTTCCTTAACTTGTTTATGGAGGGGTTACATTATTCCAATCTAGTGATCCATCACCCAATCAGCTCGTTTTTTTTGCAAAATTCCATTCCAGTGCATTCCAGTGCCCGTTTACATTATTTCAATAGAAATACAGCTCTGGATTGGAGTTAAAGTAAACCGACCTTTATCTGTTTTGACTATACCATAATAATATGTTTGCTAAGTATATCTGCAATAAATACAATTTTAAATTTCAAAACTAAAGGACAGTATTTATTTAAAGAATACTTTGTGTGGACAAAATATTATAATTTTAAGTATAATAATAAACATTATCTTATCTTCAACTCGGGGTTTGTTTATATTGTACCTTGGAATGGATATTTATAGCACAAGTAACATTAATATTGACTCTATGATTTTAAACCAGTCTGATATAACTTTTCACTTATCAGTTAACACTGTAAAAGTAGGCGTTTGTGGAATACCTAAGGAATAGCTACCACTCTGAACTGTCTTTTAATGCTTTATAAACTATTTTGATCAACACTATCATTAGACTTTAAACTTTATGATAGTGTTGATCAAAATAGTTTTTTCGTGCGGGATCGTCCATTTTGGCGATTTTGGCGATTAAAAGTATCCTTTGTCCATTTCTGTCTCTCAAAATATCTGGATACAACATTTTATCTAAATCGGTTCAGCGGCTTAAGCGTGATGAAGTAAAAGACAGACGGACACACTTTCGCATTTATAATAACTGTTAAATAAAAGAATTTTGTAAAGAAAAAAAATTGTTATGTGGATTCTTTCCGGGTGCCAGTAATTACTAATTTCCGTGTGTGCGCAATTCATCATAAGCCTTTTTATTCTCTTTAAAATCTAGTCCATGCCAGCTACATCTCCTCCTTTTCTAAAGTCTGAGTTGGCGTAAATAGCCGTTTTGTTCTTGTAGAGGGCACATACTATGGACCCTCGGTCGCGGTACCGCGTGGTATTGTGCCCTTTACTCCGCAGACCGTCTAGGATGTCCTGTAATAAAAAAATTAAGAACCATTTTAACTGATAAAAATGTGTATTGTGTAATAAGTCTGAAAAGCCTTCGTCCCGAAAAGAAAACACACATTTCTTGATGATGATAAAAGATTGCGTAGGTATACAATATAATATTATATAATATAAAGGTTCCATTAATACTAGAGGTACAACAGCATCTCTTCAAAACTATACGAATTACACAATATGTACTTATATTATTGATAATGATAATATCTATTACTGTTTCCTTCAGGGTGTATGTAAATATTTAAAAAGTTGTTGGTAAAAAAGTAATTAAACGTTTAGCGTTTTGAGATCTATATTAATTAGGATCTTTTAAAGACATTTACGGCCGCACTTAGAGAGATTTAATGAATCATTACTTAACTTTAATTAACGAAGATATCGACATAAGCTCTATAACTTTTCTTCATCAAATTTAAGTAATCATTAAATGTCTCTCAGTACGGCTGTTAGCGTTGCGTGGCAAAAAAGGGCAATATAATACATATTGTAATAAAATAATTATAATAAGGCAATTATTAGTTATCTTACCTGAGTAAGACCGAATTCGTAATAGATGGTCATGGGAATCAACTGGTGATGGAATCTCGGGTGGTCGATGGCTTCTTTGACCGTCTCACCAAACCACAGCTTTCTGATAGCGACCTGAAAGTGCACATAAGTCTGCTTAAGCTTCATACTTCATAGACAAGATGTACGTAACAAGAAAACTGTAAAAATCTTTAGGCAATCATACCAATTTGATCATTTATTTGAAAATATACAGAGTGTAACAAAACTAAGTGATAATACTTTAGGGTGTGTACGTGTTCCTTGTAGAGAGTTCACTGTGAAAGTAGCAGCGCTGAAAGACCAAACTTTTTTTCACTTTTGTACTTTTGTATGGAGAAGCTCGTAACGCTGGGGCGCTTGTCCATACAAAAGTGAAAAAAATTGGTCCTTCAGCGCTGCTACTTTCACAGTAAACTCTCTACAAGGAACACATACACACCCTAAAGTATTATCACTAACTTTTGTTATACCTTGTATTAGTCAATAGTACAAAGTTTGTCAAGGAGAAACAGTAACAGCCTTTGCAAAATGTGGTACGTACGAAATATACCTACGTCCGACCACGTGGTGTGGTTGTGGTACGTGTGGGTTGACCCTAGCCAAGTGTCACACAGCATCTACCACTTTATTCCACCTACCAGCGCGACAGCAGTGGTAATCTTCGTGCCGCCCGCGGCGCCTATCACCAGTCTGACATTGCCGTCTTTGTCGACTATGATGCTGGGACACATGGAGGACTGCGGCCGCTTGCCCGGCGCGATGAAGTTGGCCGGCGAGGGCTGCAGGCCGAACTGGTTGGTGAACCCTGGTGATGAGAAGTCGTCCATCACGTCGTTGAGGATAATGCCGGTTTTTTCGGTCACATAGCCGGCGCCGAAGCTGAAAACATATTTTGTAGTAGTGTTGTAAGCCCAATGACGCTGCAAACCACAGCTACTATTGTCTCATGTGTCAAAACTGTATAATATAATAATATTATGCGTTATACATAACGCAAATACGCAATACATAACTACATGTAGCATGAATCTTGTTCTAAATAATATCGCTTTTTGCAGTTTTGGCGGTTTGCAAATTGCAGCGCGCGTCGTCGGTGCATTAACGGCATAAAATTTAGGTTTGGAAAATACAATGTTACGTATGCCAATAATAGAATTTTCTGTAAGGTTAATCCGTTGCATACTATTAACGCATTTAGTAGACCGTAATATGCGCGGAAGCAAATGTGCAGTCAGTCGACTAGAGAATGCCTTATTTTTCTTTGAATCCACCAACGTTTAATTTTATGATGATGATGTCTCACTTTAAAATGAGTGGAACGTAATTTAAGAAAGAGGTGTATGTAAAATGCTGATAAGTAGTAGATCAGTAATATGGGATAAATGATAATCACTTCCAAATTATACGATGTAGCTGCTCTTTTGCCTATCAAAATAGGTCCATAGTAACTAAAAACCTTATCTTAAAGACCATTATACTTACTAATAGTTAATACTGCTAGTGAGCGAGACCGCGTCGCCGTTGTCGGCCATCACTGATATATGGGCGGTGCCGTGGTCGTCCTTGCTGTACCCCTCCGCGCCGTAGTATACTGGATCATTGCTGGTGACATTATCGTTGATCTTTTGTCTCACCTCTATGCCGAATTGAGGTGAGGTTATGTTGGCGATGTACTGGAAAATATTAAATTGGAAAGATGTTACTTAACATTTAAGGACCTTATCCGTTATGGACGACTTATGTAACCGTATTATGAGTACGAAGCAGCCGCTCTTTAGTAGTTTGTATAGACTACAGTTGTGGTATAGTGCATACGATAAGTTTTTTTTAAATATGTCCGTATGGTGAAATGCCCAAGCAGTTATGCATTCACGAGAATGTTGTAGGTATGCATATGTTACAAAACATACAGCCAAGTCAAGAGAAATTAAGGGATGAATACCTGCCGGCCTAGCATACGCCAACGAGAAATCTCACTCTCGAGATAATTAAAAACTACTCGTCTCATAATGTCAAAATCTCGACATTATCTCGACAAAACTATAAAAATGTGTCATTTCGATGATAGATCTACGCGAGAAAAAATGTTTGTCATGCTAGTGTCAATAGAGATGAAGATACAAACTATCAAACATCGAGAAACATGTAGAGAGAGATATCTCGTTGGCGTATGCTAGGCCGGCAGGAACTATAAATAATAGAGATATTGACCAGTTAGACTTAAAACCAATGTGCGGGTTTTCTCACGATGTTTTTCTTAACTCTACGATGCTACTTACAAAATAATTTGGAATGACTAATAAGTAGGAAGTTTTAGTAAAAGGTCAAGTCGCGTCACAAAGCTGAAGGAAATTCCGTATTCAAATTGGTATATAAAATATTGTGTAGTAAAATAATGTATGAAAATAAATGTTTTGAATTTCTGAATTTATTTATAAAGTGTCTTCGTTGCCAACCATTTGCAATAATTTTACTCTAGCACACGGAAAATAAAGATTAAAGTTTAGTTTAGCAAAATACTTTACGTAGTTACCTACCTCGCGTAAATCCAAGAAGTCCGTATCCCCTAGTTTCGTTCGCACCGCATACGCGTATTTGAATGCTTCTATAATCCGATGGTATGTGAGGACTTCATTGTCGAGGCCTTTGATGCTGTCCGCTGTGAAGTTGTAGCTGCTGAGGATGTTGAGGATATTGACCAGCACCGCGCCGCTGCTCGGCGGAGGAGGCGTGTATAGGGTGTCACCGTTGGCTAACTTCACTGCTATGGGATCTGTCACCTTTGCTCTGAAAAATTACAAAAACGTAATTAAATTGGGTGCCTTCTTTCGAACTGACATTGTCGCTGTAGATTAGTTGATATAACAATAAGAAGGAAGTGGCATAAGAACATTGAAATAGCAGTTGGTATGAAAAAACAGAAAGCGAAGATCAGTCTCTATTATATTTCATCATCCAGGTCCCACTAACCACACTGGCAATATGTGTCCCATAGCTGTCCTTTAGAGATCGATTCTGTTAACACAGAAATGATTTTACCAACCCTTATGCCTCAACCAACAGAAGGCATTATAAATATTGGTGAAAATTTAAGAAATTGGTATCCTAAAGGCCGCTAGGGGACACTCAAAGTTAAGATGCATTTGGAGAAATCGCACATGAATCACTGGGAAATTAAGAAATATCAAAACCGGTCGCAGAAAGTTCAGAGAATAATGAAACCGATTCCATGAAATGCTCAACATCAAGTGCTGGTGCTAATCAAGTTTGAATCAAAACAAAGAACATCGATCTTATTGTTACCATTTACCAACATCAACATGACTCATTTTATCTTCACATAGGAAGTTATAACTTACTAGACGTTCCGCGCGACTTCGCCCGCGTAATGTAGGAATTTCATGGAAACCGTACATTTTTCCACAACAAAAATAGTCTATGTCCCTTAACCCTTTACGTGGTCCTCTCTATATCTGTGCCAAATAACATAAAAATTGCTTCAGTAAGTAGTTCATGAGATACTAACATATCATAAATTAATATAAGTAAGCCCTTTCAAAAAAATTTCATCGGTTTTTTCCTTTCGGTCCTACGTGTTAATAATTTATATTTATTATAACCTAGCGTGCCTTCCTCGATAAATGAGCTATCTAACATTGAAAGAATTTCTCGAATCGGACCCAGCAGCTCCTGAGATTAGCGCGCTCAAACAAACAAACAAAATATAATATCTTTACTAATAATAATATTATAAAGCTGAATCTATACTAATATTATAAAGCGGAAGAGTTTGTGTTTCTTTGTTTGTTTGAAAGTAATTAGTACCTATAGATAGAAAGTTAGGTATAGCCAAAAAGTAGCACTGTATGTTTATTCATATTTCATTCATTTTGGGCTAGAAATTGGCGATAACAGTCGGCAACAGCTGCCGTGATCTACTTTACTATTTATATACCCTACCTATTTACTGGGTTTATTGTATACATTTATGTTTTTATACTCGTATCATGTTTTATAGCAAGATATTAAAACTAGGTAAAACATTTTTAAAGTTTTTTATAAGTATCTATTTACGGCCGTTCCCAATATTTGATCTATCTCTTACTTGAGATAGGAATAGCTCACATTAGACATTAGCTCCATATATTTTATGTCAATTCTATGTCAGCTGCGATCGGTTGTATGTCAAACTAGAGATAGATTGAATATAGGGAACGGCCATTAATGGTTTTAGATAAGTAAAACAAATGAGAAAAATAATCCTAAATGAAAAAAAATATTATGTCAAAAGGCAGATTGAAAAAGGAAAACATATTGTGTTGTAGACGGTAGATATTTTTTAAAACGACCTGTAGGTATTCTAAGGTTAGTTTCTTCGTTAGTTAGGTTAGTCTGTATTCTAAAGTAATTTCTAAGGCATTTCGTGTCTAGGTATAATTTGCCTAGTTATTAACAGTTAGTACTTATATTATAATAACATTTTACAGTAATAAATCAAACAGTAAATAGATCCATAACATTACATTGATATAATATAGGTACGTACTTAATATCTCAATGTAACATTATAATCATATTTATTACTCTATGCTTTTGCATTGTATTGCAGGTCACGGAGTGCAAGAAAATGGCACAATATATGCACAATATTCAACAACGATTTCATCATCCAATGTTTTTAAAACTTCTGACTCAGGCGCATACTATTTACATTTATACAGGTGCTACCTGTTTTTCTGCTCCATATTCTAGAAATGTCGATTCTGTTTATTTTGGGTTGAATCAGCCAAATCGATACTAATATTATAAATGCGAAAGTCTGTCTCTCTGTAACCTCTTCACGAAATTTGGTATGGTACTTTGAGTGCCGAAAAAGGACATGGGAAACTTTTTATCCTCGAAATATCCTGCGCGTTAAACGAATTTTGGCGCAACGGAGTTGCGGGCGTCACGTGTCATCTACATAGTTGGTACTAAACTTGTGTCGCAATGCCTTTATCATTAAAAGGTCGAATTCTGTTTATCAAGTGATAAGTTCATAATATTATTGTATTTCAAGGCCAGCCCCCGTGTTGGGTAAATGTCATTCCGGTTCATAACTTCTGGTAATTTTACTGATTACAGTATAATCAATAAAATAATATAATCATCATACCACCTAAAAGTTCCTTTGACGAACATTCTCTGAATAACAATGATTGGTTCTAGGGACATTTTATTATGAATATTGTCACTACTCACCACTCACTGATTTGCTTGGCTATACAGACCTTATATGTTACAATTTATAACCATTCACGAAGATCCAAGAATTTAAGTGTATCCTCGCTAGGAGCGGAGCCTCTCGAAAAAGAAAGTTTTTTTTAAATAAAATAAGGGGGCAAACGAGCAAACGGAGGGAATACGCTCTCTTCTTGAAGGTTCACAGGTCGTACAGCATTTCAAGTCCGTCCATCATCAAATCGAACTTGATTGTTCAAAGCCAAAAAATAATTATGAAACTTACTTGTAATTCTTAAGATCATCAGCTGTAATGATGCTGCCGGCTTTCTTCAAGTCATCTATCAGCTCCACAGCCAATGTTCCATTGTATAGATCATCTCCCCCCTTCTCTGCGATGATCTTCAAAGTCCTACACCACTCCGCGCTGGGTTTGACCGTCGTGCCCGGGGGATGGAACTTATTCGTCTTTGTGTCGAAGAGCTGCCTCCTAGAATGTTAGAAGATTTCCAATTTTGATCAGATTTGCAATGTGTAAGACAATAGTTATAGTACCTACCTATATTATGTTATAATAGGTATGTATATTGTATTGCATAACTATTGTTGTAAGTATTAAATTTTAAGTTGTATAAAACCTCTTAAAAATAAAGATTAAAATATAAATTGAGCTGCTATCAATGATATTTTATAGCTGGCATTTGACTAGGTAATAGATTAAGAAGTTCTTTATTGTCATCTACCTAGTTTAAAGTCATAGTCTACCTTATACTTATATCCCCTTACTAATAAATGCTGTATAAGCTTTGAATGGTTATTCAGTGTTTTGTCTTCTTCAATCCAATTACAAATGTCACTTGTGTGACAGGAACAAAACCTTGTTTATCTATTTCAAAGCTTAAACAACGTTTATTAGTAAGGGGGATACACTTTATTAAAATGGGGACTATGGGGTAATCAAATGCTAAATTCAACCTGCAATAATTGGTAGACCGTGCGTGTATAAAAATATTATGATTAGGTAGTATTTAAAGAATGGATCCTATTCTTCGATAATACCCACTATTTAATTTAGAGGTAAGTTAATATAGGTAGGTACTTACCCGCATCAAATATCAATAAAGACTATTTATAGACATGAATCCTACCTCAAAATCGGATCGTCTTTAGCGTACGGCGCGACGGTGATCATGTCGTACATGACCTGCGACACGTTGAAGCCGGTTTCGCAGAAGTCCAGGGTGGGCTGGATGAGGGAGGCCCACGGCAGCCGCCCCCAGCGCTGGTAAGCAGCCCACATGCCGCGAACCTCGCCTGGCACGCCGTGGGCTAGGGGCCCTGGAAAAAGATGATGCCAGTTCCAGTGCTGCAGTGTAAGAAATTTAAAGGTGCTCCCTCACCGAGAGCATTCGCTTGTAATGTAACGTTGTAGAGTAGAACATTAAGTACATCAGTGAGAGAGGAGAGCCGCGAGCATTACAATACGCACCTTGTAATGATTTATGATACCTATGTGTAATATTTTGATACAACTAGTAACATCAGTGTTTACGTGAAGTCAACTTGCTATGTAATGCTCAAAGTCGAAGTTACATTACACGTGAATGCTCGCAGTGAGGGAGCACCATAAGAAGAATATTTAACTATTAAGGGTGAGTTGCACCAGAGGCGTAGTTAAAGTTAAAGTTAAGGTTATCGTCAAATATGGCGTCCATAATGCGGGGCTTACACGGGTGACTATACATAATATAGCTGCACGATTTACGCCGCACGGCGAAATTATCATACAGACAGTCACCCGTGTAAACCCCGCATAATGGATTTTTACTAGGGATTTGACAGTTCATTTGACTTTTTGTTATGGTTAACCTTCAATTGGTGACGTGCCGTCAATTTGACGTCGCGCGAGAAAAAGAACGAAATATCTTTCGAACGGCTCCTTCCCCGACCCCGCTCCTCTTAGTAGCTGCTTGTTTCTCAGTTTGGCGTCCGCTTTTGCCCAAATTACACGTCACGCGTCCGTCAGTCAGGAGATAGTGGGTACCCGACGTCAATTTGACGTTACTTCACCAATAGTGTCAGGATTTTTTAGTGTTACTTAGTTGTTATTTTTGATTAAAAATGAATCCAAACGACGAAGATTTTGAACGTATTGTTACTGAACTGTTAAATAAAGTGCCAGCGACATTAGTGACTCTGAAGATCATCATTTGGATGAAAATTACTGCTTGGAATCCGATCGCGATACCAGAAGTGAGCTGTCTGAGGGAGAAAATGAATATCAAGATCCATCCTCTGACTCTGATGATCAGCCGCTTATTAATTTTGCAAGCAACAGGCCGTATTATTTAGGGGAAAAAGTTGGAAATATACAGCCGTTCAAGTGGTATAAAAATCCACACCGAAGCAGTGTCAGAACTCCGAGACATAATATTGTCGAAGTTCAAAGGTCCAGTAAAACGAGCGATTGCACTGAAAACGTAGATATTTTGTAAAGTGAAGATATTTTACAGACAATTGTTTTACACACTAACAGAAAGTTATAAGAAATGAGGCGAAAATATTATACAAAAGAAGACCAGCATTGAAGTACTTGGATATTACAGAACTACGTGCTTTAGTTGGATGCTTGTTATTTACCGCAATTTTACATCTGATAAGCTAGAAAAACGTGGTACTTGTTCAATATGTCCAGCAAAAAAGAAAAAAAGAACATCATACCTATGTAAGAAATGCAAGAAACCTGCATGCCTTGATTGCTTGGAAAAAATTTGTGTCAGACGTTACGATGATTAATTTTCTTTTTTTATATGAAACTAGTATTCAAACTTAATCTAATTTCATTAATTACTTAATTAACATTAAGAAAAAATATAATACCTTTGTGTTCTTTTGTGTTTTTTTTAGTTTTTGTTGTTTGATCTCATGCCTATGAAAAAAGTCCAAAAATTGATACCAAATTTGTATAAGCTTTTTCTAAATAAATGATTCTATTAAAATGCAATAAAAGTGTCTTATTCAAAAGGAAATGTCCTCATTTTGGATATTTAGTAATTTATTTCCCCCCCCGGGCCGGTAGTCTCCAGTATTTTGGCTTTTTAAATGTACGTCAAAATGACGGCACGTCACCAGTACTGTGACTTATTTTCACGTCACCAGTTGAAGGTTAAAGTTAAAGTTATAGTTAAAGTAAGTTGATGCAACCCACTCTTAGCCCGGCCGCACATTGTCCGAATTCTGATCAGAAACATTTGAACTCCGCCGGATCGCCACCCCGCACATTATCCGAAATATCCTTCCGGCGAGTTCGAGCTCACTCGGCTCAGTACAACATGTAAGAGACAGCGCGGACGTTCAACTGTTTCTGATCAGAAATGTCGTACAATGTGCGGCCGGGCTTAATCGTCACATGTCACGACTGAAGAGTCACGACTGAATCGTTTACGAATTTATGTTAATGTAAAATGTTATTTGATACATATCCATGCATCATTATACCTATCCATGAATCATTATATGCAACTCCAAGTAGGTAAGTAGTAGGTAGAATCATTCTAATTTTCTATCGAATAGAAATTTAGAATGATTCCCAAGTAGTTGCATAGAATGATATTTAAAAAATCTCTACAAGTTCCAGTGATTTTTTTTATTGGCTCCCACAATACTTTTTACTTCATAGATACAAAGAAACCAATCCTTGGATGTCGAGGCTGCACCTAATTTATTTCTTTGCCAACTCACAACGTTCCACTTTTAAATAGGTAATATTGAAAATCAAGTTACTCTGTTCATACTTTCCAGAGACATTTGAAATTCGCTTTCGCTTGGATCTGGTTTGGTGTCCACCGGATAATGTCCATTCATATATAACATTATGTAACACGGATTATGTACAATTAAAAATTTGTGATAATTGCCCGTGTGAATAAAAAGGAAACTATGAATTATACTGAATGCAGTGTTCTTGTAAAAATTTTCATAAATACCCACATTTTGAAGAACGTCTATAGTAAATCTCTACATTATAGGCTAGGTATTCCCTCTAGAACAGGCCTTTGTTACTAGTGCCTAGCTAGGTGGGTCAGAGGCCCGTCCAGAGCACTTCTACGCCTTTGAGTCATGTTCATATTCGTACCCAATATGGATTGAGGATTTTGCCATACCACAACTCTTGCCCATGGAAGGCAACAAGTAAGACAACTACTAAATTTCATAGATTTTTTTCGAATGGGTTAATGCTAATGGCCTATTGACCTCGTTAGCTTCGTCGGATGATGACAGCCACGGGCAAGTCGTTGGGTTTGAGACGACGAGAGGTTCTGGAGACCCCCTTCTATGTGGGTGACGTACAGACCGGATTTTGGGAGAAAAAATATCTGACGAGTAACAAATTTCATTGATATTTTGATCCCTCGATTCTGAAAGCTAATCTAAGAAGTAACGAAGGGAACAAAATATAAACTTTCATGCGAATTTCACCGAAGCTTTCTCTTGAATCTGGTTCAGGTAGGTAAGTACCCATATCGAGTTTGGTATGGATATATTTTCGATACCTTTGAAAGTCACTACTCACTCACTCCATAGAGCATACAGTTTCTTTTTGTATAATAATGCTTATTTGCGTAATCCTTTGTTTCTGACTTCTGTAATCTGTATTTAAGTATCTACTTTACTGTCGAAAGAAAAGTAAGCAATATTTTGTAGAAATAAATAATCCATACTAATATTATAAATATTAATCTGTCTGTCTATCTGTTACCTCTTGACTCTTGACATCCAAACCGCTGAACTGATTTGCTGAAATGTTGGTATGAAGAAACTTTGAGTCGCGAGAAAACACATAGGATACTTTTTATCCCGGAAAAATGTACGGTTCCCGCGCGATAAATGAGTTTTGGCGCAACGGAGTTACGGGTGTCATCTAGTTAAAAATAAATCTCGTGAAAGATTTATTACCACTGCACAGGCCACAGACAGACCACTAAATAGATGTACTTACGTAACTTATACAGGATGTAACAAAACTTAGTGATACCTAATACTTTAGGGTGTGCACGTGTTCCTTGTAGAGAGATTACTGTGAAAGTGGCAGCGCTGAAATACCATTTTTTTTCACTTTTGTTATTAATTGTATGGGGAAACTCGTGAATCGTAACGCCGGAGTACTATTATAATATATTCTGTGGTAACGCTCGAGCTCTGGCCCATACAAAGGTGAATAAAAACGTCTTTCAGCGCTACTACTTCCACAGTGAACTCTCTACAAGGAACATGTACACACCCTAAAGTATTATCACTTAATTTTGTTACACACTGTATGTATCCGGTATCCCATCAAAATTTTATCTTGATTGACTCAGTGGTTTAAGCGTGACGAGGTAACTGACAGACAGACGTAGGTAGATGTTACGTATAGGTGCGTTTAGTTCGAGAATATTCCATAGTATTCTGCAGCGTGTTCTTAACCCAGTTGCAGTACGTCGAACCGTAAGGTAAACATTATGATCTTCATTACTGTAACTATTGTTTGAAACAATAACGATCATTATGAATGTTTCGAAATTTTAAACGGATTATGGTATTATTTTTAAAATGATTATGTATTGGTATCAATCGATGAATCATTTTCGATAGATAGGCGCAGAAAAAATGGTTTTTGATACAGAAATTTAATTTATCTAAACAGTTTAACAAAATAAAGTGATAATACTTTAGGGTGTGTATGTGTCCCTTGTAAAGTCCACTTTTAAAGTGGCAGCGTTGAAAGAGCAATTTTTTGGAATTTGTTTGGGCAAGCGCCGAAGCTTCATGCATATTCCCATACAAAAGTTAAGAAAAGTTACCCTTTCAGCGCTGCTACTTTCTCAGTGAACTCTACATACACGGGACTCATACACACCCTAAAGTTTTATCACTTAGTTTTGTTACACTCTGTTTAATTAATAACGAATTTTAAAATTAGTTAGTTTCGCTCAAACTTGAGAACGGCTGAATCGATTTGGCTAATTTTGGTCTTGAAATATTCATGGAAGTCCAGGGTAGGTTTCGGAGGAAAGTGAAATGAAGTTTACCGGGTACTAGACCTAAAAGCTTTCATATAAAATATGTCTACCTTATGTCGAAGTAAATACAAAATCGACATTATTATTAGGTACTTACAGGTAGTCATAAATCATAATAATAATATTATTGTATCAGTAAATAATACCTTCCTTTTTAACTTTTAAGAAAATCGGTTTCCAGAAAAAAATTATGACTAGTATTGTTGAAAAATGATTCACAATTTTATTGTGTAGAGTCGTCACTCGTCATCAAAATGTTGCATGATAATATTTTTTGTTTGTTTACCTATTTAGTATCAGGTATTAATCATTTTATCAACTAGCGAGACATAATATGAAATACTTTGAAAGTAGCTGATAAGACAACAAACAAACAAAGTTTTGGGAGTGCCACTAATATTATCAGATAAGAATCCAGAAGTCTTTAATTTCAGTCTTAATTTGTCAATTATATTTTCTTATGTATCGTTTTAATTATTGTATTAAAAATGTATAGTGTATGAGTGGAAGAAGCAGGTACTTAAGTAACAGGTAAAAAATTGCCGCTTTTTACATAAATGTAGCCTAGGCTTTAGGGCTTAAAATGATTAGAAATAAAAAAAAATCTTTTTATAAAATTTTAAATTACGAATCTTTTCTTCATTGGCTCTTTAATTTTGTTGTCGATGTCAACTTTCATAATAATTATTAATGTTTTTTGTTATATTATTGTAATTTGTATGCTAAGGATATCACGTTGGTAGAGTTATAAGGTAAAACAGGTTATCGTTGGTACCTAAGTACCTACGTATCTTTTGACGGTATGTTTATATTGACACTATGTTAATTTCCAATACATTGTGAAGCCACTAACAAAGTAGATATTATGTTTGTTTTGTGTTTTGTCTGACTTTAGTTAACACTTGTTATTTCAACTGTAGGATAGGTATACTATAGTACTTAGTTAGGTTAAAAGGTATCAGCTATTTATTAGATACCTACTCTGAACTACGTAAAATAATATTTACTAATACCACGGAATACAATATTACTTAAAAGTACAAGTACTAATACTCTTCAGGGCCCGATCTAGCATCATTTTCGCAGCCCTTTACCTACAATCTACATTCAGAAAAGCGTACAAGCCTTGAGCTAGTTTTGTTGGGGGGTCATAGGATAAAAACATTTGCACTTTCCATCCTGAAGTAGGGTTGTTGATGGCTAATGGCTTGTTTGGAAGATAGGAATAGGTAGCGGCAAAAAACTAGGGGGGCGCTCTGGGCACATGCCCGCCCCCCCCTGCCCCCTTAGATTAGGGCCCTGCTAATGCGATACGAAAATGTGTCTGTTACTCCTTTTCGCTGAAGCCGCTAATCTGTCGACATGAGGTTGCTTGTTGCAATGTAACAATTTCACAATGTGTCTTGTTAAACACATTTTGCTAACACAACAAACGGAAACCCTCATCCAAAGTAAAATATTATGAAATGCATATTTCATCCGGTTGCTTAATAAATATTGAAGTACCAATTTACCAAACTACCATATAAGGTGTTTGGATCGCTTGGCGAAACTATAGGGGGTAACGTAATAAGCAGATAATGACGCTGCAACTCCGAAGAACCGTACATTTTCCGGAATGTAAAGTATCTTATATCCTTTCCCGGGTCTCTAAGTATCTTTATACTAAATTTCAGCAAAATTGTTTCAGCGGCTTAGGCGTGAAGAGGTAACATTATATCCGTACGGTCGAATTGAAAAACCTCATCTTTTTTGGAAATCGGATAAAAATAGAACATTAAATTGTGCTTTTCCCTTCTGCTTTGAGCCTAGCGTTCTTAAAATTGTGCATGGCTTATAGGCCCATAATAGACAGCTATGAACCTATCGAACCAAGTTATTTCAGTCCTAATAGGTATTAAGTACGATAGTATAAGGAAACGAAGAAAAAACATTATTCTTTCCTTGTTCGTCACACAATTATAGGTACTATTATGGCAGCCTTGTCTACCATGTGTCTACCTGACACCGAACTCGCGACGTCCGCTGTCAACAGGCTCCTTTCGAGGTTGTTCGGCCAATGATATTGTTTTAACCGACTACTAAAGGCAGGTGGTTTTTGCTGTTTAGGTCTACCGTCTAAATGAAGGTACTGAACATTGAGAACTAAACAGGCACTTAGTATATTTTGCCGCAACTATCATCTCAACTTTCTATGTCTGCTGAAACCACGCTGAAACTTATAAAAACTCAACTGCACAAAAATTGAATTGTTAACTTGTGAATGACTCATGGTTTATAATAGTTTAAGGCCCACTTGCGCAGATCTGAGTTAAAGTTAACTCTGAGTTAAACATCATGTCATCTCTATCACTCTTTAGAGTGAGTGACACATATTATATAATGATTATGACATGATGTTTAACTCAGAGTTAACTTTAACCCAGATCTACGCAAGTGCCCCTAAACTAAATGTAGTGCAGGGTCTCTGCAGCAGTCTCTACTCTCTACGTTGAGTGTTGAGTTGTTGACCTTGTAACGATGTTATGTTTCCACTTTCCTACAAATCATAATGAATGAGGTTTTAATATTTTTTTAGTTTACTGGCTGGGACGCCAAAACTGTTTTTATTTTTTTCATTTTGACATTTTCGCTTCGAATTTTCTGCTGCTGCGAGTTATGACTAGACGAATTTTGGAAAAGTAATTGAATAAATTTTCCACTTTTGCAGTTAAATTATAATATTATTACTATCCCCACTTGGGGATCACCGCGACGGGTACGTCACTACGAGCTCACCTCTCCGGACTCTACGGCCCCTGCGAGAGCTACCTACCAGCCTACAACCTACCAGCCTACAACCAGCTTACCTGAACCCTACCTGCCTGCATCCAGACTCCTTGCAACCAACTTATCTACTACCCACCTACTAGAACCTCTCCACCTGCGCTCAAGACCTATCTTCCTACTGCCTCCAGGGAAGTAAAGTTCACCTAGGCACAACAGGGTCTCACATTGTGAACGACGAACCACGACCTCTATTCTCTTTAATCTTTATTTTTTTAGCCTTTATTTAAATATATTCGTAAGTTCATTTCTAATTTTATTTTAACACTCTCAACCGTCTATAAGTGTTACAACCTAAGATGACGAACGTGTATAGGTACTGTATAGCGGGATATTTGTCTCCCACACCGGTTTCGGTGACGATGGCCGGTTTCATTGAAACCAGGCCAGCTACGCAGGAGTATTTTTATAGTGCCCAAGTGTGTGCGCAGTACACAAGAGCACTCTCTATTCCTTTAATCTCATTACCCAGTGGGACGGCAGACCGACACGACCGGCGAGAGATCAGGCGCAGGACCGACTTTTTTACATGCCCATCCGACGCATGGATCATCTTACTTGTCAGACAATCAGGTGATCAGCCTGCATGTCCTAACCAAACTTGGAAAATAACATGTTTCCAACGCGGGAATCGAACCCACGACCTCCGAGTCAAGAGCCGCGCTCTGTACCACTAGACCACGGATGCGTATACTTACTAATATTATAAATGCGAAAGTGTGTCTGCCTGTCTGTCCATCTGTCTGTTACCTGTTCACTCCCCAAACCGCTGAACCGATTTTGCTGTTTGGCATGAAGATACTTTGAGTCCCGGGAAAGGACATAGGATACATTTTGACCGAAGAAAATGTACGGTTCCCGCGCGATAAACGAGTTCTGGGGATGCGTAACGCATTTCCCACCGTTAAAAAAAAGGGTGTAACAAAACTAAGTGATAGTACTTTAGGGTGTGTATGTGTTCCTTGTAGAGAGCTCACTGTGAAAATAGCAGCGCTGAAAGATATTTTTTTTCACAACTCACCAAATCTCGCCTTATCCGGCTGTCCACTATACATATCCACGGTGGCGCCGGCAGGAGCTGTTTCCCTGGCGATGACCGAGTACGCCTTCCCCTCCTCCCTGATGTAGACCGTCATGAAGAACCCGCCACCGATGCCCATGCTTTGCTGGTTGAGGAGGCCGTTGCAGAACATGGCCGCGATGGTTGCGTCCACCGCAGAGCCATTTTGTTGGAGGATGTTTCTGGAATGACCAAAGAGAATCCGGGATTGTTTGAGACAATAATGTTATTTTCATGGTTCTATTTGATATTCAAAATTATTTAAAGAAGAGGACTTGATCTTGAAGTTTTTAGATAAGGTAAAAATAATTTAAAATAGTTTTAGAACAGAAAAGTTATTCTTATATAGTAATGAAGTACAACATCATAATAATTAATTATTATTATCTTTAATATGTTAAGGTATTAACTCTATGTTACATAGGAATGTCTATTTATATTAATATAATACTTTGTTTTACCAAAGTGCGCCTCCTATATTGCCACCACCAAATACCAATAGGTAAACCTTCTACAATTTTAGTTTAAATTTCAATAATTTTATGATATTGTGGAGCAGATGGGTGAAAGCTGCGCATGACACAAATTATTCAAATAATACACGTGTCTATTATAATTAAATTGTAATGATATAGCAGAGGCCTTTGCACTCCACATCAGTAACAAGTCATTGACTTCTGAATTCGCTTACTGATGAACTACAAGTGGATTGAGGACAAAAAATTAATCAAATCTTCGCTATCGATGAATTATTGTTGTTATTTAAAACATTATTGTGATTAGAATTCAAAATTTTCCTGGCTTACAGGCTGTAACAAAAATAAGTGATAATACTTTAGGATGTGTACTGTGTACGTGTCCCTTGTAGAGAGTTCACTGTGAAAGTAGCAGCGCTGAAAGACCAAATTTTTTTTCATTTTTGTATGTGGAAACTCGTGACGCTCGGGCCCTTGCCCATAAGTACAAAAGTGAAAAAAAATCGTCTTTCAGCGCTGCTACTTTCACAGTGAATTCTCGACAAGGATCACATACACACCCTAAAGTATTATCAGTTAAAGTACATATTATCAATTATTGTTTACTAACGAAACCCTGTGCGATCTTCTACACTCTACCGGAGTACTATTATAATATATTCTGTGATTACCGAGTAATTACATACTTATTGAAATCTTAAATGAAACCTAGTGTATAGCTTATTGGTCATTGCGCAGTCTGGTCTAATTATTTATATTTTTCGCCTGGCCACGATCGACTGGACTAACGTCGCGATCGACCGTCGGCCACCCGGACTATAATAGATACAACAAAATTACCAAATTTTTATTAACCGACTTCAAAAAAAGGAGGTTATCAATTCGACGCGTATGTAATTAGTATATTGTAATATTTCCAGAACTGCCCAGTTTTGGAATAATATGTTAATCTATAACAGCTTCTGAACAAATGTGCCAAATTTCAAAAGTGTATGTATGTATGTATGTATGTATGTATGTATGTATGTATGTATGTATGTATGTATGTATGTATGTATGTATGTATGTATGTATGTATGTATGTATGTATGTATGTATGTATGTATGTATGTATGTATGTATGTATGTATGTATGTTTTTATGTTTGTGCACGCATATCTCCGGAACTACAAGTCCGATTTAAGTGATTCTTTTTTTATTGTACTAGGTATTGTTCAACTTAGGGAATAGTGCAAGTTTCATCAAAATCGGTTCAGTAGTTTTGGAGATAGGAAGATTTAATTCTCAATTTTGAAGTCGGTTTTATCTTTTTAAAATACAGTTATCTAATATGAGTAGAATGCTTTATGCTACGGTAATGAAAACTTATTATTCTTGCTTCGAGCTAGATCTATCATCTAAATTCTAACCCCATGATTCTTAACAGTTAACGAATAGGAAAATGTACCGAAAATGTTACTTATATGAATAAACCTGTTAAATATGCTTATATTAGGGAAAATCATAAATATAGTGAGCGCAGAGCGCGAACCTTGCTAGATCTGTGGGGAAAATAACAGCGCTTCTTCATGATGCGGAATTATTTGCTCATAGAAAGAAGTAGAATTAGTTAGAACACATAAATTGCTAGTAGCTATTTATAACTTATAAGTCTTCACGCTCAAACCGCTGAACCGATTTTGCTGAAATTTTGCGAGAAACAGTTGCGTCTTCTTGTACGTCTACTGAATATTTATTTTACGTAAGTTAATTGACATAATAATAATATGTGCACCCGGAACTAATCTGGTTAAAGGATTAAACGGGAAACCGGTTACTTAATCTTATATAATGAATAATTATGTTATGATTGGTCATTGGATAGTTCATAGTACCATAGTACCTAAGGCTTCCTTGCACGAGATTCGAGAATCGAGAAATCTGATTAGTGATTAATACTACATAGTCTTAGTCTATGCTTAGTCTGCTGTCTGTATAATATTATGACTGTTTTTGTTTATTTCCATATTAATACCTATTGTTTTTTGACTTCAGTTAGTCCCTGACAAATTAAATTTTGTTTTAAGAATGCTCCAACCGGAGAATTAGCTGGTCGGATGTCTGTCAGTACGAATATCGACGTTAACAACATTAAAATAAGATTCATATTAGCGCGCCTTGTACAGTGGCGGTTACGATGCTCGCCGCGTTCTTGATATGGCGAAAATGTATGAAAAAATTTGAGAAATTTTCTTATTTTTCTTATAACTGGAAAAGTTGTTTATTTTTATATAAAATTTTTAGCGGACTTTACAGAGGACTAAATAAGCAACAATTTTTTTGTATATTTATTTTCCTCAGTTCAGTGTATTTAGATATTAAGGTAAGTACCTAATCATTCAATTTTTTTCAATTTTTTTCAATCAATTTTTTCATATTTTGCGATTATTGTGATGGTTAAAACGTATTTTATGTGAAATTTTTGTATGCGGCTATAGAATTTTTATGGTACAGTCGTGGAGATGAATATATTATTATCTTTCATTTGAAACCAAAATATCCTCGCAGTTTGACTCCTAATTCTTTAATAGGGTACCGGAAAATCGCTGATATTTGTAATAGCGTCCTTAAATACCTATAAGTCTATGACCTATATCATAATATATAGATAATTGGCTTTAATTAGACTCTGATTGCGCTTCGACCGCGCGCGCGAGACAAATCTTTAATCTATGGTTTAATCATTCGTGGATCATTGTAAAATGTTTAGATAATTCCAAACTTTTCCTGTTGTGGTTTCACCAATATGTAAAGCCGAGGTATAAAGTTAGTTCATTAATTATAACATTCATAGTGAATGTCAAGGCTATTATAGAACTGCGTCGAACTTATTGCGTATAAGTACTTTTTATCGCAAAACAACACGAACGATGTCGAACGTTATTAACGCCGATAGCGTCTAGAATAGTTAGAAACGCCGAATCGAGGATCAAAATTTTTAAATAATGTAAAATATCAAAATGTGTATAAGTATAATTTGTATAAAATTCCAAAAAATCTACCTTCAGCTGTGCCAGTTGCCACAGATTACTAAATAAGCTGTACTCATAATTGAAGACGTGAGTGGAAGAATCGAACAAGTAACATTTCGTAACATACGGACAATTTCACAACTCATTTTTTTCCTAGTTATTTTAATAAAACTTGTAACTTATCTACTTCATAAACTAGCTATTTTTTTTTTAAAGAAGGCAGGTTGCTGTAGCCCTGACGTCACTGCGACCCATAAGGATCTATTGTGACTCCTTCGCATTAGAGTATCATCCCCAGCCCAATACTGCTCATAAATTGAACGATGTGGTTGGGGTTGGTGTCACGAATTTCCTTTGTGGATGAGTATTCGTGGCGACCAAGATGCCTGTTTCTGCTCTGTAGTAGAGCAGGACAGTTGAGGAGAAGGTGAATAGGTGTCTCATCCTCCTCACAGAATCTGCAAGTCGTTATGCTACAAATACCCATTCTGTTTAGGTGTTTGTTGAGCTTGCAGTGCCCAGTTAGGCTTCTGGTAAGAATTCTTAATTGGTTCCTAGCCTAGCTAATATATCTGGCTATACATATTATAATCAATAGTTTTTCTATTTCAAATAATTTTTCCGGCCCTAAAGCCTCCATTAAAGCAAAAAAACGGGAAGTTTTTTCATGTTACTTACCTTATTCTTCCACTCACGTCTTGAATTTATTTTTTATTATTGTTACATAATATTATTCTAACTTTCATAAAACCTTATATTATTTACTATGACTTGTGTTTCATCGTGGCTATTTTTAATGAAATATTTTATTGTTCAAAAGGAATTTATACATTATAGTGTATTTTTATGACACAGTGGTAGAACAATAATTTGTCACAAAAGCCCGGTAGGCGGTAGGTGTTATATAATATTGTAATTTAAAACAAAAACAATAATTTAATTTATTTTAGTATGTATTTGAAAATTTGCAATTGTTGTCCAGGCGTTGCGCGATGGTCTAAAAAATTATGAGAAAAAGTATAGCGCGCTGTGCACTAAACATTTTTTGATACTTTTATCACAAAATATAATATTATCACAGTTAGGAATAGGAAGCAATGTACAGCCAAAATTAAATGTAAAACTAACATACAAATTCTAGTCATCATAACAGTAAATTACGTGCTTAAATTATAATATTATAATATGTTTATAATTTAAGCACGTAATACTGTTATGATGACTAGAATTTGTATGTTAGTTTTTGTTATGAACATAGACAGGCGAGCACGATTTAAATCGTACGGTAATCTCATTTACATTAAGTACCTATATTTCGTGTGAGTTGTTAAAATAAGTCACATATACATGTGACTTATTTTAACAACACATTGTAAAAATCCTTTGTTTCGATTTCACTATAATAATATCATCTAAAAATAAAATATCATGTTTAACAAAAAATCTTACACCTATGTTATACCTAGTATTATATAATATAAATGATAAGCTTATAACATACATTAATGTTCGTGCTGCAGTACTTTGGAACACACTGCCACTGTAAATTCGTCGCGCTGATACGATTAATATTTTTAAAAATACGTTGAAACACCATTTCTAGACATGCATTTGTTTCTTCTACATTATTATGATTTAAGTTAATTGTTAATTAGGTAACCTTTTCTTTGTTAATTAGGTTTGTACACCTACACGATGTTTTCAATCTCTTCTAGACAATCCGATAAACAAAAGGTTGACTGGAAGAGATTGCTTGTTAGCAATAAGTTCGCCTTTTCTGCATCATCAATATGTTGTCATAAGTAAAATGATTTTTACTTTGTATTTTTGGTGTGCAATAAAGTGTTTTTGTATTGTATTGTAATAATATCATACCTAAATAATAAATATACATACCTACTATACATAATACAGCCCAAGGACTAATAGGACTGCCAAAATATGTCTTTGTAATGCCTACACCAAAATATAGTTTTACTTACCATATTTTGTGTGGCTATTATAATGACTTTATGTTAGGACAATAACAAATAAATTACTTTGTCACGAAAAAGATAAAATGAATAATAAATAACAATAAATAATTTTTATCACCATTTACGTGAATTGGCTTGGGTAAACAATAATTAATTATTACCTATAACCTCTAGCATTCAGCATTATAGTCAAAACTGAAAGTATAGGTCTGAATCTGATGGCAAATTTGACAGCAGATTATCAAAAAATATCCTTGATCATTGGATAAAATATAATATTTGCATGTTTCACACACAATATATTTCTACTCAATTCTGATTCCATTCGTGTAGATACTTAGGTACTGATTCATAACCAAAAGTTTATTCAGGGACCGCGGAAGTGGGGTGCAGAGGGGGCCAAATGCCCCCCCCTAAAATCAAATAGGGGGGGCCGCGCCCCCTCCAATTTTACTGCCCGGTAGTAGGTACACACACTTTTAAATTAAAAAAAAACTGTCAGTCATTCATAAAACGTTAAAACAGGATTATTAGCTTGTTAAAATGAGAATCCCGAAAAGCATTATTCATTTAAAACGTTAAAAATCTTTCTAAGTATTGCAACTTAAAACACGGTCGACCCAAGTCCCAACCTTACATAATATGGCCAACCAATGTGCAACATTTTTTTCGCGTTCCGCGTTCGGAACTCGGAAGTCGGAACATTCCTCCGACTACCAATGAAGCAGAGAAGACTTACCTACTTATCTAGCAATACTGCACGTGTATAAGGCTGAAACATTAATTAGTTTAGATTTAAATGCGAATTTGCTGCAAGGCCGGCTGAGAGACGCAACGTTTTTGGTATCGTCCAATGAATGCAATAAAGCAATATTAAAAAAAAGGTTGTTACTCATTGACCGTCGGTTGCAGAAAGATGCATTAAAAATAAAGATTCTTCTTCTATTACTGACCCTTTTTTATCTTGTTGACAAAGAAATTGTCAGCAATAGATTTAAAGAAACTTTAACTTTAATGAAACTTTCTGCAACTGACTATATGAAACTGTTATTTGTTTAACCTAGTCATCTCCGTTTTATCATATTTATAAGAATTTGATTGACTGGAGGAAGTTGGGGTCGGAAGCTGAAGGAAGAGTCCCTTCAGAAGAGAGAGCCCCCAAAGTTTGCCCCCCCCCCCCCATGGGCGTGCCAGTCTTCTATAAATATAGGTGGGGCAGATTAAGAAAATCCTAGACTATATTGTTTTATTCGTGATTTTAAACATATTATGGGTTAATTTTGGACGCGAGCCATGTTATGAAACATTTCCAAAGGAAGATGGCATTTTGCCTTCAATTTAATCAGCTAAACCCATAAAGACTGATAAATTGGCTATAAACATCTTAGGGTGGTAGCCAGTAGGTATACTGTTGTTTTGTATAAATTGATTGAGTTCATTAACAAAAATGATGAAAGAATAATAATAAAATATAATATGAGATATTTATACCTGGAATAAAATAAGTGACTAAGTATAAGCATGAATTACTCGATTTATAATAATAACAATCTAATTATTAGTTTTCATAGCAAAAACTAGTAGTTTTTGTGATTTAGGTCTAGTATAAAACCATTGCATAAATAATAGTAATTTAACCTAGTAAATAGTCGTTTTTCATGGAAAAAAACAAGGCAGTAAAACCGACAACGTGAAGGTCACAACTTCGATCCGTTGTCGACTGGCGGCTGCTCGCAGCTCGCTCAAGGTTGTTATTGTGTATAAACACACTCGGAGACACGTAGGTGCCGTGAGTCGTGACTAGTGACGCATCATGTTTACATAACAAAACAACATATAACTTTAAATTATATATTTATTAACCTTAAATTATTACAGTCATTCTCATACACGCAAATGAGACAACAACGTAACATCTAACTAATTAATAACACAGCAGTTTGAGCTCTACAACAAGCCCATTAGGATGAGATCAGTTATCGGAACGATGTTCGACTACCACTAATAACGATGAAACTATTTTTTTCTTCGCCACCGTACCCTCGCGTTGTGGTGGGCGTAGTAGAATGTCTGCGTGAGCACGAACCGCCTGGGTTGTTCCACTGATCTCGGTGACGAGCGCCCCGAACTTTCCTCGGGTATTCGCCATAGAATCCTCCTTTCGCTCGGCAAAAAATCAGCGTTCCTTTGGCATGCCAGTATCTCAGTCGATATCAGAACCATGTTCACTAGTGTTTGCTACCACCTTTCTTGTTGCTCTCGGTGTTATGCAGCTTGGTAACGATTTTTCTGGAATGTCCGGACGGGTCGAAGTGGTTGGTGTGCTCGTTCACCTCCTTCTTTGTGCGCTGCTTGCCGCCGTGACCGGAGAAGATGTGTTTGCCGTGGTCGAAGTTGTAGTAGTCGTATTCGTCGAAGAAGGCTTCAGACATATTTAGTTTTTGGTTTAGAATTCGCGTTGAATTACTTAAGTATCGCAGAGAGCGTGTCTCGAGAGGTTTGTTATTAAACTGTTCGCTGTGAAGCCGGCTCGCGGGTTTTATAGTCAGCAAGTCAGGCGAGTCACGTCAGTGACCGCATGCGCGTCGATAATATTCTCGAAACGCGATTGGTCGGGGCCTCCACGACCTAGTAGCTGTTGTTTATTTATAGATGTGTATGTGTGAGTTTGCCGCTTAAGTGATACCAGCCCGTTTTAGCTAGTCCCCAGAAAAACTTAGCTATTAATGGAAAAACTAAGCGCTGAGAAGTAGGTAAAGGCAGGCAACATTGCCAAGAATGATTTTATCGCACATTTCTTGAAATACATTTAGTCTTATTAATTATTATAAAGCAAAAGCTTCAGCTTTAATTATGTAGTTGTGTCTAAATGGAATGTATAAGCAGAGAAAGAAAAAGCAAGCTTTATTTAAAAAGATTCCAGTAACAAAAAAGCAATGGTAATAATTGTACTTACAACTCAAAGGAATTTGCAAACAACATCATATTAATTACAATATCTACTTATTGTAAATTGTGAATTATGATACCGTAGGTAGAGTGAGGGTGGTCTCAGTCAGCCCATTCTCCTTTATCTGAATTCTGAAGTATCAAAACTTTTTGGTCGAACTACCTATGTTTTTGTTTATTTGTATGAGATGTTTTCATTAAAACCTTTTTCCTTTCATACGGGGTATTTTACTAAATATTATGGCAACCTCGTGACACTACACACAAAACTGTGTTGAACAGAATAATTATTTATGTGTCTCGGTTGACTGGTATCACCGTTGCTCATTTTCACAACACAAACAAAACATTATGATAAGGGATTTTACATTAAAATATTATGTAAAAAAAATGCAAAACAAATCCATTTTTCGTATTTTTTTGCAACAAGAGTCAAGACGACAATGGTGAGAAATGAGAATATATAATATACGAACCAAACAAATATTTTTTTAGCAACGCGAAAGTGTTTTGCCGACAATTTTTAGGTCACACGTGGTTTTTGAAGTTATGTAAATAATGTAATAATGTGAAAAAGCGGGTTTTTTAAATAACAAAATTATAAGTAAAGTATCATGTAAATTGTAAATTGTAATGTTACAAAAAAGTGCCAAATAAAAAATATTTTACAATAATAATATCTTGAGATTCCTTTCCTATAGGTCTTAGATTTTAGGTTAATAATCGGCCTAGTGCAAACCTAGTGCGAGTTCATGGTCACCATAGAAACGGTTTCTTCCTACGGAAGAATAGACAAAGTGACAGTTAGACAACGGAAATCCGCAATTTTTTCACTAAAATCTGTCAGTATGTCCATTCTTTCCCGTTTCTAATGCATGCTAAGCCTGCTGGAGTTCAACGTAATTTTTTATTCTTACCTGCCAATCTCCGAGCATGCTGGGTTATCTGTACAGACTGCTGCCTTCTTGAACGTGTGCAGCAGGGAGGCCGAGGGGCGGAGGCGCAGCACCGGGTCCGGGGGCTCCGAGGGTTTGCCTTTGTCTGTCAGCCCTAGGAAGTACCCGGTGAGACCACCAGCTATGAAGAGGACGATCAGCACCGAGATTATCAGCTTGGTCTTCAATTTGTAGGGCCTGCAACAAAATAATAGCAATATGTTATTGTTAATCTTGCCTATTATCACCACATTAGCAACATATTAAAAAATTTTGCTATTTAATTTTATGAGGAGCCATAATATTATTATTTTGACAGTCTTTACCTTTCGTCCTACTTTTTTGTCTACCTGCGCAAAAAATAAAACTTTGGTTTTGACTTAAGTTATGTTATATGGTTTCTGTATATGATTCATTTGATAATATATAACTTATAATCATTTTAACAACACATTCTACAAGTAACAACGCTTATTAGAAACTTTTTGGTTTAAAAAACAACAAACAAACCTAATATAACAAACTGTTAGCTGACTAATTATAAAGTCTAACCTTATTGTAACCTCAAAATTATACATTTAGCTGTTGCGCTAACTCAAAAACGTAAGCGAGGTAACTATGCTAATTTAAGTACTACGTACGAGTATAATATGACTTTTTGGAAAATTCTTATCGCTTTATTTGACTTATAAAATCCCTGTAAAATGTATGTAACACATGTTTATGTTTACAAAAAGGTCGTGTTTTGACATCTACCTTGACCTAGGTCCAAGATCGACACTTACTTTCTCGAGTATAACAGATATCCATCGTTACTAGCCAAAACTCCCATTCTATTCAGAGGAGACACCAGTCTTATAGTATCGATAGGTATATCTTCTACATTAGTCTGTATAAAACGTCTACGAAAGCCGTTTCTAAGATGTTGCTCCATTTTACGAACACCATTACAATATATTACATACCACAGAAGAAATAACACGATAATACCACGGATAAAAGACAAAACACTTATATTTTAATAACAGTTTTTGAGTTAAGTCACTACTTTTTTGGTTAACTGGTTAAATGCAGGACACAAACGTGAAAAATCAATTCGAACAGCTGATTTATTTTGACATTTGAGTTTCGAATCATTGTCGGTAGATGGCGTCTTAATTATTTCAATTTTCAGTTTTCACTTTTCGGCTGAAAGATTCTGAAATTTCTGAATGAATTCAAAATGCATTGAATTATTTTTTAAACTCATACGGTCTTACCACAAAAGATTTAAACACCTGTTGAATTACAGTTGTTTTGTGACATTTTTGTACTGAATTTTTCTCTAAACAACTGTTCAACGGGTGTTTAAATCTTTTGTGGTAAGACCCCTAATATTAATAATTATGATATTGTAACATTTAAAATGTTTTTATTAAGTACCTACTGTTTATCATGATTAACATAAAATATGTTTTTGTTAAGCATATTTAAACTGTTAGTGTAAGTACCTAAGTAAACCAAAATTATATTTTTACTAACACAAAATAAGCGGATTTTCCTGGTTTATAACAAATTTATTTAAATATTAATTATTAAAATGTGTATTAAGTAACGCATTATAATTATATGTGTATTTAAAAACACAGTATCACAATATTATAATATTATGAAAACTCGTTGGGTACTAGACCTACTCGGTGGTTTTTCACTACTTTGCAAGCATCAGTACTATTTAGTAGGGAAAACTCTTCCCAGATGGCGCTTTGACATTTTCAGCAAAGCATGTTGTACACTGTTGACTGTCGGCCTACGTTAAGTATGTACTGAAATTATCGTGTATTGTCGTGTTATAATGATGTAATCAAAAATAATAATAAACATTTGATTAATTATTGAATATACTTTTATTAATAAAACTAGGTTACCTTAAACCAGAGACCAGTAGTATGTCTGGTCTCTGCTTAAACTTAGAGACGGGACCTGATCGAAATTCGAAACTACTAATGTATTATTATTATATTCTGTGGCCGTGGTAAGTTGCCGGATTTCTACGAGAAATGCAGAAAGGACACTTCATTTTAGGAGGTGGTTGGTGACATACAGACTTTCCCATTTAAAATAGTATTAGTATGGGTTGTCTGGAAGAATACCAGCCAGGCTGCCCAGCGGTGGCCTGTGGCGCAGCCCGGCGCAGGAGACAGCACGGCGGACAACTTTGGAGTAGAGTGTCTAGAGTGTGGACCTTTGCCTAGGGTTGCCAAAATCTTTAAAAACAGGTTTGATGTTGGAAAATTCAAGTAACTGATACATTTTTTAAAGGCTAATACGAGTTGCCATTACAATGAAAAACAATTACTTTTGTATGTAAAAAATGTATACTAAGGTCATTTACTAGTAAACCCAGCCTGCCCAGCATACGCTAACGAGATAATATCTCACTCTCGAGATAATAAAAAATTACTCGACATTATCTCGACAAAACTCTATAAAAATGTGTTATTTCGATGATAGATCTACGCGAAAAAAGAATGTTTGTCATGCTAGGGTCAATAGAGATGAAGATCCAAACTATCAAACTTCGAGAAACATGTAGAGAGAGATATCTCGTTGGCGTATGCTAGGCCGGCTGGAGGCTTCATTATAACTATTCAGGATGTCTCGCAAATCGCAGGACACTACAAATACTAGGACATAGGAAAACAGGACTGAGGACGGTTGACAAACCTACCTTTGCCCAGCACATTGTGATGTGAATTGTGATAGCACAGTGCAGCCTGCAGCCAAAAAAATGGTTGTCAGCCCCCCTAGCATACGCCAACGAGATATCTCGTGGATATCTCACTCTAGAGCGTGGTGATATTGTCGATACGATATAATATATTATCTCTTTTTCGCTAACATGCGTACGTCGAGACTTGAGAGATAAATTTCTCGATCGTATATTTTTCGTTAGTAATATACATATAGACAAAAATAGCACAAATAGCACTTAAAAAAATTATCTTTAATTTTGACGACAGACGTACGAGAAAAAATGTATGTCAATTGTCATGTTAGGGTCAATAAAGATGAAGGGATAAACCAGTTAACATCGAGAAAACGTGTAGACAAAATTTTCTCGTTGGCATATGCAAGCACGGCTGGTACATGATGAGAAATGAATAATGATGATTTTATCTTTACAATCGATAACTACAAATAGTTTTTATCTCTCTGTGAAAGTTTATTATCTATTGTTTCGTTATAATTTTAATTAATTATCATGTTCGAACTTCGAATCGATCATTTCGCTGACGTTTCAATTATATTTAATTATCAGTTCTATCACGTCGCTATAGCTAATTCTTATATTCTGTACTTGATTGATAATAATAATAATCAGGGCCTGTTTCACCACTTCCCGATAAGTGCCGAATAGGCTATCCAGCACTTAACTTGACAGTTTGAAGTATGGAGAAAAAGAGGAGGAGAAAAATCTGTCAAAAAAGTTGTGAATAGCCTATTCGCCACTTCATCAGAAAGTGGTGAAACAGGCCCTTAATCTAATGGATATGTTTCGCGCTGATCGTACTCTGTACTTCCTACATTTTAAAAAGGGAATAATTAATATAATGGCCACCAAAAAATGCTCTGAGGGTGTAGTGCGAGTTTTATTCGATCATACGCATCGAGCACGTTAACGTGAATTTGTATGGGAATTGGGATCAAAGCAATATCCACGTAAGCCAGTAGATGGCGCTGCTTTGATCCTATACAAATTCGCGTTAACGTGCTCGATGCGTATGATCGAATAAAACTCGCACTACACCCTCAGATACCCTAAACTTGTTTACCAAAAAAAAATATAAATACAGCCAATAAAGAAAGTTTAAAATTGCAATACTGCCAGCTATTTTAGTCACGGCTACACTTCAAATTGTAATCGAACGCCAAATATTATAGTAAATGATCATTGATAATAATTGATTACCAAGTAAAGTATAATATTATGATCACCAAATACAGCATGACTGGTGAGACATGTTCAATACTCGAGGACGTGATATTTGGCCATTATACAGGGTGCAATTAAACCTTCCTGCCAAATTTTTTCCAGGGCTTAGGTATCATTAGGAGAGTCCATTTAACCAAAAAAAAATTGGGTGTTACATTTTTTTATTTACATATTTTGTCCCATTTAAAATCGTTGCAGAATGGTCACTCGCGGCGCGGGGGAATGACCGGGGGTAACGCGGGGGGGAGGCGCGCGCGCGGGGTCACATCACGCGCGGGCGACGTGTCGTGTCCATTAATTGTAGTGTTTTTTAGGATAACTTTGGGAAGCTATTTATATTTTAGTACTGAGTGATTATAAAAGAAAAAATATGTGTATTTTTATTTTTAACAAGGATCAATGTATTAAAATTTGACAGGAAGGTATAATTGCACCCTGTATTAGTAAAAAAAAAATAATATAAAAAAATAATATCAATTGATCACCGAGTAAAATATGAAGCATAAAGTTAAATAATTATTTACCCATCGCATGGACACCGCGCGCGGGAGTAGTAGCGCGCGGCGGGGGGAGCATGCCGCGCGCCGGCTGCATAGTAATTTACTAAATGTCCATGATTCATTTGTTTATAGGGAAATTTGGTAAAAAATTAAATACCTAATTTTATTACATAATTATAATGAGAATCGAGTACTGAATACTCTCCTTAAGTATCGGTATTGTCTCACCAGCTGTCATGCTGTATAGTAAATGATCACCAAATATTATAATAAGTAAATGAATATCTGATCACCAAAGCGAGCAAATCAATGAGGCATATTACACGCATCAATATTATCATGATTCCGTGATAATATTGATGGTGTAATAGGCCGAATCGCAGTATCGCAGTAGTACTTGTGATACGCGTGATACTAGAATCGTGATTATATTGACGGTGTAATACGCCCCAATGCGATATTTCTGTTCAAATAAATCACTACGATTGATAAAAAATGTAAGCATAATATTAACAAAAAAGTAAAATAACTCCATATCTATACTAATAGTTTGTTTGTTTGTTTGAACGCGCTAATCTCAGGAACTACTGCTCCGAATTCCGATTTGAAAATTTTTTTCAGTGTTAGATAGCCCATTTATCAGGAAGGCTATAGGCTATAATATAACATGCGAAGAAACAGAGGAAACTGTGGAAAAAAGCGGGGAAAATAATTATTCATCTTTGAGAGCTTCAGTTGCGTGCGCTGCAAAAACGGTCCAAGATACCCAAAAATATGTATGAAATAATTATGTAATAATATGTATTCCTCTTTATATGATCTAAAAAAATGTCCGTGATAGCACATGTCTATTATTATTAACTTTTTTATGATTACTTAACTCATAATAATCGTTTTTATCTATACTTATAAAATAACAATATTATGTCCTGACACCTGACTCCTGACTGACTGATGCATCATCGCTGAGCAAAAACTGTTAAAATTACAGCCACAAAATTTGGTGAATTTTGTGGCTGTAATTTGGGTTGTTTTATTAAATAGAAATTTGGAAATTTTACCCCGAAGGGGGTGATATATGGGTTGAAAGTTTGAATGAAAGCCCGTCATTTCTTGAGTTTTATTTATTGCATGAAACTTTTATTTTTGGGCTACTGATTAAAAATGAATGGATACGTATTTAAGCGTTTCTGGAAAATCTACCCCCAAGGGGGTGAAATTGGGATAGAAAGTTTCAATGAAAATCCGTCATTTCTTGAGTTATAAGCATGAAGCTTTATTTTTGGGCTACTGTTAAAAACAAAAAGATACTTATTTAAGCATTTCTGGAAAACCTACCCCTAAAGGGGTGGAATAGGGGTTGAAAATTTGAATGAAAGATCGTAATTTCTTGAGTTTTAGACATGAAACTTTATTTTTGGGCTACTGATTAAAAATGAATGGATACGTATTTAAGCGTTTCTGGAAATTCTACCCCCAAGGGGGTGAAATTAGGGTTGAAAACTTGAATGAAAGTCCTTCATTTCTTAAGTTAGAAACATGAAAGTTTATTTGACGTTTGCGTTTGACATTTGCCCCGTTTTTACGAACCACAAAAAGGGGAAATCTTAGTTCTTACTATGTTAACGCGGACGAAGTCGCGGGCAACAGCTAGTACAAGTCTAGTATTAAATGATATTGTGGATTATCTCATTTATACTGGTATGGTTACCTAAGTAATGCCGTGACGTTTTTAGGGTTCCGTAGCCAAAATGGCAAAAAAGGAACCCTTATAGATTCGTCATGTCTGTCTGTCTGTCTGTCTGTCTGTCCGTCCGTCCGTATGTCACAGCCACTTTTCTCCGAAACTATTAGAGCTATACTATTGAAACTTGGTAAGCAGATGTAGTCTGTAAACCGCATTAAGATTTTGATGCAAAAATGGAAAAAATAT
The DNA here is from genome assembly GCA_905404155.3 of Plebejus argus. Lineage (NCBI taxonomy): Eukaryota > Metazoa > Arthropoda > Insecta > Lepidoptera > Lycaenidae > Plebejus > Plebejus argus. The sequence goes on from FR989942.1 coordinate 8,097,310, forward strand.
TAAAAATTTTAGGGGTCCCCATAGGTACAACTGAAACAAAAAATTTTTTTTTCATCTAACCTATGCGTGTGGGGTATCTATGGATAGGTCTCCAAAAATCATATTGAGGATTCTTATATCATTTTTTTCTAACCTGAATAGTTTGCGAGAGAGACTCTTCCAAAGTGGAAAAATGTGTGTCCCCCCCCCTCTAATTTCTAAAGTAGAGGCATGATAATTCTAAAAAAAAATATATAATGTAGATTACTATAAAAACTACCAACGAAAATTGGTTTGAACGAGATCTAGCCAGTAGTTTTTTTTATACGTCATAAATAGTAAACCTTAATCTAAATTTCATTAAATCGACTGAATTAATATAAAAATAAATCAAAAATATTTTAATTTCATAAAAATAAACCTTATTGCTGCTGCGGAACCCTCCATGGGCGAGTCCAACTCGCACTTGGCCGCTTTTAATGAAACCTTGACGTCTATAATCAGCAGGTAGGAGCGCAATTATCAATCTCATGATACGAGATGAAATATAATACTTATAAACCTATTAAGCACAGAAAAACTCAGGTATGATGTACATAAGCGTATATAATATATAATCGATTAAAACTTAGCATGACCGAGCAAAATATGAAATAAGTTACAAGGAAATCTAGTTTGTTTCTCAACTGATTCTGGCTATAGGTAAATACTATCAAGGAAGTTGATTCATAGGCAGATGACGGACCCACGTTATTTGGTCACGTTATGTCAAAACCAGTAGACGGGTGAATTGCATCAGTAGCGTAGTCAAAGTTAGCTTAGGCCAAACCTACGCGACCAACGCGAAAGCCAAGCGGAGCGTCAAGTTGTCATTGAATGTTGTCAAATGTGTGTTTTATATGTCAAGTTGTCAAATGTTGTCAAATGTGTGTTTTGTATGTCAAGTTGTCAAATGTTGTCAAATGTGTGTTTCGTATTCAAAAAACACATTTGACAACATTTGACAACTTGACGCTCCGCTTCGCTTTCGCGTTGGTCGCGTAGGTTTGAACGAAGCATAAAGGCCGTCACAGACTTAGCTATAATATATATTAATATATATTAATATGTTTATAGCTAGGCATATTACTATATATTTTCTATACAATTTTCGCGTGACCACACACTCAGCTATAATATACAATGTGTCCCGACACCGGTGTCCGATCCTTTAAGGTCATAATATAGGGCATATTTTATCGACAAATTTGCTGTCAAATTTTTTCTATCTCCCTCTGTTGTAAAATGGCAGCCATTTTAATTTTTTAGTATCAAAGACACGAGTCCTTGTACTAATTTGACCAGTACATCTTATGTAAATGTCCTATGAACATGAAAAAGATCTCATTTGATAGCTGAATTTATAGACTACAAACACACAAAAATTATAATTTAATTTTCTTGGAATAAAACATAGAAAAACATAGGTAAAGTGAAAAAAGTTTGGAATTTTTTCGGGTCTTTTTTAATTATTTGCTTTTTGTGAAAAATCTAGCAATTCAAACTAGATATCTTTTATTTTAAAAAGATAGAGGAGGTTATTAGCTAACATACATTCCTGAACATCTTAGCTCTAGCTCAGATAGGTTAGGAATTATAACAATTTGAATAGGTCCCTTTTCCTTGCATATCAACCGGAGCAGTATGAAAAAAAATGCATTACAAATTTTAATGTTAATTTTTGACAACAATTTATTAATAAACACTTTATTGAAACATTATTTGTAGATTTTCGAAACATTTCGTTGTTGCCCCGTACTTTTGCATTTTTTTCCAGCAAAACTAAGCCAGTCATTGCATTTTGTTATGTTTTGCGAAATAAACAAATTTATTGTCAAAATGACCCCAAACAGTATCGAAATGGCCTCATTTTTGGCCACGCTTTTTGCCTTGACATGCCATGACGTCTAATATATGACTCACTGTCAAACTTAAAAACACATCACATTTATAACTATGGCTAATTATTAACACGCGTAAAACTTTACACTAGTCGAATCATAATTTCCATTTTTGAAATTCAAAAATCAAATGTAACTTTTTTCAAAATTGTTTTTTTTAACTGTAGTGGCCAGTACCTTTCTCGATGGGAGTCTGGCACTCGTATGAGAACATTTTTTTTCACACTGGCCGGGCTCCCGTCTTTCCTCAAGGACGAGTGACGTAGCAGGCCTTTATCACTCATTATCACTGTCACTTCACTGTCACTACCTGCACTAGAGGAAGTCGATGATACAGTGAAGTATTATGTCGTACCGGACGAATATATGACCTCGTATGTGCCACAAAAGGCGTATACACGAGGTGACATAGGTATAAACCATATCGGTAAAAACTACCAATTGAAATGACTTAGCAAGTTTTATTTCCGTAACCTTTTGTTTTGATTTTATATTTAAAAGGTTGTAGTGGCTAATAAAGTACATACAATACCAATAGATTGCTTCATAAATCATAATACTAAACTATTCCTAAATCCTACCGGCTTAAATTATTACTTCATAAATGGAAATCGTCATCAAAATTCTACAAAATATAGGCTACAGGGTTTTTTGTATTCAGAAAAGTCAGCTTTCGCCACCGCATTCTAAAATTTTTGGATCATATTTTATGGACCTACCAAAAGTAATTGTAAGTATAGATCAAAATATACGAGTTGAAACAATATTAAAGAACATTTAATTTACGAATAAATATTTAAAAACTAGGCCTGAATCTAAATTAATATTCAAGCAGGTGATAAACTATCATAGTTTTATGAAACTTAGTAAAACAAACTCGCCAGTCGCCATGTACACACGCCCTTATGATTCTGTAACAGGGTGATATGATTTTCTATTTGATTTGGCCTCAACATCCGGATCATAAGGTCTTCAAATACAAAAAAAAATATGGTTTTAAAGACATAATAATATTATTAGGTATCTAGTGTTAAACCACTTTTCGTCCTTACTTATATATTTTATTGCTTATTAGTTATTTATAACAGTAATAACTACTGACAGTGCTAAAAAGTTCAAAAGGTACATCGAATCTGTCTATAACTTCTTTTTAGGGTTCCGTACCCAAAGGGTAAAAACGGGACCCTATTACTAAGACTTAGTTGTCTGTCTGTCTGTCTGTCTAGCTAGTGTACTTTAATATTTAATAATAATATTAAAATAAAATAAAAAATTAAGCCACTCCCATACAAAAACACAATTTTTGGCCTAATTCTGCTCTATAATGGTACGGAACCTTTCGTGCGCGAGTCCAACTCGTACTTGGCCGATTTTTTTGGAAGTCGGTTCAAAAGAGTCCGCTCCTCATAAATCATAATACGCTACTTATAAACATAATTTATTTTAAATTAAAGTATTTGCAAATTCAAGGTTTAATTTGAAAATCTTAAATAATGTTCTAAGAATTCGTTTATAGGCAGATTATGGGAAACTAAGGTAAATATTGGTACTGTTAACTGTATACATCATAAACCATATAATTAGGTTTTAAAGAACTCTAAAGCGATACTAATTACTATTGTGTTCATATTAAAACTGTTTAAAATTGTACTATCAGAATAATAATTGATTCCTAGGCAGATGGCGGACCTAAGTAGTTTGGTCGCCATCCGACCGATCACAACTGAATTGACATAATATGCCGAGTTGCCGACCACTTGACGTAGGCATATTATGTAGGTCCGTCAACTGCCTAGAAATCAATTTCCTCAATTGTACATTCGCTATATTTCATATTTAATCGCTATAATATTCAATTTGCACCTACTTAAAAAAGAAACATGTCCACAATAACTCGACATTTAATATAGGTAAATAGCCATCAGGCATTTGCTTAATTATTCGTCTGTTGCATAATATTTTTATTGATTGTTCAACAGTTCATACTTCATTAATCAGACAGATTCTGTACTTGCTTTTTTGCTGTTGTAACGATGCGCGATGACAAAAAATGCATTGTGTAGTCTTTGGCAAAAAATACATCTTTGTATCTTTTATAACCATTAAATAATCAAATAAAGAATTATCTGATGATACAATAATATTATTATGTTAATGGTAATATTTTGTGCTTAGTATAGCAGTTCTCTAGTTATAGCATAAAATTTCCTACTACGGGAATTGGGAAATGTAGTTAGATAGGTTAAAAATATTTAAGAGGATACTCAAAGGTCAAGAGAAATGAAAAATAATCGGCCAAGTGCGAGTCGGACTCGCGCACGAAGGGTTCCGTACCATTATAGAGCAAAATTAGGCCAAAAATTGTGTTTTTTGTATGGGAGACCCCCTTAATTTTTTATTTCATTTTAATATTATTATTAAATATTAAAGTACACATATAACTAAGGAATTTGAGAAAAAATTAATCACCTACCTTTTTCCATTATTGATATAGAGCATAAAAGGTAAAAAAAATGACGTTTGTTGTATGGGAGCCCCCCTTAAATATTAATTTTATTTTGTTTTCAGTATTTGTTGTTATAGCGGCAACAGATATACATAATAATTTATGTGAAAATTTCAACTCTCTAGCTATTACCGTTTTTGAGTTACAGCCTGGAGACAGACGGACAGACGGACAGACAACGAAGTCTTAGTAATAGGGTCCCATTTTTACCGTTTGGGTACGGAACCCTAAAAAGTACTCGTAATATCTATTGCTGCAACTGATTTTTTTTGATTGACACAACTGCAGAAAATCAACGATTCGTTGTCCCCTGATTCCTTCTCCAAAACTGAACCGATTTAAGTACTTTTTAGGATTCCGTACCCAAAGGGTAAAAACGGGACCCTATTATTAAGACTTCGTTGTCTGTCCGTCTGTCCGTCCGTCTGTCTGTCTGTCTGTCGCCAGGCTGTATCTCAAGAACCGCTATAGCTAGACTTATGAAATTTTCACAGATTGTGTATATCTATTGCCGCTATAACAACAAATACTAAAAACAAAATAATATTGATATTTAAGGAGGGCTCCCATACAACAAACGTGATTTTTTTGGCCTTTTTGGCTCGTAATCAATAATGATAAGAGGTAAGCACTTGAAATTTTCACAAAGGCCAAGTATAATGTAACTTTAATAATTAATAATAATATTTAAATAAAATAAAAATTAAGGGGGACTCCTATACAAAAATACAATTTTTGGCATATTTTAGCTCTATAGGTACCGTATACGGTACGGTACGCTATAAACGGTACGGAATCCTTCGTGCGCGAGTCCGACTCGCACTTGGCCGATTATTTCGTTAAAGATTAAAGAAAGGCTTGAGCTGGGTTCCTATGTTTTTTTTATAATCTAGCCAAATCTGTTTTCTGGATGTTTGAAGTTTGAACACAGCGGAAAATCTGGCCATTTTCTTGGGTTTTTAACGTTCATATCTTTTTTAATAACTAAATTATGAAAAAAAAAACATAGAGACATTGTATTAGTAGCCATAGATATGCATTATGCACATGCAGGAAAAAAATTATAACTCTACCGGCATTATCCAGGGAGGAAACAGGGGACAACGTTTATATGGAAAAACGGCTGTGTGGACTCCTCTTAATATCAGCATCGCCATCGCGTCGCCTCAAGTAATCACATTGCAACCCTTACTTGGTACTACTAATATAATATAGTACCTATATTCTGTGCCCACTCTACTGAGTCTACGCCCGCCTTAGTCTTAGCCTGTGCCTTATGAAATAGCTATTCCTAAGCTGCATTTTATGACACAATAATATTTATTCGAACTACCCTATGTATGCCATTTTATTAACCGACTTCAAAAAAAAGGAGGTTATCAATTCGACGCGTATGTATGTAATATTTCCAAACTGTCCAGTTTTTGTATATTATGTTAATCTATAACAGCTTCTGAACAAATGTGCCAAATTTCAAAAGTGTATGTATGTATGTATGTACGTATGTATGTATGTATGTATGTATGTATGTATGTAAGTTTTTATGTTTGTTCACGCATATCTCCGCAACTACAAGTCCGATTTAAGTGATTCTTTTTTTATTGTACTAGGTATTGTTCAACTTGGTGAATAGTGCAAGTTTCATCAAAATCGGTTCAGTAGTTTTGGAGATAGGAAGTTTTTATTCTCAATTACGTACAATTTTGAAGTCGGTTTTTTCTTTTTAAAATACAGTAAATATTTTAGCAACAATATGTAAATTTTTTACGCCTTAATAATTCCTGTAGCAAATTCTGCACAAACACTATAAACGCCTTTTAAATTCTCATAGCAAAAGTGTTTGTAAGTATTTGTACGAATATCAGCAGGCTTAGCAAGCAACATTAGAAAAGGGAAAGAATGGACATACTGAACTAAATGGCGGATTTCTTTTGTCTAACTGTCACTTTGTCTATTCTTCCGTAGAAAGAAATCGTTTCTATGGTAACCATAGAAACGATTTGACCATGGTGACCATGCTAAGCCTGCTGATGTGCATTACAGAGTGCAGACTGCAGACCAACTATACGTACCATAAATTAAGTTTACTTAACCACATAACCCATTCTAGGCTGAATAAAAAATTTGAGGTAAAAGTAAAGTCCTTTACACTTATTAGTTGTTACGTATAGGTCCTAAATCCGTTATTGAGTTGATTAACTTTTCGACACTAGCCGAACATAAGCGTTAGAGAATAAATAAAATTCTATCAAAAAGTTAGAGAAGCCAGTAGCCACATAAAGGCAAAAGTTTGTTTGGATGTACGGATGTTTGTTACTTTTTCACGCAAAAAATACTGAACGGATTTTAATGAAACTTTACAATAATATGCTTATACCGTTGAGAGGCCAGGCTGGCCTCTCATAAAACAAGCAATCTAAAACATATCCAACACGGTTTTTAGGGTTCCGTACCCAAAGGGTAAAAACGGGACTACTACTACTAAGACTTCGTTGTCTGTCCGTCTGTCCGTCTGTCCGTCTGTCTGTCTGTCTCCAGGCTGTAACTCAAGAACGGTAATAGCTAGAGATTTGATATTTTCACAGATTATGTATATCTGTTGCCGCTATAACAACAAATACTAATAAAATTAAATTAAGAAATTTAAAAAAACCCCCGCCAAAAAACTTTAAAAAGTAATGAAATAACATTTCCTGACTTTAAGTTTAAATCATTCCTAAGAGTAAAGTAATATTTTAGTCCATAATTGTTGTCAAGGTGTGTCGGGGGACCGCTAAGTAAACTACCACAACAGCGACTTTTGCATTTTGTATCGCCTAGTCGCTGATTCTCTCGATTCGGGTCGCTGTGAACAGACCCTTAATTTATATTGTTATGTGAAATCAAACATCTACATTAGCGGTCCCCCGACACACCTTGACAACAATTATGGACTAAAATATTACTTTACTCTTAGGAATGATTTAAACTTAAAGTCAGGAAATGTTATTTCATTACTTTTTAAAGTTTTTTGGCGGGGGTTTTTTTAAATTTCTTAATTTAATTTTATTTTATGCTTTTTAAACTTGTGCAGAATAATTCCTATCAACTGGATCATATCCCAATGAATACCATCTATAAAATATGTCCTCTTGGATGAGGCCATCAATATGAGCCCAAACATGAAACCTCCACTTTAGGTTCATACGGAGCTTGGCTCCTATAGAATCCAGGTGATGCTGCAGCAGCAGCATGCAAATATTTACTGTTTATCTACGTCTTACTGGTTGTCGCAATTAAAATGAGCCCAAACACAAAACCTCTGCTCTAAGTTGGTGAGGAGTTGGGTATCCTATTGATTACCAGGTGATGCTGCACCACCAGGTTAACTTTCCAATAATGTGTATATATTCATAAGTGTCTCGAACCAGGATGCAAAATATAAAACCCATCAAACGACTGCAAGTTGCTAATCGTCCTATCACGAACCAGATATACCGTGATATTTCAGCAATGAGCAGGCTGATGATGATGAACTATAGCTAAGAACACTCACCGTCATGTCAGCTTTCAAACAAAAAAAACTAGATCAAAATCGGTCCACCCGTTTGGATGCTACGATGCCACAGACAGACAGATAGACAGACAGACAGACAGACAGACAGACAGACAGACACGTCAAACTTATAACACCCCTCTTTTTGGTCGGGGGTTAAAAATAAAATAAGATGAATATTTAAGGGGGGCTCCCATACAACAAACGTGATTTTTTTGGCCTTTTTTGCTCTATATCAAAAATGGCAACAGATAGGTACTTGAATTTCTCACAAAATCCTTAGTTATGTGTGTACCCACTAAACCCCCCCCCCCATCTTCCGCCACGCCGCCTTTTGACGGGGCCACGGGAACGATACACACATCCGCGACCCCGCCAGCGGTCCGAAGACTCCACGATGGGCCCACAACACGTGCGCCCTCCTCCTCGGCCCTAGTTATGTGTGTACTTTAATATTTAATAATAATTTTAAAATAAAATAAAAAAATATGGGGGGCTCCCATACAAAAAACACAATTTATGGCCTAATTTTGCTCTATAATGGTACGGAACTCTTCGTGCGCGATTCCGACTCGCACTTGGCCGATTATTTACTTTAACGCGACGTCACCTTAAGTCAAAGTCATCCGACCGATCACAATTCACAGCTAGCATTGAATTGACATCAAACAACGTAGGATTTCTCTACGTCAAAAAAAAAAAAAGGTCTGTCAACTGCCTAGGAATCAATTTCCTCAGGTATACATCGGACAAAAGCTAGCACACCATTATAATAATACTCTAGATTTCGTATGTATGATTGAGATACTAACAAAACGTTGTTTCATTAATTAATTATTGGGAAGATACGGGTTTTTTGTCGTCTGAGTTATAGTAGTGACGCCATGTTAGTTCAAGGATACCAGTGGGTTTGGGCGCCATATTTGGAAATGACCTTGTCATTCTAGTGTGTAATTACTAATTACTCAATATTTTGAGACTTATCAATGCAAATATTGGCTAGAAGTTAAAACTAATCAGAGGAGATAAATCTATATGTATAAAATTACAAGTCCTGACTGATTGACTGACTGATTGACTGATTCATCATCGCAGAGCAAAAACTGTTAAAGTTACAGCCACGAAATTTGGTGAGCAGGGTTGTAGACACCCACTAAGGAACCAAGGGGGTGAAATTGAGATTGACAGTTTGTATGAAACTTTGTCAATTTCAAACCGATATTCAAACTATGACGTAGGCATCTCATAAAAAAGGATTTTAAAAATTCCACCCCTAAGGGGGTAAAATAGGGGATGAAATTTTGCATGAAACTTTTGTCAAATTTAAACTGATCGGTCTGAGACCGTGTATGCATAAATATACTATGATGTAGGCATCCCCTCAGAAAGGAATTTAATAAATTCCATCCCTAAGGGGATGAAATAGGGGATGAAAGTTTTTATAAATTTTCTTAGACTTTCGACTGATTGATGGAGTACAGCAGCTGTCTCATGTCTATCGAGTGACACTTTACAATAGCATTTAGTTCAAAAGTAACGCCAAGCTAGCCCTGTTGGTTCTTACAGTGAAATCTTTGGCAATTGGTTAAAGTACATCTTTAATTGACAGTTAACAAAATCACCAATATTAAAAAAAAGAACACTTACCCGTTCAAACAACTGCTGTCTTTGTCATCCCGTGACTCTGTGACCGTCATACTTCGGATCGTCATTTTTGATTCTTACCTAAAAAATAACGAATTATAAGTCAAAATTAAAAAAAATAACTTGGCGGAGTTCTTCTGTGTCCCCAAAGTATTTATAAGTACAGTTCTAATTCCCAACTCCCCACCACTTATGTCAAGTGTCTACTCTGTTCTCACACAATTTTTAGGGTTCCGTAGCTAAAATGGCAAAAAATAAATTCGTCATGTCTGTCTGTCTGTCTGTCTGTCTGTCTGTCTGTCTGTCCGTCCGTCCGTATATCACAGCCACTTTTCTCCGAAACTATTAGAGCTATACTATTGAAACTTGGTAAGTAGATGTAGTCTCTGAACCGCATTAAGATTTTGATGCAAAAATGGAAAAATTATTAAAAATTTTAGGGGTCCCCATAGGTACAACTGAAACAAAAAAATTTTTTTTTCATCAAACCTATGCGTGTGGGGTATCTATGGATAAGTCTCTAAAATTCATATTGAGGTTTCTCATATCATTTTTTTCTAACATGAATAGTTTGCGAGAGAGACTCTTCCAAAGTGGTAAAATGTGTGTCCCCCCCTCTAATTTCTAAAGTAGGGGCATTATAATTCTAAAAAAAATATATGATGTAGTTTACTATAAAAACTACCAACGAAAATTGGTTTGAACGAGATCTAGCCAGTAGTTTTTTTTATACGTCATAAATGGTAAACCATAATCTAAATTTCATTAAATCGACTGAAATATAAAAATAAATCAAAAACCTTTTAATTTCATAAAAATAAACCTTATCGCTGCTGCGGAACCCTTCATAGGCGAGTCCAACTCGCACTTGGCCGCTTTTTTTTAATATGGACTTTTCATAACCATCAATATTCCGTCAATCAGATTGATGGATCAGATTGATGAAAAATTGATCGTGTAACCTCTGCCAATGATACAATTCTCTGGCTCTGGCGTGTGCGTTGCCATGATTGGATACGCGACGCGCATGCGCTGTAAAATTCCTCATAAATTCCTCTTAAATTTTGAGGAAGCGATAGCGGAAGAGGATTTTTTATTTATTTATGAGGATGCGGTAACGGATGAGGAACCCAAAATATTGCGGAACTTCCTCATTATGAGGAAGCGGAAGCGGAATCCTCAGCAACCCTATTAAATATTATTTTAATTTGGACGAAGTTCCATCTTCTGACTGACTGACTGACTGGCTGACTGACTGACATAGTGATCTATCAACGCACAGCCCAAACCACTGGACGGATCGGGCTGCAATCGGGCTGAGACCATGCATAGATAAAGCTACTATGACGTAAGCATTCCTTAAGAAAGGATTTTAAAAAATTCCACCCCTAAGGGGGTAAAGGGATGTAAGTTTGTATGAAACTTTGTCAATTTTAAACCAATCGGGCTGAGACTTCGTATAATGCATAAAGCTACTATGACGTAGGCATCCCCTAAGAAAGGATTTAAATAAATTTAACCCCCATGGGGATAAAATAATGGATGATGGAGGATGTGAATGTGAAGTGGTGTAAACGCTCTTAAGGAAAAATGACAGGAAAAAGTAGTACTTTTATATATTTATATAATAATATTTTGAAACAATTTTTATTATAATAATAATAGTAAAGAATGTGATAACTGATAACTTTAAACAAATTCGTACTACAGCTACTCCTTTGAAAACGGCATAACAACGAAAACAAGCAAAAACCGCGTTCATCTAAAATTTTAATTTTCCATGCAAATTGGACGGTTAATTATTTTTATAGCAAAATAATAATGATTAAGCCTTGTAATAAATCATATACTGCGTGACTGGTGAGACATGTTCAATACTTGAGGACGTGATATTTGGCTATTATATTAGTTGGAAAAAAATAATATAAAAAAAATAATATCAATTGATCACTGAGTAAATGTAGCTTAAAGTTAAATAATTATTTACCCAACGCATGGACACCCCGAGCGGGAGGGGTAGTTGTGTGGTGTTTCTTTGGTAGCGCACGCCTCTGCACCGGCCGCATAGTATGCCTACTTGCCTAGCCGCGTAATTTACTTGGTATCCATGATTCATAAATTTTTGGGAAATTAAAAAAAAATTAAGAACCTAATTTTATTACATATTTATAATGAGAATCGAGTACTGAATACTCTCCTTAAATATCGGTATTGACTCACCAGTCATGCTGTAGTATTGCATAGAATTTTTATACTTCACTTAAATCTTAATGATTTAAATTTTTATATAAATTCCATAGTTTACTTATACCGAAGTAGCGAGTCATATAAAAAATATTTAAGTAAATAAAAAAAATATCAAACAATACAAACAATGAATGACGGTGTTTTGATCCAACATTTATAAGCAAAGAGTGATGATCTAATTATATTTTAATTAAGGCATGATTACACGATAACGTAAAGAAGCGTGTTCACTATGTGTAAGATTTAAACTGAAACTAGACTACCCGATGAACTTTGTATCACTTTTCTCCTTATCCTTCCACTTCCACGAATAACATTCCGGTTCAGCGGTTCTCAAGTTTCAGCAAGACTAACAAAATTGTAATTCATCTTAATTTTAAATAGAGATGGACACGATGCAATGTTTACTTTTTTTTAAAGAATATAATAGAATAGAAAAGAAATAGAATAGAAATCGTTTATTTGCTAAATTAAGGTACAATGTGATGTTAAGTTATGTGAACAAGCTCTCTTATTTTGCCTTTGGGTGGCGTGCAAATTTTATACATTTTTTAGGGTTCCGTAGCCAAAATGGCAAAAAACTGAACCCTTATAGATTCGTCATCTCTGTCTGTCTGTCCGTATGTCACAGCCACTTTTCTCCGAAACTATTAGAGCTATACTATTGAAACTTGGTAAGTAGATGTAGTCAGTGAACTAGCACCGCTAATAGATATTCATAATATTATGTCAATAATAATTAATTAGCATTTACATAATATAGAAAGCCAATGTCAATAGTTTTTAAATAATAATGGTAATCATGGTAGTCATCAATGCATCAATTTTGTTTATTTAATTAATATGTCATTACAAAGATACCAATTTAATAACTTTACAATAATTCCATTAGGTACCATATTTCATTTCTTTGTCATTAAAGTATTCATTGATTGTGTAATAGCATTTTTGTATAAGTTTAAGTAAATAACCTTTTATTAAATATTGTACAACTCTTATCTTTAAAATCCTCAGGTAATTTGTTATATTATAATTTTACTAGACTTTTAAGTAATTTTTAAGACTACTTAGCACCACTTATATTACAATCGAAGATTACAATATAATAACTGTACCTACTTCAAAATAATTGTTAAAATTCTAGTTTTTGTAAACATTGTTTTCCATACAAATGAAACGCTTATTTTCCTTGAGTAAAAATTTTACGATCAAAGTTTAATGTTGATAAAATTCTGTGTAAAATAATAGGTAAACAATTTTTATTCTGTTATAAGCATAACTAACATTCTTAAAATGTAATTAATAATTATATTATAATATTACATGTACTTACATAAATTATGTATTAAGTATAAACAAAAATCGACCAAGTGCGAGTCGGACTCGCGCACGAAGGGTTCCGTACCGGTATAGAGGGAAAGTAGACAAAAAATGTGTTTTTTGTACGGGGAGCCTCCCTTAACTATTTACTTTATTTTAATTATATGAGCCCCCCTTAAATATTAACTTAATTTTATTTTTAGTATATTTTGTTGTTGTAGCGGCAACAGATATTATACACAATCTGTGCAAATTTCAGAAGTCTAGCTATAGCGGTTCTTGAGTTACAGCCTGGAGACAGACAGACGGACGGACAGACGGACAGGCAACGATGTCTTAGTAATAGGGTCCCGTTTTTACCCTTTGGGTACGTAACGGAACCCTAAAAACGAAGCGAGTAGGAATTTTCAATTCAGCAAGATAGTTACTTCGAACACGGAAAAACTACATAAGAACAAAAAGTCTACCTTTTATGTTTTATCTGATTTCAAGTGGTGGAAAATTATTTGGGGATACTAATAAGTAATAATGCATCTAGAAATTAGAATCGATTTCGTTTACGACATCGAATCCCGCCTCGTCAATGAATAAACCTCCTTATCTCGAATGTCGAATACGCGAAGTGTGAACAATTCTAACGGCCCGGCCGCATCTGCGTCTATGACTATCGTCCGAAGCTTCGTGCTAAGAGACGATACTATTGGACGATCGACGATACACGCAGATCGTCCAATAGTATCGGTTTTAGCGCAAAGCACCACGCTGCACGCATATGCGGCCGCGGCATAAGAATTTTGTGTGTTTCTATTTCCGTATAATATTTATTATTATGTGACGAGGAAAACCCGGCGATTCCTAATTTATTGACATAATCATACCTACTTTTTAAGGCGCTATATTGATAGTAATTTTACCGCAAGGGCAATTTTATACTTAATTTGTATGATTATAAAGTCGTGAATACGCTGCGGCCAGAAGCTATCGGCTCGCTCGGAAAACATGCGAAAAAACGTAATTTTGTTTATATAAACAATAACTAGGAGCATTTAAGGGCCGGTTCTTCCAAATTCACGTTTCTAGAATGAGTTTTTTTGATAGAAAGCGTCATTCAAAAAAACTGAAAAATATATACATGTATAGATGCATCTTTTAACTAGTGCTTTCATTGGATAGAAACACAATACAGATAATAATTTGGCTCGATAAAAAAAAAATCCGAAACAACATCGATTTTAAAAGCATTTTGAAATTTGAGTTTTATAGGACTTACAGAGACTCAATCAAAAAATAATTTGGACAGTTCGATAGCTATTAAAATTTAACAGGGAAATCACTGGATAGATGTTTAGTTAAAATATTTGTATCTAAGTAAAACGGGTTTTTCTCCTATTTCGCCCCTATCATGGACGCGGCGAGCGTCGTAACCGCCACCGTACAAGGCGCGCTGATAATAAATGTTATTTTAATGACATTTAGGTCGATATTCGCACTGATAAGGCTATGAAGATATGTATATGTCGCAGTCATCTGGTTCAATCTGTGATTCGATTGAATGACTAGCGTATTCATTGAATGACTCCGTTCTATTGAATGACTGAAGGACAATTAGTCAAGACGCTGACTGTAACGTTAACGTCTTGACTAAACGTCATCGTAGTGAAGTCGTTAAATGGAATGCTATGATTTTTTTAAAGTATTTATTGGTGGCGTAATAATAGGTTAATCTAGAAACTAGCTTCAATTATGAGGCGACGGCTACTTCTGGGTGGCTTACAAAAAAATAACCACGATGGCTAAGGCGGGAGCTTCGCTGCGCTACGCTCCCGCCTTGCCATCTAACCTAACCAAATCCAATCGTATTGGACAGACGGAGTAATACCTACATTGCTATTAATTACCTAACAATTATTTACTGTTCTTACAATTTCCTATTCCGTTAAAAATAAATATGACGGAGTCATAGATGGCAGATCCGTAATCTCGTCATGATCGGCAGCAGGAAAATCAGGTTTCATGTTGAAAATCACAAACTTCAACACTTGTTTAACACTGATTTATCATTTGGTGCACAAATCACTTTAATTTAATTGAAACTAAGCGAACCGACAGTTTCGGAGCAAAGTAGTGTTCACTCCTCGACGGTTGCGGCAATACTGCTCAACCAAACGAGAAGTCTCAACCCTCACCACTCCCACTCCGACTCTGTCCACATGCCGCCACCACCACAAGATGTGACGTCACGGTGCTCGCTTAAACTACTTCCTTCCGGTGAATATTAAAATTAATTAAATTAACATCCGGAACTCAAATCAAATAAGAATCAACATCCGGTAAAATTAATTAAAAATTCCTTCCGGTTAATAAATTAAATCTATGGACTAAATAAAACAAAATATAATCTACGACACGGCCAGCCTGACGAGTCACACGTCCTCGTGATTATCTTCCGTATGGTGCAGATGTTGACTGGGCACGGGTGTTTCGGCCATTACCTGCATCGCACGGCCAGAAGAGAACCGACAACGCAGTCCCACCACTGCGATCACGAAGACGACACAGCGCAGCACACGCTCGAGAACTGCCCGGTATGGGCGGAGCAACGAGCGGTGCTCTGCGCAACCATCGGATACGACCTCAGTCTCCCGGCCATAGTGACGGCTATGGTTCGGTCGAGCCAAGGATATGACGCTATAGCCGACTTCTGCGAGGCCGTCATCTCGCAGAAAGAGGCTGCCGAACGGGAAAGAGAAGCGGACGTGGCCGCAGATCCTATTCGAAGACGGCGCGGAGGGCGCAGGCGCGCCATACACGAACGTCAGCTCCCGCCGTAAACGGGGCTTGGGCGGTGGATTGGGGAATCCGCTGCCCATTGCACGAGCCCTGCCCGGTAGAAGAGCGCCCGGTGCCTCGGGCTGCTCCCCGGAGGTTCAGAAGCTAATAGCTCGCAGCGAAGGAGTCTGTACAAGCAGACACCGCTAACTGGGCTGCCGCAGATATCGCCCCCGTAGGCGGGTCCGGTGGCCCAGCAGCGTAGCGGAGGAAGGAGGCACCGGTGGGTTTTAGTGGGTAAACCCGGGTGTTCCTTCGCAGAACCCGGGGAGTCCCACATATCCCGGCGGCCTTTCCCCCGGGCTGCCGGGAATGCGTAATGCATTTCCCATCGTGAAAAAAAAAGGACATGAAACCTTGGCCAGCCTGATGAGTTTCACAATAATTATTATGTCATGAATTCATCAAAGAAAGGTGCCTTTATTTTACCACAAACTTACAACTTTATTCTAATTTGTGCTTAACAGATCACATATTAAGGCCCGACATCTTTATCAATATCAATATAGAGTCCACGACTCTTCAACGATAGTTTCCACAGAAACCCAGATCTGCCACTATACCGTTTGCTGCCCATCGCCCCCTGAATGACTCACTAGTGAATCACAGTTACGACTACAGACAAACAGGTAAGTGTATCACCATGTAGCCAGAATATGTGTCTAACTCTGTAACGAAACACTCGCCTCGACATCTCCGGTATCCGCCACATCATTGTCACTTACATCGGAATCAATAGGAACACTGCATAAAGGCATCTTTCTGAGACGATCATGGGCATACTTATAGGTTCTATTTCCAGCTAAGGATTTTAAGAGAACGATCTAACACTTCAACAACTTTAAACGGCCCTTTATACTTTGGATCTAGCTTATTCTGATTTCTCTCTTCGTTTTGAAGTAAAAGTAAATCTCCTACATTAAATTTTATTAGCTTTGCCTTATTTTTATCGAACCTAGCTTTATCATAATTAGCTGATTTTGAAATGTTTGCTACCGTATGCTCTCTCACTTCGGCAATGTTAACTTCAGTTTCGTCAATTGTTAACAGATTTAGAGGTCTAGCTACGCGACCTATTAGAAGCTCTAGGGCACTCGCTCCTACGACACGGTGTACAGTGCAATTTAAAGCCAAGCTCTAAAGCCTCTTGAGTATTGCCACGATCTATTCGAAGATTCAAAGCACGATAACAAGCCTTTCAGAGTACTCATCACCCGCTCTACTTGTCCATTAGCACGACTCGATTATAATTTGGTTGAAGCCACTGGCACAATCTAGGCAGGTGTAGAAGGATGCCTCTGATAGCCTAGCAATTTGATCACCTATAAGAGGAAGCGGAAACCTATCAAGCACTGTGTTTGAATTTAATTCACGATAGTCTACAACCATACGATTGGTACAGTCTCGTTTCTTCATAACAAGAATAGGGCTCGCGAATGGAGAGTGGCTTGGACGAATAATATTGGCTTCAGGAAGTTCCTTTACTTTAGAACGTACTACTTCTTTCTCGTTCTGGCTAAGGCTATAGGGTCGACGATAAACGGTTTTATTTGGATCTACAAGTGTAATCTTAAGTTCACCGGAAGTAACTCTGGTTTTTGGTAAACCATTAATAAAAGCGTAAGAAAATTCAGATAACAAAGAAATCAACTTGCTTTTATTTTCAATATTGCTATCGATGTCACCCAAATTTGCAAAAGTATTGCTTAGGTACTTGTTTACAAAAATAGGGAAGAACTAGTCAAACACAGTTGAAAACCTAATTTTAATATTTCGCGGCCAGTCACTTTAAAGAAAAGCCCGGTAAAACATGAAATAAAATTTGCAAATAGTGACCATTAATAATTACGTCGCATAAAATCTGTTCTCTACATTCTGTAAACGAATTACCTATCCCTTTTATACACACCGGCACGTAGGAATGCGTGCCCACTAATTTTTTAGCAACACATTGCTTAACGAGAGAGCATTCGGCACCAGAATCAAAATAAAAATCATACGACTGACCTGATCGAGGCAGTCTTGCGAACTGCAGAACGATAGTTGACTGCAGCTTTATGACCCAGCTTACCGCAATTATGGCATTTGAATTGGGTACTGGGTTCCATCTTCAAACGTTTTGCATCATGTTTTTCCGCTGCATTTCGAAGAGGGCGCGCCACTGGGAATCAGATCCCACTTCTGATGACGGAGTCATAGATGGCAGATCCGTAATCTCGTCATGATCGGCAGCAGGAAAATCAGGTTTCATGTTGAAAATCACAAACTTCAACACTTGTTTAACACTGATTTATCATTTGGTGCACAAATCACTTTAATTTAATTGAAACTAAGCGAACCGACAGTTTCGGAGCAAAGTAGTGTTCACTCCTCGACGGTTGCGGCAATACTGCTCAACCAAACGAGAAGTCTCAACCCTCACCACTCCCACTCCGACTCTGTCCACATGCCGCCACCACCACAAGATGTGACGTCACGGTGCTCGCTTAAACTACTTCCTTCCGGTGAATATTAAAATTAATTAAATTAACATCCGGAACTCAAATCAAATAAGAATCAACATCCGGTAAAATTAATTAAAAATTCCTTCCGGTTAATAAATTAAATCTATGGACTAAATAAAACAAAATATAATCTACGACAAATACATTCAATTGCCTGACTGATTTCATATCCGCTCTCTTCAAAGGGCTATGTTGAAAATCGCTAACTAGTTGAACGTTGAGGGACGATCGTTCAGTCGACGTTCGGCCGAGTCATTCAATTGAATGGAGTCATTCAATGAATGCGCTAGTCATTCAATCGAACCGCAGATTGAACTAGATGACTGCGACATAATATATATCTCATTACCAGATTTGTAACATTTCTGAGGGTCCTATAGTATTACTTCAAAAAGGACGTTATCAATATTAGATGGTATACTTACTGAACTATGTTGTATTAAGTATGTCATTCTTATTCGTTTACCCATTAAATACGTCATGACTTTTGAGTTATAACTAGTTTTAATTTTAGGACCTTTGAAAATTACCTATTGAAAATACCTATTTCTCTGCTTATCAAAGCTTACACTAATCTCTGATGCTGTCATGGCTGTCAAGCGTCTTTTATTTTCAAACAAAGATATAAAGTACGCTTGACAAATGTAAACTTTCTAGATAACACCTGAATAATGCAACTTAATATGCAACGCATGGACTATTACCCGCATACTTAGTAGATAGACACTTGGTAGTTAGCAGATTAGCGAGAAATTC
Source organism: Plebejus argus (assembly GCA_905404155.3). Classification (NCBI taxonomy): domain Eukaryota; kingdom Metazoa; phylum Arthropoda; class Insecta; order Lepidoptera; family Lycaenidae; genus Plebejus; species Plebejus argus. Next base: position 8,116,570 of record FR989942.1, read on the forward strand.
TCATAGGTCCTGACTTCTGGTTAATTCATGATATGTAATAGGAATTAGTAATTTAGGAATGGCTGATTATGTTTTATAGTATCTAGTTATTACAGTACTTATCCCACAGGAATGCTGTGATTTTTCGGGATTAAAAAGATCGGATTATGTGATCTAGGCTATGAGAAATTTGAAATTTCATTAGAGTAAGTTGTTGACTAGTTACGTTAGCCAATCAAAATTATTAGTGTGTAAACTGATAAACTCCTGTTACTAACATTAAAATCTCGGTGACTATAACTATAGGTCTACTAGGATCTGATGGCAAATAGTGAGAAAAGAAATTGACTAGCAATACCGGGAATAAAACATTTTGATCCTTTTTTAGGGTTCCGTCCGTCCGTCCGTCTGTCCGTCTGTCTGTCTGTCTGTCTGTCTGTCTGTCTGTCTGTCTGTCTGTCTATCTGTCTGTCGCCAGGCTGTATCTCAAGAACCGCTAGACTTCTGAAATTTTCACAGATTGTGTATATCTGTTGCCGCTACAACAAATACTTTAATTTTTTTACACTGATGTCTATTATACAAGTACGCTGGATTGTTGATACAGACCTGCTTTTTGTGCCTATTTGAAGCGGAATCAGCGCCCCCATTATTCGGGTAGAGAACTAAATTTGACGTAACCACAACCAATAACAACAGTTAGTTGTCATCACTAGTATTAGTTCCAAATACTCTCACTACTGCTATCAGCGCCAATATGGCGGCTTTCAAACGTCATTTTTACGTCAGATTTAGTTCTCTACCCGAACAATGGGGGCGCTGATTCCGCTTCAAATAGGCACAAAAAATAGCTGTCATTTCAAAGGCTATCAGCAATCCAGCGTACTTGTAGGTATAGACATCAGTGTTTTTTTAGCATTTTTTGCTTGATATCAATAATGGCAACAGGTAGGCACTTGAAATTTTCACAAAAGCCTTAAATATGTGTGTACTTTAATAATTATTAATAAGTAATAATATTTAAATAAAATAAAAATAAATTACAAAAAACACAATTTTTGGCCTATTTTTGCTCTATAACGGTACGGAACCCTTCGTGCGCGAGTCTGACTCGCACTTGGCCGATTATTTTCTTATAGCGGCTGATTCTGTGTGTTAAACATGCAAATATAAAAATTTATCCAATGATCAAGGATATTTTTTGAAAATAAAATCTGCCATCAGATCCTGGTAGATGATCGGATTATTCTTTCTTTAGGTAATCCCTGGGCTTTTGCTTACAGAGGTCGTTCCATCTAAAAATTTTGAATACCAGTTTAATATCATAAATGCAAAAGTGTGTCTGTCTGTCATTTTTCATCAAAATTGGAGTTAACAGACAGCGTGAAGAGTTAACATTAGTATGGATAAGTTTAGATAAGCATTTATAATATTAGTATGTAATGGATAAGTTAAACCAAATTATTCACTAAAATAAAACTAAACGATTTAGGGCCTGTTTCACCACTTCCTGGTAAAGTGGTAAGTGCCGGATTACGGATAGGATATCCATAAGTACTTACCATAACTTTTTTGACAGATTCTGCATACTCAATCTATCAGGTTAAGTGGTGGATAGCCTATCCGGCCCTTATCAGGAAGTGCTGAAACAGGCTCTTATTAGTCTTTTTCCGCGAAATAAAACTAATAGTTGTTAAGCCGCGGCTGTGGTCAAGCGTAACTAATCGTAAAACTATAACTAACGAGTCCGTTAGTAAATCGATTTTAATTGGTATAATCTGAGTTTGTGCATATAAAATCGACATTTCACTCAAATGCTACTTTGTTTCATATAATATAGTTTGTATTAAAAATAATAATCTGTTTCACGTTAAATCCCACTTAAATCATAAAATATGCGAAAGTGTTTCTACCTGCCTGTTACCTCTTCACGCCTAAGCTGCTGATCCGATTTTGCTTAAATTTGATATGGAGATACTTTAAGTCCCGGGAAAGGACATATTATGATACTTTTTATCCCGGAAAAATGTACGAGTCCCGCGCAATAAACGAATTTTGGCTCAACGGAGCTGCGGGCGTCATTTAGTCATTCAGAAAAGTTTCAGATCTTAATAATAATTACTAGATACACTATACAGTATAATATATTATTATAATTTTATATTTCAGTGAACATAGTATTACTACAATACCTTAACTGTTACGGTTAAGCCGTCACTTGAGGTGATTGGCATAACCTATATTCAATCAATTACCATAACAATAACATAGAAAACTAATGAATAAACAAGAATCATTCACTTACTTATCGACTAATCGAATTATCGCACAACACTATTCACATTGACTATCTATCTACTATGTCCGGTATCGATAATTTTTAAAACATCGAGAACTATCGATGCACTCAAGCGCACTCGCGCCGATCACAGAATCAACTGACGACTGTGAACGGTCGCGTCTTTACTCCTTGCTTGGCTCTTGACTCTTGAGTCTTGGGTCAGTTTTTTCGCCTGCAGGACAACAGGTTTAAGATGATTTAACAGTTATCTTTTGTCCTTGAGCAGTGATTATAATTTATCCTTATTAATATGCCAAAGTGTGTACCGTTGTACGTCTGTCTTTCTGTCCTCTTGTTTGTCTTTCTGCCTGTTACCTTTACTTGGTATGGAACTATCATAGGTACTTCATCCTAATGTAATTGTAAATTGCGAAAGTGTGTCTGTAATCTGTATGTTACCTTTTGACGCTTAAACGCCTGAACCGATTTAAATAGAATTAGAGATACATTGAGAAACGAAAAAGGACAAAGGATATTTTTTATTGCGGTAAAATGCACGGTTTACGTGATAAACTAATTTAATCGGGTTGAGTTGCGGGCAAGGACATCCAATGTTTAAAATGAACTTTGAGATTATGTTTTATGTGCATTTCGTGCAGTAAAAACATGAAAACGACACCGAATATCACTGACATATGAATACTACGTAGTACTTATTACCTCAGTGCCGAATATTAACTTTATTACCTTAAAATTAATGCCAAAATTTTCCTTTAACTTTATCTTGACCAGTCTTTTTATTTTGCTACCAGAAGTAGCAGTCAATTTACTGATAAAGATAAGCACTGTATAACTCTGGCGCCAGACACAGACAAATGTTTGAACACAGACTTTGTAGACTTTGCTCACATATTTGTTTGAACACTTGTAAGTTGTATGTTTTACCTGCCAGACATGTTTCACATACATTTTCACTTCACAGTTGTTGCAAGGACGACAAACAAGATGGACGACGGATTTGTGGACGCGATATAATAGTACGTATTATTAGTATTACGTATATTATTATTTAAGTGCTTTTAATCATATAATATTAATTATATTATATAATACGAGCAACTACAGACTACTTCTATATGTATATTATATTGTATTATCTATAGACTACACAGGAGAACTAACGAGCAACTGAACCAACTGAACATGACTGAACTTTGCGCGTGTGTAGCAGGCAAGCACACATTTAAACATTGATCTTTGAGCTCTTTGATGTGCGCGAAAAAACCGACATCGAATGGCAAAGTGCAAAATGTTTTTACAAAGCTTTGAACAAATACTCAAATACCCGTGCGGTGCTACACATGTGAACAAACAAGTGTTCAAATGTTTGTGCTGTGTCTGGCGCCGCCGAATAACCAGGTCAAGTCCGTTGTCTTCATTTGACATATTTTTTTTTATGAAAAAAGGGGGCAAACGTTCGGTTCTTAGTAACATTTTGTGATTTGTATAGGCAAGCGCTCGAGCGTTATGAATTTTCCCCACACAAAAAATACTCTTTCAGCGCTGCTACTTTTACAGTTCACCCTAAAGTATTGTCACTTACTTTTGTTACACTCTGTTTTTCTTTCTTTTTTTCGAATCGAAATCGATCGAAGGTGCGAACAGAAAAAGTACTGTCTTGCCACTGTCTCAACTCTCATCCACAGAAATAAATCAAGATATAACGGCGACGCACGTGCGTTGCTAAGGAATCGCTCGTGTCAATTTTTGCTTTGCTTTAAGAAGGTACTAATTATATATTCTGTGCTTTTAGTTAGAACAAATAACTTACCCGTGGAAAGAAATAAATCCTTTTGACCGATTCACTTTCGTACTTCTGTTTTTACAGTTACACACTGCACAATGAGGCATTTTTGGACAACCGCTCCGGTGTAATCAAGTCGAGACGTGCGCGCTGACTGAATGAACGTTCAACGAATCTTGCACGTTTGTGCAATATTGAAACACGCGTACTCCACCCGCTCAGCCGTTCTATTTTGATTTACTACTAGGTAGTTGTAATAACCACCTTTAATTTCATAAAAATAAACCTTATTGCTGCTGCGGAACCCTTCATGGGCGAGTCCAACTCGCACTTGGCCGCTTTTTTTCTTTTTCGTACGTGCAGACGCAGTCTATAACAATATGAGCAGCGGCATTGCAGTTGAGTAGGTTTTACAATATTTAAACATCGCGTGACAAATAGGACACTGGTGACTGGCCAGTGGCCACTGTAGCGTCATTTTAAGCAGCTGTTTTTAGAGTCATCACAACAAGACGATTAAACGATTAAGAGGATACGCTAACACTTTTTTTCCATACAAACGTAAATTTCCTCCCTAGATAATGCGTCTAGACAAATGATTTTTATACGATATTGGGATATTATGTGAAAGCTATGTCTCTATACGTTCGATTTTTTTTAATTTACTAATAAATAAAAAAAAAATCCCTTCAAAAATCGCAAAAATGAATGTTCCGTACCCCGCCAATCAACCGACCATAAAACAAATTTGAAAGATCTTAAAGGTAAAATAAAAATGTAGAGGCCGACTCTCACCCTTTCTAAAGATATTAAAAAAATGTAGATAGGTTATATTTTGAAGGAGGGTAGGCTCTATTTTGAAGGAGGAATCAGAGGAATACGTTACCTTAAATAACTCGATTTACTGTATCTGTCTCTATCGTCGTGTCACGTGCCACTTGCTTGTGAAGCGTGATGACTGATGGCAATTGGCAATAGTATCTTCGTTCAAATTTTACTGTATTAGCGTTTCCTCTTATGGGTCAGTTGACAGTTTAAATTGCTACGTGATGCGGCGATGCGATACGAAGTATTGCTGTCGCAGGGAAAAGAGGATATCAGGGATTTCACGATATCCCCTAGGGATATCACGAACTCCCGGTAGATGCCGAATATTCTTGTTTGTCGTCTTCTTACTAAAAATATCTAGTGATATGTCATTTCACTAAACTAAATCTACCCCGCGTTCCACCTGGCGTTAAAAACGATCAAAACGCTGAAAATGCCTCCTATTTTTAGCGTTTTGATACGATCGATAGCGTTCAAAACGCTAGTGAAATGTCAGAAAAGCGGATACCGGCGAATAAAAATCGAGCCACTCATTTCTCTCGCAGCTCGCTTGCTCTAGTTCCCACACGTGACACGGGTACTAGTGGGAGTGAAACAAATGACAAAAGGACAAAATTAGACCAAAAATTGTGTTTTTTGTATGGGAGCCCCCCTTAATTTTTTATTTTATTTTAATATTATTATTAAATATTAAAGTACAAGTATAACTAAGGATTTTGTGGAAAATTCAAGTACTTACCTACCTGTTGCCATTATTGATATAGAGTAGAAAAGGCTTAAAAAATGAAGTTTGTTCTATGGGAGCCCCCCTTAAATATTTATTTTATTTTGTTTTTAGTATTTGTTGTTACAGCGGCAACAGATATACACAATCTGTGAAAATTTCAACTCTCTAGCTATTACCGTTCTTGAGTTACAGCCTGGAGACAGACAGACGGACAGACGGACAGACATCGAAGTGTTAGTAATAGGGTCCCGTTTTTTACCCTTTGGGTACGGAACCCTAAAGATGGTTCTACGAACAACAAAGTAATGTCGGTTTTTTAGCCAGGTATGAATCAAACTACGCTATTGCTCGACCTATAAGGATCAAGCGATAAGTAGCGTAGTTTTATAAATTATACAGCTAAGTGTGTATACGTAAGCGGCACGGAGTTATAGTAATGGCAAGAATTTTTGTAAGATTCTGTTTTTAAAAATAGGAATTTCAGTGAGATTAGAATCGCATATAATCGCAGATAGAAGGTACGAAGTTGAAGAAATGAATATTCATGAAATCATTAGCGTGAAGTCGTTAGATGCACACAAGGTCGGCGCTATATTATAATTATTGTTTAAAATTAAATAATAATGTGATCATTAATTAAAACTAGTAACTAGTACGGGAGCCCTAGAACATTTTTTTATTACTATAAAGCTAATTTTTTGTGAGTACATACAAAAAATCAGCTTGTTGGGGTTCCGTTTCAGGTTTCAGTAGTCAACCAAGTTTTGTTGATTACAGAACCCTATCACGGAACTCTAACGTGCAGATTTTTTGTATATAGATAGATTAATAGCACAGAATAGATAATAGTACATAGTCATATAACTAGTTGACCCGGCAAACGTTGTTTTGCCATAAGTATTTAAAAGTATTTCTACTTTATCAATTGATACAAAATCTTACCCCCTCTTTTGTCCCCTAAGAGGGGTGATGGGGAAAATTTTATACATCAGATGTTAAATTGGAAAATACAGTTAATAATATGAAATGACTCCATTAAAGAAAAAAGTTTAATACAAAATCTTACCCCCTCTTTGGTCCCCTTAGAGGGGTGGGGGGGATTTTATACATCAGATGTTGAGTTGGAAAAAGACAAATATATCCGCGAAAACCGAAAGCAAATCGGATCAGTAGTTTTCGTGTTAAAGAAAAAAGTTTAATACAAAATCTGACCCCCCTTTTCGTACTCTTTGTAAGAAGACAAATATATATTCTGCGAAAACAAATCGGATTAGTAGTTTTCGTGTGATAGTGGAACAAACATACAGACAGACAGACAGACAGACAAAAAACTAACCACATTTTTGGCTCCTATAGCGATCTAGTAACACCCCCCGCTTATTATTTTTGAATATCTTTAATGTACAGAATTCACATTTCTACAGTTTTATTATATGTATAGATTTAAAAGTAACATTGTCCTACAAATAAAACAGTCCCTATTTTAGGATCTGAATCAATTCAAAGTATGAAATCCTTTCTATCTCTGTTAGCTACCACTTTCGAGATTTTTCGCAAATATAAATATTGTTCTTCTTATAGAAATGAAGCTACTCACAAAAATTTTGCTTGATACTATAACTTAATTTGTTTTAGGGCTCTCGTACTATAGCCAAAATATGAAGAAAAAAAATTACGATTATGTTCTTCGAGGTTATTTTTTCCGATTTCGAATTTAATTAATAAAGAAGGAATTGTAGGATCTTTAAAAGATAAAACCGACTTTAAAATTGTACGCAATTGAGCATTAAAATTCCCTGTCTCAAAAACTACTAAACCGATTTTGATGAAACTTGCAAGCATTCCCTAAGTTGAACAATACCTTGTACAACAAAAAAACAATCGGACTTGTAGTTCTGGAGGTAAGCGAATATAAACAAAAACATACATAATATTAAACATACTTCATACGGGTTTGGATGTACGGAATCCAGCTATGGGGGTGTGCAAGTAACTCCAACATCTCAATCCTACAAAGAATGCAGAACACTATACTAAAACCGGCCAAGTGCGTGTCGGGCCACGCGCAATATTGGGTTCCGTAGTACCGCTAGTTTTTGAAAATTTTTGTATGGTCAATGAATGTACATTTATAACATGTTTTACACAACTAACACCATCATCTCAGTTACTTTCAAAGGAATTTGAACGAAAAGTTCTCTTACACTTCGCCGAATACATTTTTTTTTAGTTGATCGATGATTACTCAATAACTTATGAAGTCTTCTTAGCCGTGATAGTTTTCTCTTTAAATTCAGTATATTTCCTACTCCCGTGAATTTTTTCACATTTCCAGAAGCAACCGTTTAGCTAGTAGAAGGGGGGGACACTGGACTCTAACGATTTTTTCTACTTTAAAACTTAATATTTCACAAATGGATCCCTAAATCCGAAAATGATCTATGAAGGGAGGTACCAAGAAAAATATTTTTTAAATATTTTATGTACCATTTTGTCGGCATTATTAATATGTGTATTCATGCCGAATTACAGCTTTGTAGGTCCTATAGTCTCTGAGCAAAACTGCGGACAGATAGACGGACAGACGGACGGACAGACCGAAACTTTAAGGGTTCCTTGTTGACTACGGAACCTTAAAAACGATTTCAAAATCCCCGTGGCTCATCAAGTCATCACAAACATGGAGGTTCATAAAATCTAGGTATACCCACCATAATAGAGGAGATACTGAAGTCCACAGAAAAATACAAAAAAGCGGCCAAGTGCGAGTTGGACTCGCCCATGGAGGGTTCCGCAGCAGCAATAGGTTTATTTTTATGAAATTAAAAGGTTTTTGATTTATTTTTATATTTCAGTCGATTTAATAAAATTTAGATTAAGGTTTACCATTTATATGACGTTTGAAAAAAAGTAATCTACATCATATATTTTTTTTAGAATTATCATGCCTCTACTTTAGGAATTAGAGGGGGGGGGGGGGGGGACACACATTTTACCACTTTGGAAGAGTCTCTCTCGCAAACTATTCAGGTTAGAAAAAAATGATACAAGAAACCTCAATATGATTTTTGGAGACCTATCCATTTTTTTTCATCTAACCTATGTGTGTGGGGTATCCACACACATAGGTTAGATGAAAAAAATTTTTTTTTGTTTCAGTTGTACCTATGGGGACCCCTAAAATTTTTAATAATTTTTCCATTTTTGCATCAAAATCTTAATACGGTTCACAGACTACATCTACTTACCAAGTTTCAATAGTATAGCTCTAACAGTTTCGGAGAAAAGTGGCTGTGACATACGGACGGACGGACGGACGGACAGACAGACAGACAGACATGACGAATCTATAAGGGTTCCTTTTTTTGCCATTTTGGCTACGGAACCCTAAAAAGGCTTGAAGTCTACCCAAATGCTTTACCCTCTGGCCTTGTCAGCCGTAAGTAATTGCAACAAGCGCCTGAAAAGGAAGGACATCTTTTAAAAAAAATTGTAAACAATGATCAATGAATAATGCTATCTACAGTGCAAGTGGTAAAAGCACCGTACCTGCCATGCATGGTAAGTACAAGCTGTACAACTCACCTGCTAATAGTTACACACTGATTGCAGATTATAAGAGAAAAAAAATCATAAAGCGGCAGTTAGTCAAGTAACAATTTTCTTTTTTATTTCTAGCGATAAATAAGCTGAATAGGTACTCACTCTTATTATGTCGAAGACGAAAATGAATAGTAAGCAAAATCTTGCCTTGGATTTCTTTCGGTGAAATCCAAAGAAAGCAAAATCTTTCACACAATATAAGTAATGGAATGTTAAATTATTTTGAACCATGTACTCATGTCTATTTTTTCCTAGGTTTCATAAATTGCCTGAAGCTTATCCTAACTTACGGGTACTAGGTTACGGGTGGTACCTAACATTAAATATTAGCCAATCAAAAACGCTTCTAGCTACAAAAACCTCTGAAATTGGGCATCTCTTTGTATCTCGCTTAGAAACTACACGATTTATTCGTAGAGCGAATTCGGCTGATGATGATGAGGAATCCAATTAGCAGTTTATTTGTGAACAGCAAAGGGATCCGACAAAAACCAGTCACGTCCCACTGAAAATAAAATATGGCGACTACCTCCGCGATAATTTTCACAGGGGTCCTTTAGTCTCTACGAAACCCCTATTCCACTGTTTTAGAGCTACATTACTGCAGCGTTTCTAAGCCGACTTACGAAAAAAAGGTTCTATGATAGGGCAGGACAGTGTGTAAATTAATTAATTTTTCCATGCAGTCCGTCAGCTAACTCTACTTATATTTTAATGCATTATGTAACAATAATGCAACTTTGTTTCTTATCCGACAATAAAAAGGGAGGTTTTATGTTAGGATGTGGATATTGTTTTGTTCAATACAGTCTGTTTCCTATTAAACTACGAAATGGTATTCTCGTGGTTTGTAAGTTCTGTTAGTTTCGAAGAAATATATTGTAGTAAGTATGATAATTGATAGAAAACAGACTGGATTGAATTTCGAACGAGGAATGAAGTTGCAGAATTAGAAATGAGGTTCTATTCTCCGAGGGCATAATAAGTATCGGCTTGCAATTAATTTAAAGTGGAATTGGAAGTCTCTAGAACATTTTGGTAGCAATTTTGCTGGCAAAGTAGAGTGGGAGCAACGAACTACCAAAAATCAGTGAACCTTATTAAGTAGGTATACGGGATCGAAACAGCAATTTAAAAGAGTATACAGTATTGCCATGCTTTTGTGCTCTATTATATTACATGCAGGTTATAACTGCTCTCAACGAAATTGATTCAAAGGAAAGGTGATAAAGATGCGCACCTAAATATCTGGTCGGATTATATTGTCAAGCCCAGTTGACATAATTATAAATAGTACAACCAGGATACAACGGTACGCATAACGCAGCGAGTGTTTTTGATATTCATTTTGTCGATAGGGGGCTGACCATAAAGTTAATATACCTAGCGGAATAGAGCAACAAACTCGACCTGTCAAACGTAACCGAAATTGGTTTTCATCTGTGTGAAAAATATGTGTACGTATACACTTACACAAGCATGATTGAACATGAATTCTATGAGATTAAATTGTCAACGGTCAGCCCCGGGCTGACGGTCGTCAAAAAAAAGAGTGATGCTGTCATATGTATCACACGTCTCTTTTTACCACGCAGTGTTACTGATAGTGACATCTCGCTTGCTCAGGCCTTTGTTTCTCTATTCCGCTAGGTATATTAACTTTATGGGGCTGACACACACAAAGCGCCACCTGTTTTGAGGTTACAAAAACTGTGGATAAGAATTTTCCGACACTTTCCACCTCCCACCTGCCACTGACTGCAAGACCCGATTGATGTAAAGGCATCAATCGGGTCTTTGTCGTGTCAAACAGCTGCCACAAATTACGAACTTCAAAAACCCCTATGTAAAGGCGCCTCTTCACTATGGTCCATGCTGGCCCCCGTTGTGTAAACGGGGTAATAGTCCGTCATCATGATGAGCAATGATGGCGGACGATGTCCAGGCGTGGCGCGCTATGGCGTTGCCTGCAGTGGGCCATGGTGGGTTATTGTGTACTAGTTACATAAAATATATCGTCTTATTAAGTCTAGGCCCTAGGGATCGTGCAAACTACAATTTGCGTGACTTGTGCTTCCACCTGCACATTTTCTTATACTGGCACCGCAAATATGAAATGTGTGTTATTTACTTAAAATGTGCTGCCACGGGCCACCTGTAGTTACTGCACGTTCCCTATTGGTACCTAACCAATATATTTTCTAATAAACTTCATAGCTTCATCAAAATCGAATTAAATCAAATAAAACATCAATTAATTGAACCAAATTGACACATTCAGTAAAAGCATGGGTTTTCAATCAGCTTCCTATAAGGATCGTGTTACAGCCCCTTTGATGGAGTTTCTGTAAAATGATCCTTATGTCGTCGATATAAAGGTCTTATCAGAGGTAAAAAATATCAGAACTGGTACGTGAGTCACTCTCCGTGACCGAGCAATAATTGTCCCAATAAACTTGACGCGGGTCCCATTCAGTGACGAATTAGGTCTGGATTCCTTTGTCGAGTTATCAAAAGTTACCAGAATAGAACCCTTGACATACGCAAAATTTAGCACATGGAATTCTGGATATGGAATATGGATGCAGGATGTAATGTACTCGTAATGTTACCAATTTAAATGCAAAGATTAGGCTGACTGATCGTTTTCCGTATTCGATTTCCTAATGCGGAATTTTGATTGGGCATTCCGTGAGACTAAGGCACACGGTAAAGGGTAAAAACTGGACCCTATTACTAAGACTTGTCTGTCCATCTGTCTGTCTCCACTCTCCAGGCTGTATCTCCAGAACCGCTTTAGCTAGACTTTTGGAATTTTCACAGATTGTGTATATATCTGTTGCCGCTATAACAACAAAATATACTAAAAAGTAAAAACAAACCAAAATAATTTGGGGAGCTCCCATACAACTTGATTTTTTTTGCCTTTTTTGCTCGATATCAATAATGGAAACAGGTAGACACTTGAAATTTTTACAAAGGCCTTAATACCTACTTCAATCATATTAAAATAAAATAAAAATTAAAGGAGGCTCCCATACAAAAAACACAATTTTACTAATTATATACTTAACAAGCTATAATAAAAATACAGCAATAATCTTCAGTATATCAACATTCCTTTCCTCGTTATTAATTTACTATTTTTGTTTATTATACTCATGATATTAGCTTCCAAAGTTATACCAATTTATTGAAATTGAAGCATACTTTCAGCATCTCCCTGGTATTTACAAATTACGTTTATATTTTGAAACACACGACAATAGATTATATACAATTTCATTAGCTACATAATATATTCCCCGTTTTAATTTTTTTAGATCGATTTTTAACAACAGAAAATCATGGCAATTAGCTCTTTTTAAATAGCTGTTTCGATCCTGTATAGGTAATACGGTCAAGGTCGTTTGCTCGGGTGATGGCCTTAAGCGCCACATAGAGCTTTTCCTCTTATAACATAATGTTTAACAAAGTACTAGTCGGTGGGTTAAGTTATGGGTACATCTAGTATCTACAAAGAGACCAAAAAAATACATTTAAACATTGCTTTATTGAGTCAAAGGTACGTTTTTGTGCTATTTTTCCAGAGGAGATGCGCCATATTCACAATTTTTGGCACCAAAACATTGGAGATGGCAGCATTGATAGTTCTGTTGTTGGCTCCGCCGTTAGAATCCACCGGGGTGTAAGGCTGACTCGCTGAATCAAACGGTTTAGGGTTAATACTGATATATTGTGGGTACGTGATCAATTTCGACCTTTTGGCCTTGGGGGATAATTGCTGAGGTATAGAAAGTGGCCCTATAAATAACACGTTCTATCGATTGACGTACATTTGATGGTGAAAGCTATTTCCAAAAGAAAGCAGTAGAATGTTTTGAAGAAAGGTGTGAAATTTAAAAAATATTGGTCCTTGATATTCCTTTATATTTCTTTGTTTTTGTCTTTGTCTTTGATTTTTAAAACAGCTGTTCTTGTTTTAAAAAGTAGGGGCCCACTTTTGGAAGAGTTTAAATGTGGAACAGGAGCCTTTCCACGATGTAATAAACATTTCAACTCCGATCAAGGCAATTGATCCAACCTTTCAATAGTCCTCTTTTGCGAGTGTCTTAAATAATACTGTCTTCAAACAGGTTAAGCTTCCGTCAAGGAAAGCCTTTGCTACACACGTATCCATAAAACTGTACGATTTGGTCATAGAACTCAGAAGATAAATAAAAGAAGATAAATAGAAGAACGAAAAATGATGACTTTATTAATATTGGTTAAGCTTAAGTACCCACATTTTGTTATTTTGTGAATTTGTAGGGGGTAAATCTCTACCAATTATTTTAAAAACTGCTTCACCAATTAAAAGTTGTGTATAAAATATGTAATTAACTACAAAAATTTTCAACGGAAAAAAAGGATTTTTTTTAATTCTGCCAGTTCAACAGCTGTAACAGGAACACTTTTTTACTCGGACGAAACCGTTTCAAAAGTTAGTTCTGAACAAAATGTGGACTGCAATAAAACAGTGCAGTTATATCATTACATCTGTAGCGAGTATACTAGATGTTCTTACCAGTTTCATATCCAAGATGGTTGATCAAGTAGCAGAAGGCGTAGCCAATGAGAATGCCCGTTGCCACTGCCACGGCGACCATGAACAGGAGGCTCACTGATAGTATGAGAGAGAGGACCCATCGAGGCTGACTGTAAAATAAAAGGCATTTAACGATAATAAGGTAACTAATCAATATCCAACACAGTATTCCCGCTGATTACCGTGCGGCCGTTTGTGTGCACCACCTGTCAGGTTGGTCTGCGATCAGGCCAACCGGAGTTTATCGGCATCCTTATATAAGGGGGCCTTTAGCCTTTAGGACACTCTACGTGAAGCCTACCGGTAGTCGGTTTGCGGTTATCATCAGCGTGTTACTTTGTAATTAAATCGGTGCCAAACCAGAATTCCGATGTCCACCACATTTCGGTCCTCCTCTAATTAAACATTACCTTTTGAAAACGTGCGAACGGAACACACAGGCATTCTCTATGGGAAACATACCTAACGGGAAATTTAGATTTTTTAAATATTTTTAATTTAATATACATTTTTTATAACATTTTATAAAACTTTACAATTTACATTTTTAGATAATCTTGAAATTTATCTGACGTAAATGTCTTGTGTTTCATGTTGTCAACTCAATCGTCAACTTCACAGCTATTACTTTTGTCGTCCTCTAGTCTCTATGGTATTTCTTAAATTTTATTCGCAAGGTGGTACGGACTACGGATTTTCGCATCCATAGTACCTATAGATGTCGCAGTCAACTGGTTAAAAAAGCCATGCAATCAAAACGACGTATAGCCGTGTGATTGAATGGCGTTGTTCTATCAAAGGGCTAGCTGTTTGATTGAACGGCTATTTAAAACAGTTGGCTGCGACATAGATATCTGCAGTCTTCCCGTATTCTTAAAGGCTTTACCACTCGTGCACACTCATGGGAATATTATGTGAGATCAAACTGTGATCAGTCAGACTGGAACGATCGATCTCTCCGTATATGGGAAACGTAAACTTAATTATCAATAACTGTATTTTAAAAAGATAAAACCGACTTCAAAATTAAAATTTCCTATCTCCAAAACTACTGCACCGATTTTGATGAAATTGCACTGTTCCATTATGTTGAACAATACCTAGTACAACAAAAAAAGAATCACTTAAATCGGACTTGTAGTTCCGGAGATATGCGCGAACAAACATAAAAAACATACATACATACATACACACATACATACATACATACATACATACATACATACATACATACATACATACATACATACATACATACATACATACACTTTTGAAATTTGGCACATTTGTTCAGAAGCTGTTATAGATAATATTATACAAAAACTGGGCAGTTCTGGAAATATTACATACATACGCGTCGAATTGATAACCTCCTTTTTTGAAGTCGGTTAAAAAAAAGCGTAAACTTTTATAGTGAATAGCTAAATGATATAGTTTTAGAAACTCCAATAGCACTTTCATCCGCATCATCCTGTGGCCAGCGTTATGAATTCCCACCGTTTATGTAAGTATTTAGATATCGTTGGTTTATGTATAATGTAAATATGGATTTGACAAAGCGGTTATCCCCGAGCGGTCCTAAGAGCTTTCTGTAAACGATTACCTCCTACAGGAAGCTTTTGGACCTTTCAGTCAAACGATGAAAGAATTCCTTACACTGTATTCAAGTTATATACCGAAAATTATTGTCGAACGTAAAATTGCGATATTTTTAATACATAAAAGAATTTCGCGGACGAGATTGCGATATGCTAAAAAACGAGACTGACTTAAAAAAATGTCCTTTGAAAAGGCACACAATTGTATTTAATATTACTCGGAACTCTTTTTGACAATAGCTTCGTTTCGAGCATGACGCTTCCTAGAAATATACTAGTAAAATGTTTTTACGAAAAAGATAAATTAGTAAGGGACAGATGGAATTCACTATGCTTTAATTTTTAATAATAAGTAAGTACTTAATAAAGTGTTAGAGCTTTTTTGTGATTTGTATGGGCAAGCAGCCAAGCTTCATGAAAAAAAACCCAATAATTATTACTTGGTTTGGTTACACCCTGTATATTATGATTTTTACCATTTCTATTTTTTTATTTATATCAATATTATACCATTAAAAATATTATACTGATTTATTGGAACTTTTTGGAATAAAATATGAACACAAAAAATATTAAAGCTGGACCCTTATCTGATCTGGAAAATGCTCTAGAGAATTTCTGGTTCTTTCATCTTATAACTTCTATACGTCTAGATTAATCCTTTGAATTTCATAATTATTATTAATAATAATTTAATACTAATAATTAATAAATCTCGGCTTCATCAGGTACAGGGCTGATTGAGCAATTTGAAACAACTAAAAAACTTTAATAGTTTTTTAGTTGTTTCAAATTGGATTTTCTGCCCTGAAAAGACGGTAATTGAAAAATTCAACGCTCACTGAACCCCAGAATGGAAATGGCTGCTCAGCTTTTAATAGTTAAATATTTTTGACCGACTTCCAAAAGGAGGAGGTTATACGTTCGGCTCTATTTATTACTCTATGGCTGTATGTATTTTTTTATGTATGTTCAACGATTACTCAGCCGTTTGTGGTCCAATTTACAAAATTATTTTTGTATTGTATAGGGTTTGACTCGAATTTGGTACCATGTTCATAAAAGTGGTGACCTGATGATGGGATCCATGAGTAACCGAGGGAACACCTCAAAATTTATATGGAAACATAATATAGTGATTTCGATTTTTTCTGAAGTATTTCAGGCATATACTACCAAAAAGTAAGATTTTGCACCAGGATGTACCCTGGTTCCGAAGGTACCCAACAGAACTTTTGAATCCTTATAGATACAAGTTCGAGGATTTTAGGCTTAGGATTTTAGGTACAGCTTATGTAGATAATATTTGGTCTTTCAATGATTAAAATTGGACGTTTTGTTTTGAAATTATGGCGAAATTAAAATATTATTACGATAGTGGGCGTCACCAAGGCGCGGGTGCGCGTGCCGGAGGAAGACATACTTTATATAAATTGCTTTATATGACAAAACAATGTTTGCCGGGACAGCTAGAACTGTAACTAAAAAGGGTAAAATTATTATTTTTTAACAAAAAATTAAAACCGACTTCCAAGGTAAAAACAAAAGTAAGTAATATTCTTAAAATAATCTAAAAAGAATCAAATAATTCCTATTCCTTATTATAGTGCAGTCTTCAGACTTAGCCTAAACCTCAACTATTTCTGTACTCAATCTTCATGCTTTTGAAGTCGGTACCAGCTTACTTTAGCGTAAGTTCCTATGTCAAGGATCTCAGAACTTTTCCGGGCTGGTAGCGACTTCAAAAGTAAGTAAGAGTGAGTACGACATTATAGATGAGGTTTAGGCTAAGTCTGAACTGCACTATAATAAGGAATAGGAATTATTTGATCCTTTTTAGATTATCCTTGGAAGTCGGTTTTAATTTTTTGTTAAAAAATAATGTATTATGACTATAATAGTGAGAATATAATAACAGGGCAGAGAATATCATTGCCAACATCAGGATAATATAATAAAAAATATCATATAGTTGGTAATGATTTACCTACATACTTATATATTTTTTTAATCGAACTTTAAAAAGGGAGAAGGTTCTATGTTCGGCTGTATTTATATTAAAGCTCTAGTTTCCTCCAAAAGCGGTGCCGTCATGTAGCGGCGTGGTGCGGCGGTGAGTGACGTCACTGGAACGTTGTCTATGTGAGCGGTATGGCGTGGTTTCCTAGAGAACAGTAATTGACACCGTCCTCGTTCTCGAAACCGCGCCATATGGCTTGCATGGACAGCGTTCTAGCGGCGTCATTCACCGCTGTGTTGCGGCCGCTGCATAACGGCGCCGCTTTTGGAGAAAACCAGAGCTAAAGCAATCAGCTTGCTCGCAAGTTTTTTAAAATATTACTAGAGATGTGCCGATCATGACTTTGACCGACTAGCCGACTAGCCGATTAGCATTTAGCCAGCTGTACAGACGCGGACGAAGTCGCGGGCAACAGCTAGTTAATAATAATATAATCAAAAGGCTTATTAGAATCATTTTGTGAGTTGTTGATGTTGCTTGCAACTTCTTGTGCCGAAACATCGTATATTTTTCCGCGAGAAAGGCTATGCTAGTACCACATAGTACAGTATTTTTTTTTCCGAAGTGATTTCCAAAAAACGATAATGCTCTTTATTTTTATTCTTTTTTCCTTAGAATATATCGTCCATTTGTCCTGCCACCGTTTTGTTTCACGAATTGTTATGGTTTGTTAAAAAACTTTTCGACGACCTTGTAGAAATGCAATGTTTTTAATGGTGACCGAGTAATTTCTCATAGAAGCGACCGACCGTACACAGCAATCGATTGAACTAACTAAAATTAATTAAATTAAGTGTCTAAGCCTAACCTAGGTTCTTTAACTTAACCTTAAGATAACATAATTATTATTAAGTACTTACGTATTGTGCACGCTGTGATTTTTAATCCTAGTTCTCGTTTTCTTCGCTTCCTAAATTGGTTTTGGTGCTTCTATGATCTGTGGTTTTGGTGACAACAAGATTAGAATAATAAAACACAACCTCTTGTGTTTTTGCTATGTTAAATTCTTAAGGCATAATAATATATTGTTATGATGTACCTACTACTACTTAGTTCATTTAATTTTTACGGTTTTTCCTTTATATATTTTCCGCAGTAGATACTATATCATATTATTATATGACTAAAGTTATTCTTGGATAAATAAACGCTTAAAAAAATATCTATTCGTATCCAGTATCCGTGCAATAACAAACTTTCGCATTTCTAATATTATTACTAGATGGCGCCTGCAACTCGTACATTTTTCCAGGATAAAACTATTCGATGTCCTTTCCCGGCACTCAAAGTATCTCCATACCAAACAGCAAAATCAGTTTAGCATTTTGGGTGTGAAGAGGTAAGAGACTGACAGACACGTCTTTCGCATTATGGATCTATATAGTATGGACGAACTAAATATTCTAACCTGCAGCTATACTATAGGACTACTCCTAGGCACATACTCAGTGATTTTACGCCTGAGCTTTAATCTTATATAAAGCATCCAACAACCCGGGCACGTCTTTGAGTAATTTCCTCGACTTTCTTCTAGAAGTTCGCTGGGTAATTGCATTTCCGTGACAGAGTTGACCTTGGCAGCCTCCGGCAAATAGGTCAGGTCGCAGTGCAAGTTAAATCGCGACCTCGGATATGGGTTAAGAGAATCGGTAGGCACAGCCACAGAATAAAAATACTAGTACTCCGGCACAGCAATCAATTTAAATATGAAGTTTGTTGCGAGGTTTTGAATTTAGAATTTAGATTTTTTTACATCGAGAATCGGTGGGCACAGCAATCAATTTAAATGCGGAAATTGTTGCCATTCTTTAATATTTTAGAATTTAGATTTGTTTATGTCATTTATATTTGCGATGCGATGCAAATTCGTAGTTTTGTGTGAGAGCCCTAAAATCGGCTTAGTAACGAACATACCTAAAGACAAACTCGTAAGTATTAGGATTCTTTCAAACCTGTTTGAACCCTAAAAAACACTTCTTACAAAAACGATATTTATTCATTACTAGCTGTCCCGGCAAACGTTTTTTGCCATATAAAGTATTTCTACTTCATCAGTTATTACAAAATCTTACCCCCTCTTTTGTCCCCTAAGAGGGGGAGGGGGGGGAGGTGGTATTTTATACACCAGATATATTAAGCTGGAAAACACAGTAAATAATAATATGAAGTAAGTCCATTAAAGAAAAATGTTTGATACAAAATCTGACCACCTCTTTGGTCCCCTTAGAGAGGGGGGTGAGGGATTTTATACACCAGATGTTAAGTTGGAAGTAGACGAATATATCTTCGAAAACCGTATGCAAATCAGATCAGTAGTTCAGATAGGAACATAGCTCAAGCCTTGCTGTAATTCGTAATGAAAAAAGTACCTACTTAAATTGGTTAAGTTTTGGAGAAGAAAATATCAGAGGACAACGAATCGATGATTTTCTGTTCTTTTATTAAAAATTTTGTCGTGTTGTCTCTATCGCGCTCTGCGGTGGGAGACTTGAGATTGGTGAGACAACAATACATTTGAAAAATACTTATTTTGAATTTCTCTAGCCCTTGGTGGATATAACGACTGCGCGACAATGTTGAAATGATTTATTGTAGTCCAGTGTCCAACGTGGATTATTGTACGGACCTTCAGGCTCCAAGGATATTTTGGCACCTGAATGACTTTGTCTGGATTTATAGCCCAGCTGCACATTGTCCGAATTCTGATCAGAAACAGTTGAACTCCGCCGGACCGCCACCCCGCACACTATCCGAAATATCCTTCCGGCGAGTTCGAGCTCACTCGGCTCGGTACAAAATGTAAGAGACAGCGCGGACGTTCAACTGTTTCTGATCAGAAATGTCGTACAATGTGCGGCCGGCAGAGGCGCGAACGCGCGGTTAGGACACTACATCGCGAGATATCACCAGCAAAATATATACTTGGGCGCTATAAAATTACTCCTGAGTCCTGCGTAACTGGCCTGGTTTCAGAACGCGTCGTGGCCGTTTTCATTAGGGCCACAACACGAATTCACGCAAACCGTCGTGGTATGGTCTCTCACAACCCTTTATGGGGAAGTGGGTATTCGGTATCGGGGCTAAGCCCCCTGCCCGAGGGGTCTGCCGCACCTCATAAAGATGAGGCGGTATTGGGGCGGGACGAATCCCTAAGTTGGGTGACAAAGTCTAGTAATTCACGCAGTGGCTGTTTTAAGTTTTTAAATGCTCAGAACGCGTCATGGCTTTTCTCGATTATCGAATAGCACGTCAGCCACGACACGAATTTCGCTATGTGGTATTTCTGTGATTACCAGAACGCGTCGTGGCCGTTTTATTAGGGCCACGACGTGAATTTCGCGTCGTGGTTCACTATGAACACAACGCGTTGTGACTTGTGAGCCATTTTTTCGTATATTGCCATAATATTGCCCTTGTTCGACGGTTCGCGACAAATTGACAGTGTCGCGGAATACAAAATTAGTCTTTATTTGTTTATTTGTAAGTGACATACCGACGCGACGCCGCTTGCGTGTTGATATAAACTTTTATTATATAGGTACATACAACATGACGTGATTAGTGATACATTGTATTCAAGGTATCAATATAAATAGGATATAGATTGGTAGGTGGTAGGCTTATACAGGGTGCAACCGGGTGCGTATGAGTCTTCTGGGGGGCTATTACGACCTCTTATATCCAGCCAGTTTACAGGCCGTGTCTATGCAATGGCCTGTAAACTAGTTGGATATAAGAGCTCGTAATAGCCCCCCCGTATTTATAGAGTGAACTGAGAAAGTAGCGGCGCTATATAGAGCATTTTTGTATGGGCATGTTAAGCGCACCAGCCCGCGTAGCACGGCGACCAGTAGAAATGCGAAAGTATAGACAAACTGCGGAGATAAACCTAAGGTGACGTTCCGATCTTTTTTCGTTCCGAAAAATTCAATTAAAATGCCACTTTATAACAGACTATAGTATATTATGTCATAAAGTAGGATATTATTTGAATTTTTAGGACTATAGTCGGTCATAAAGTGACATTTTAAATGAATTTTTCGGAACGAAAAAAGATTGGAACGGCGCCTTAAGTTTATCTCCACAGTTTGTGACTATAGTCTGTTATAAAGTGGTATTTTAATTGAATTTTTCGGAATGAAAAAAGATCGGAACGTCACCTTAAGTTTATTTCCGCAGCTTGTCTATACTTTCGCATTTCTACTGGTCGCCGTGCTACGCGGGCTGCGTCATGAATTTTCCCTTTCGATGAAAAGAATATTAGATCGAAGATTTTCCTACATAAAAATTAAAAAAATGTATTTCTTTCATTACGTCATGTTTTCCATCGCAAATCGCAATCACATAATATTATCGCGATTCGCGATAGTTTTCATCAAGACACAAGCGGTTCCTTTCAGATTAGTGTTATATATTCCGTGCTTTCAGATGCGTTATAGTCATTTATTTAAATACGCTAGTATAATTATTTTCAATATTAATTTTAGTGCCTTGCTATCGACTGCAACTTGACTAAAGGCTTTGGGAGTGTAAACTATAGTTTACCCAGTTATTCGAGGCGACAGCGGCCGTTGACCCCTTTTTAAAAAATGACATATTTTAATAGAAACTACGAAAATGAAGTGCCAGATGTTTCTATCGGTTAGTTAGTTTCTTAGGGTGAATTGCATCAGAAGCGTAAAGTTAAGGTTAAGATTATCGTCAAATATGGCGACTTTTGCTAGGGATTTGACAGTTAATTTCACATTTTGTTATGGTTAAAGTTACAGTTATAGTTAAAGTAGGTTGATGCAACTCCTCACTCTTAGTTGCCAAATTAAAAAAGAATTACGTTATAGTTGAAAAAGTTTCACACGCAGTCCCCGTCAACGGCTATTCATCATCAATACCATTACATTATTTACACCATGTATTAATAACAGTATGAATTATGATCCTATTATTCGTACTAGTTCCATAGTCAAATGTCTATTATTATATTTCACTTAAAAACCGCTGGTAACACCGCGGGGCACAGCTAGTTCCCTATAAATCTATCCAGACAGTCTGGAAGTTATTTACAATGTCTATAAACGCTGGATATCAAACGTACTATGTACACAGAACTGTTCCAAACTAATAAATCATTATAATTTAGTACACAAATAGATTTTCACAAACATTTCAATTTACTACAACCACTAGATCCATCATGGAAGTTCCCGATACTCATATTTAAAACTCCTAAACACAATACTCTATTTTGGTTAATTTTTGATTTAAATGTATGTAAAAAAAGAAATCCAAATAACATTCGATAGTTTCGTCAATAAAAATATTATGGGATTCATAAAACATCTTACAACATGGCGCTTAAGATGTGGGCATATTATAGTAACTACTAAAACATAATAATTTAAGAATGTTTAGTTAGTAAACTTGATGTTAATAATGATTAATTATTAATAATATCAAGCTTAATCATTACAAGTAGGTGTAGAATGTGGATATCAATTATGTTTAATGCATGTTTGAGCATGGCTTTACATCCGCCTCATACAAGGGAGGCCTTATTAATAATGTAATTAACGTCATATTAGTTTAAACCCCTAATTACATCGCCTTAGAATCGCTATAATTCAAGGTATAATATGCGGCTTTACCTAAATATTATATTACGAAGACTACTCATAAGTTAGTCTTGATTCGTGACTTTTTAAATTATAATATCGCAAAACACAGCCTAACGTGTTTTTGTGTGGCTTATTTTGGTACTTTTTCTATGGTTTCTTTGTCCTGACCACAGAAATACAATCAAGATAGAACGGCTAAGCGGGATGAGTACGCGTGTTTCAAATTTGCACAAGTGGGCAAGTATCGTTGAACGTTCATTCGGTCAGCGCGCACGTCTCGACTTGATGAGCTGTTGTGCAAAAATGCCTCATTGTGCAGTGTCTAATAGTAAAAACAGAAGTACGAAAGTGAATCGGTCAAAAGGAGGTATTTCTTTCCACGGGTAAGTTATTTGTTCTAACTAAAAGCAAAGCAAAAATTGACACGCGCGATTCTATAGCAACACACGCGCATCGCCGTTCTTGATCTTGATTTATTTCTGTGGTCCTGACACTATAGTTCGACAAGGCTCTATATGAATGTGGCGGGAAAGGGAACTAAACGCTTCTATACACAAGACGTCATTTTTGACATGTGTTTGACAGTTCTCCTTTACCAGCAGCGCCCATTGACATCTTTGACACATTCATATTTTAAAGCCTTGTCGAAATATATACAATTTACTCCTAGCTATCAAACGTCCAAAGTATATATTAAAACGAATGAAAAATCACCCCGTAGCTCAATACCATTGTAGAAATTTCGAAACAGTAAAATATTTTTAGGCACAAACTAGAAAAGTAAGAAAATCGTAACGTTCTTTGTTGTTCCTCATTATTTTCTGATATTATCACGGGACATTCGATTTATTTATAATAAGACAATGTAATGTAATAAAGTATTTACCTGCGGGCTACAAAGTTCTGAAGCAATTTTCAAATCATAACACAAAAATGTAATGGCAAAATAAAAGATGAGACTGTTGTCTTTTCATTTATTCATTTCCGTTATCAACTTGAACATTTAAACAACTTCCATTGACTAGAATAACAACTATAATTATCAAACCTTATACATATACCAACGAATTGGACTACTTAAACGTTGTTTTGCCATTTAAAGTATTTCTACTTCATCAGTTGATACAAAATATTACCCCCTCTTTTGTCCCCTAAGAGTGGTGGGGGGAAAAATTAATGTACACCTGATGTTAAGTTGGAAAATACAGTTAATAATATGAAGTAAGTCCATTAAAGAAAAAATTTGATACAAAATGTTACCCCCTTTTTGGTCTCCTTAGAGGGGGGGGGGGAGTTTATACACCAGATGTTGAGTTGGAAGAAGACAAATATATCTGCGAAAACCGTATGCAAATCGGATCAGTAGTTTTCGTGTTAAAGAAAAAAGTTTGATACAAAATCTGACCCCTCTTTTGTCCCCTTAGAGGGGTGGAGGAAAATTTTTTTATACACCAGATGTCCAGATGTTAAGTTGGGGGAAGACAAATATATCTGCGAAAACCGCTTTCAAATCGGATCAGTAGTTTTCGTGTGATAGTGGAACAAACATACAGACAGACAGACAGACAAAAAACTAACCACATTTTTGGCTTCTATAGCGATCTAGTGACACCCCCCGCTTATTATTTTTTGAATATCTATAATGTACAGAATTCAAATTTCTACAGTTTTATTAAATGTATTATTATATTAATATGTATAGAGCAGAGACTTGCCTGGGTACTTAGACAACTTTCATTCGACTACCTACTTATTTCAACAGCGAAGTTAGAAATCAACAAACCAAAAATGATATTTTTTTAATTAATTCTATTTTATTTCAATTTCGTTGCCGAAATAATTATCGAATACAAATTGTCTAAGTACCCTGCCTCGAATATTGCTACGATAGCGAAATTCGAGCCAGAGATCTTACATACATTAATATTAAAGGCCGTCACAGACTTAGCTATAATATATATTAATATACCGTACTAAACACACTGAGACCAGAATTAAATATTATAGCTGAGTGTGTGGTCACGCGAAAATTGTATAGAAAATATACAGTAATAATATGCCTAGCTATAAATGTGACGGCCTAGGCTGCAGTCTTGCAAAATTCACTCGCTGCGAATTATTTGCGCAACCGTGTATATTTATTTTTTGACAAACTAACAGTAACTAATAAAATAACACGAAATATTATTATATTGTATAATATAAGTAATAGCTAGTTATTTTTTTTAAGTTCATCTATATGGATATTGTTAGGTAAATCAAGCGTTAAAAACAGCTCTTCCGTGCCCATGTCATTTCGAGTTGTGTTTGTGCGCTTAGCTTATGGAAACAAATAATTAATTTAAAAATCTGTTCAGCGCATAATGAGCTCAACATTCTCGTCTTCAAAATGCGCACATTAGTTTTTTCTAATTATCTTTCATTTTCTTAATTCAGAGGTCACAATTTCATCAAAATTCTCTATTTTTATCTCTTAATAAACGGGTTATTTCATAAAAAATATGCATCGTAAGTATGTAATAATTCGATTATTTTGATGCCAAGAGTTCAATTAAAGCAATTGACACAAAAAATCAGCTAAATTACCTTAGTCCAATAGTAATAATAATCTCATGTTATTTTATTAGTTCTTGTTAGTTTGTCAAAAAATAAATATACAAAGTTGCGCAAATAATTCGCAGCGAGTGAATTTTGCGAGACTGCAGCCTTAAACCTCTTAGAATATCGAACCAATACAGATTACAAAAATCATTCTGTATTCTTAAGAATAAACTACCAAGCGTATTGTTATAGTTTTATGTACATCATAATCTTACTTGTAAAATAAGCTGTGACTGACACCTAGTTAAATATTTTTATTATTTTACTTTAAAAACATCGAAAATAATAGTGCAGATAGTAGATACGGTACCTAAATTGAATTTTTATATGGGTTTTTTGTTGTGCTACTAGTTTGGTAAGTTTTGGTAAAAATAGGGTACTTACTAAATTAAAAAAAATATATAAATAATAATTTAATATGTAACGTTACTCATTGTTTTAATTTTTTTAAATACACAGGCGCTCTATAAGTGGCCCTAGAGTCTAGACGCTTCAATTTTAGAACAATTTATTTGACAATTAGATAAAAGGCGCGCAATGTTCAATATCAACCCTAGACGGTCAATAATATTACGCAATACGTGATATTGCACAATAAAATTGATGGTCTAGAGTTGACTCTAGAGTTTAAAAACAAAACTTCATATAAAATTAAAAAATCTATATAATATGAAATGTACCTCGTCTCGTCGATTCGACTATAGCGGTGAAAATGAAACTAACCTAATTCAACAATAATAATTCTGTAATGTATTCCCGGAACTGGGTTGAGCATACAATGCCGAACAAAGGGTTAAGGGTTGCATTTAATGCATATTATGCCAGAATCCTACCGCATATGCATGAATAATAATTGTGCATGGCTCTACTCGTCAGTTCACTCGAAATTAAATGCAACTTTCAAAATATCATAAATTTCTTCGAATAGGAATTTACTTAACGTTATTCTAAATTAGTTCTAACTAATTTGATCTCTTTGTTGTGCATGTTATATTTTCTTATTTTGTATTGAAATTGTACACAATTAAAATAATAATATTCCGAACTTAATTTCTCTATCTCTATTGTTTTTATTATTAATTTTAATTAATTTTATGAATAAATCTTATTCATAAATCATAATACTTATGTTTAAAATCCAATTCAGATTCAGATCAATACGTAGAAATATAATAATTTTGCTTTAGACGATACAGGCATTTTCATCAAGGGAAGTACTATAATATACTATAATATTTTAAATACTAAAATAATGAATATTATCAAGGCTACATACTTGTATAGAATATATATAATAAAAATTGAAGTATATAACAGTCAAAGAATATGGTTGCCTAAATAATAAATTGATATCTCTTTAAATATAATATTTGACTAGAATATGGCAAACTTAACATCTATAATTGCTTAACTTATTGAGATATCTATCAATGTGTATCCAGCGAATCGAGGCGGTAGCGGTCATTGACCCCCTGTCAAAAAACTTGTCATAATGCATCATTTTCTATATAAACTGCGATTGACAATGAATAATTATCATATTTTTTCTTAAATAAACTGAATACAGTGCGAGCATTTTTCAAATAGCTCCTAGACTAAAAAGGTCAATGACCGCTACGCCTCTGTTCGCCGGGTACACTATACACGTAACAAAAATATATATTAACAATCTCGTACTAAAACTATGGAATATAGAGAGGTCAGACGTTAATAATACTCCGATAAGTAAAGCTAACGATATGAAGGAACCCTGTAGGATAAATTATTATTTTAGAGCATAGCAAGCATTGGTCAGGACCGTAAAGGCCAAAAATATAATTGAACACTTAAATGGATGATGTGGTTTCAAAATTTTCGTTTTTTGCATTAGGACCAGGCAAAATGATATTATTATATAAAATCAAAAAATTCTGGATTTTATGAAGAGAACAGATGAAGTTAGCTATAAGGTCCGTTCTTATAAGGAATTAAGGACTAGTTATTGACATTAAGTTATCGAAAGTTAGTAATCCACTTCATCCACTTACGTCTTCAATTGCAATTCCGAAACGTGCCACGGACGAAGTACGATAAAAATATGACTATAAAGATTCAACAGTCTTCGACCTAGCTAATGGACACGCTTCTTGACACAACAGAATCTTATTTTCTACAAACATTAGCTTTAGTATATCAAGTGTTTACATGACCTCCTGCTTCTTCGTCCGCTGCGGCCAGGATAGAAGCAGCTGCTCGTCTGCGCTGTCGTTGACGTGCTCAGGTAGTGCTGTAGAACACATGATGCTGAGCAGCGCGCCGCTCGACCGCGACTGCTGGCGACAAAGCGGCCGACGAGACGGAGACTCGCACTCGTCTGACAACGCCCTCGTCACCGTGATACGGGGAGACTGCCGCCGTCTCCGATTGGGTGCTATCCCGATGTTCTCCTCCAATCCCAGAGCCCGACCGAGCACCACGTGCGGCGGGGCCCGAATGAGAGGTATGGCCGACGCGCGAGGCCTAGAAACTTCGTCCTCTTGAGAGTTCTGCAGCATGTTACACGATGATGCCCGCGGGGCAGGGCGCTCCGAGCCTCTTAGGCCCATAGCGGCCGCGTCGGATAGTCGCCTGGTAGTTGGGGGCCGGATGCAGCCGGAGCCGGCCGACAGAGAAGGTCTTCGTGACCCACAGGCGCTCGGCGTCCGCGCCTGGATCTCCTGCGTCACCTCGCTCTTGGTCATTCGTTTCCGCCTGTAGTTCCGCAGCGAGTCGCGGAGGGCTCGACTTCTTATTCCGTACAGTATGCCGTTTACAGGCGGCGCCGCAGAGAGTAGAGCAGCCGATATGGCTGCTAGAGTCTGCGGGGGGACCGCAACGGCCGGCCAGATCATTATACAGTAGTACGGCAGGTACAGGATGGCTAGTGATCCTAGGGGCTGCAGCACCGCCGATAAGGCTTTTCTCCGTGGTGGCGGCGGCGTCGCGAACGGGTTGCGTTGGTGGGTCACAGTCACCTGAGCCGACAGAGTCACCTCGTAGATGGCCGCGGCTATCCGATGCCGGTGGTAGCGGGCGATGCGCAGGATCTTTAAACTACAGAT
This sequence comes from Plebejus argus, assembly GCA_905404155.3. Classification (NCBI taxonomy): domain Eukaryota; kingdom Metazoa; phylum Arthropoda; class Insecta; order Lepidoptera; family Lycaenidae; genus Plebejus; species Plebejus argus. The sequence continues at coordinate 8,145,291 of FR989942.1, forward strand.
GAGCACTAGTATTGTCGGTAGAAAGAACGTTAAGAGCGCATATGTGATGCAGAAGCTCAGGGCGAGTGGTCCGGCGCTGCAGTCGGGGGCGCAGCCGCCCAGACCGATACTGTAGGCGAGGGGCGGCTGGGCCACCGCCAGAGGAGTCATCAGCACCAGCAGCATCACCCAGCCGCTCGCGACGCCGATCAAAACCTGGACAAACAGAGAATAATTTAATTTTTTTAATAAAATTCAGTAAATCAAGGGTTGAGGGTTTTGACTCAAATTTATTCAGAAATAATTTTTATTTTATTATTTTATAGAATTTAGTTTTTATTGTATTTTCGCTAAGGTCGTCATCTAAATATTAACTAAGCAAAAAGCGATGTGAGTGTACGTAGAATATTATGATAATAGGCTACTTGACCTAATTTTTTTCTTCACGCTAATCGCTTCTTAATTATTCATTTTTACAAAATAAACTAATATATTTTTAATATTTTACACAGTAGAAACCCATAAAAATGTTGATTGAAAAATATGCGTTTTAAATGGCGCCGAAAACACTGTCCGCCATAGTGTGACGTCATATTTTTTGTATTTTAGAGTCTCTTTATTGAACATTTTTTTATGTGCTAAATGTACGAGTCTAAAAGTGCCCAAAAATTATAAAAGAATTAAATAAGAAATTAGAAATCATTTGTAATGTTGAAAACTTTTAGACAAAAGTTTTAGCCATTTCATTTCCCGTCTACAATAAATGGAGATAATATAATATAAAACTGATGTTTTATTCGAATTATTCAAGAAAATATATTTTACAAATCTTTCTAGGCTTATTCTTATTATTTATGTACAAATAAACTTACATATAACGGGCGCGATAGATAAAAGACATTAAATTACGAATATGATGACGTCACATCCAAATCGGAAGTACCGCAAAAGCGTTTTAGTCAGTACAAATCATATTTTCATAAAATCATATTTTCAAATCGACTTTATTTATCAATCATAAGCTTTTATTTGATGATAAGGGTGAAATATGGTTTTCTAGGCTAAGTTCTACTAGAAATATGCATTTGTTTAATGAAATTGAATATAGGTCAAGTAGCCTATTACTAAAATGCTAATGTTACTTTGTGTATCACAAAGTTTGTGAGGTGTTTTGTGTGGCGAGAGACGAGTGGCGTCAGATAGTGCAACTTAAATGCAGCTGCCAGCAACACTAAGGTCCAACTTGAAATAAGCTTATGTTATCAAGTTTAAGCAGCTGAAAAATTTTCCTATAAAGTTATGAATCGGGTTTACAAGGGCTTTATAATGTGTTTTTGATATGAATGCATAATGTTATAGTTAAAGTGTAAGTTAAATATATAATATCTGCATTTTAATCTAGAGGGTGTGTGATGTGTCCCTTATACAGGATGCAATTAAACCTTCTTGCCAAATTTTGATAAATTGATCCTTGTTAAAAATAAAAATACACGTATTTTTTCTTTTATAATCACTCAGTACTAAAATGTTGAGAAATAGCTACTGAAAGTTATCCTAAAACACTACAATTAATGGACACTACGCGTCGCCCGCGCGAGCCCATGCCCCCGCGCGCGCTTTCCCCCCGCGTCACCCCCGCTCATATCCATCGCCGCAAGTGACCGTTCTGCAGCGATTTTAAATGGGATAAAATATGTCATTAAAAAAAATTAACTCCCAATTTTTTTGATTAAATGGGCTCTATGATACCTAAGCCCTGAAAAAAAATGGCAGGAAGGTTTAATTGCACCCTGTATTATAGAGTTTACAGTGAAAGTAGCAGCGCTGAAAGAGCAATTACAGTAAGAATTTTTCCATACAAAAGTTATTTCCACAGTAAACTGTATACAAGGGAGGCATACACAACCTAAAGTATAATCAGTAAGTTTTGTTATAGCCTGTATAACATTCTATGGTCACCAAAAACTACTAGTCACATTGTATGATGCATCTTCAAATATCCTCATTTTACCAAAGTCGGTAGTAATTTTAGTATTTAATGTGTCGTGTGTAAGGGCTTAAGCAGTTAGTCAGTATTACTGCGATACCTATAGGTATCTAGTCTTTGTTTAAGCCTCGACTGAGTTGTTAAGTAAGCCTTTTGTTGTCGGTATCCGTTGTGATCCTTTGTTTGAATTTATTGAAATAGACGAAATTATTTATAAACGAACGCCTTTGGTAATGTTTTCATTTTAAAGTTATTTACGCATCAGGCATAGAGTAGCACAACTGCTAAACATTTGTATTTACTATTTACCTATTTATAGTTTATTTTCACAATAAAAGTATCAAGCCTATAATATAATATTGTCACACTGTACACAGATAACGAATTTCTTTTGTATAACGACTATACTTAATCACTTAGAATGCGACAGTTTTAAAACAACTAATAGCTGTGCCCACATTATGCAATTTCATCTTCAATTTTCGTCATCTTCTTTTTATTCAACTTTCGTTTGGCATTATATTCAATAATTGAATGCGTCAAAATCCACCCGCGTTGAAAGAAAAGTGTCATAGCGAGCGCTGCGATTTCAACGCGCGTCACGGGCATGCCTCACGTTCGCTGTTGACTGCGCTATAACGCATGCCCTTGACGAACAGAAAAAGGCACAATGTTGACAAAGCCAATAGGTTATAGGTATTGCTTTAAATTTCCAAATAAAGAGTCGTTTGTGTGTATGTAATATCTTCATGTGTTTTGTATTGCAATAGTTATTCGTAAGACTGTCGTATCTCCAGTGAACGTGCACCCCTTACTTTTTTAGCCGAGACAATGGCAGCGTAATGCAGCGGTGCAGCGATGGCGGCTGCTCTGTCAGCATGCAGACCGCACACCGTCCACAGCTGCAGCGGATGTAGAGCATGCAGGAGCCCCCCGCATATGCAGGCCCACCCACCCCCGCACAGCGCTACGCCACTGGCCAGCGCCCCCACCGCGCCCAAGTGCATCAGCAGGACGGAGGACGCCGATGCTGGCTGGAAAGAAATTCGAAAATGGAATGAAGTGTTTTCGTGTTCACGAAGATGCTGGCTAGAAAGGAGTCATTTTAAAAATGGAATGATTTTGAAATTCGAATTATTTGCGCGGGAATGTGTCACTGGAGGTAGATTCCTGTTACCGTACTAAAAGCTCTATGAAAGTGTGTTGGATAACTTCACTATAAACGTATACTTAAGAAAAAATATTGATTTGGTAGGGTTATTTCAAGTCAATATTGGTCGCATATTATACTCGTGAATCGTGATTATAACTATGATTGTGATTGGTTAGGCTTGACTAGACGAGAAAAAATTACGTAAGTAGTTGAGTAAAAAAATTTTACAACCTACTTTTCAATATGCAGGTGAAACAGAAAATTTTAGTACGTAAGATATAAGTACGTCTAAGCCGCACTATTTAATTTTTATGGTCAATATAACTAAAACCAACAGTATTCAAGACAGCTAGGTAAATAAGGTACTTAACTATAACTGTCAAAAGTTTTGTTTGTGTTGTTGTACCTAACAGAACCACATGAAGTTTGGGTACTCCGCACACAAATGATTATAAAATATTCAAAGAGGCCTTGGGAGTATGTCGGCACTTGACTTCTGTGTATTATTTATTCAAATCCATTTATTTTTAACATATTTAGGAGAACCTTTGCCTTCAATTTCGACTTACTTAGTTTAAATAAGATTTATTTAAGGTTCCTAATATAGCATAATAATATATTACTGCAACATTTTCACGTTGGGGGCAGCACCAGCATAGACAGTAAACAAAAAGTTTTATTCGACGTTTGACCAAGTTACTGTCAATATTCTAATAGGAAGTGTGCAAATTGTAGGATTTTGGTCGGATTATTAATTATTATATAATGTGCAATGTTCATTGTGCTAGTACTTAGTAGCGCCTTCTGCTACGAGTTAAGTAAGACCTTTGCGTAATATTCCCCATTGTCAGAAAATCACGTCTCAAGTTCAAAAACTTTTCTTTAAAATTAAACTCCGCGCGTATTCTTGTTAAAGAAAAGTTTGCAAGTGTTATTGCAATTGGCAACTCATTCAAATTAAAACCACCTTTCAGCATGAAGCATCGTGGTCTTCAGTAATTTAGAAAAACAGGCTGATTCGTGGTTGGACAAACCATAAACATCTACACTGACGCGGAAACTCGACGTGACGCTCGGGCCCTTGCCCATACAAAAGTGAAAAAAAAAATTCGTCTTTCAGCGCTGCTACTTTCACAGTGAACTCTCTACAAGGAACACGTACACACCCTAAAGTATTATCACTTATTTTTGTTACACCCTGTATAATAGGTTTGCCAGTTTAAGCGTGAATATGGTACAGGTTCCCTAGAACATTTTTGACCTGATTACTATCAAGCTAATAATTATTTATCGTGAGTTTTAACGTTTTCGTTTTTCGACCTTATGTTATGGTAAAAAGGTTAAACCGAATTTTCGATTGTCGATTGCCCAAGGGTATATAGAATTCAGCCCCGAAGCTCACGCTCTCGAAAGCATAAGCTTAAACCAATAACTACAATAGCAAAATTTGAATATCATCGCATGTGGTACCAAAAACTAGTGAATTTGCATGTCTGTGCACGACACGAGTATCGACCTTCACCTGAATTTCGTATCTGTGAAATTCACTGATGTACGAATAAAAGAATTCGAAAACTTGATTTACATAAGTTATACAAAATTTCTGAAATAGTTTTTTTTTGTCCAATTACGTATGAGAAGTTTTGCGCGAAATTTAAGTAAATTGCTGTTATTTTGTTGTAAGACAAAACTTTATCTTGTGATTGGAACGGTTTTACTGGATTTGAGGTAACGGATTAGAAGCTTATAAGCTGATTTGTAATCGCGAGATCCCCCTAATCCAGAGTTTTCCAAAGCAGAAAGGTGAACCACTAGGGGCTCGCCATTCGTCAGTATAGTGTTCGCGACAAGGTTTCGCGAATCCTTGACAATATTTATCTTAATTCTGACCTCAATTCATTACCACACAATATGTTAATGAATTTAGTTCTGAATTAAGATTTATATTGTCCAAAAATTGACTAAATTATATTGTCCAAACATTAGAATTAAAAATTACTTAATACTTAATGTGTTTTTATACTGTTTTTGGTAAGTACCTAAAACTTTTAAAACCTTTTTTTAACATCTAACTTCATTATTCTTTGCTAGGAGATTATAATATGGAGTTTCTATGTCATCTGGAAGAATCAGAGGTTCGTGGCGCCAACAGTTTGAGAAACTCTGAGGTCTAATCTATGGATCCGCGTCCTACTCGCAATAAAGCATAATTTATTGGCGAATCGGCGCCATCGATATTTCAATAAAACAGTAATCCCTCAAGAGCTATATCCTTTTTGTAATACCTTTAGTATTATTGAATGTATTTAAGGTACCCGGCTTTAGCGCACGGATCGGTATTCGGTACTTTATCCGAAAACATCCCACGTCATTTCCATCCAAATTTTTAAAGGGTAGCCGTGAGAATGGATGAATGAATAGATATTTGTTACATGTACTAACTGAACGGATTAAGACAAATATTATTAAGGCTTTAAATTAAAACATGTAAGCAACTTACTGTCATTAAAGATTACGGAGCTTCTGAGCTTTTCCAACATGTACCTACATTTAGTAAGTAATAACACTGAGGCCCACTTACGCCGATCTGGGTTTAAGTTAACTCTGAGTTAAACATCATGTCATATCTGTCACTCACCAAGTCAGTGATAGAGATGACATGATGTTTAACTCAGAGTTAACTTTAACCCAGATTGGCGCAAGTGGGCCTAATAAGTATGAGATATTGTTTGTTGCGTGCAGATGTTTTCTTGTGAAGTGCCACTTGAGACACAGTAGTTTTACTTTTACTCAAAACGATTGATATTACTATATTATATACAACGTTAAAATTTCACACTGTATATACGACCGGAGCCGACTAGGCCAAGACCGATAGTTTGGTCGGGTTGGGCTGTTAGCGCGCACACTACGCCAACTAAATAGTTGGGTTGGTGGTAAGTGCGCAGACTAGAAAACAGTCGGTCTCTGTAGCATTCCGAGCTCGCGATAGACTTTGGAATGGGAAATTTTACACGATTCTGATTTCTGCCGAGTCGGCCGACCAAACAATGGGCGTCGCGCGTGTGGTAGAACGCCGTACTGATTTACAGCTTCATACTGATCAAGAGCCAAAATAACTAAATCTGAAATCTTTGTTTTGTGTTTGCTTACAAAAAAGTGCCACTAGCTTTTGGTTAGGCGGCAAAACATCCTTCCAAGATAAACCTCACTTCAGCCACGTGTGAAAAGATTCTTTCTTTCTTTTTCTTCGTTTTTGGCAACTTGACACAAAGGATGTGTATACTATAGTATCTCAATGATGTGTATGTTGTGCCACAGACAAGGTAAAAAGGTAAGGAATATGGCGGGAAAACCGTATTCCTCCTATAATAATTTTCAGCATCGTTTTCATGTAATATCGTCAGGTCATAAGTCTAGTCAAAGTCTAAGTAAAAGTCAATACAGTCAAGGAGTCAAGTCGGTCGATTCAGTAAAGTGGTAGACGCTTTACTGAAACTTTCGATGGAGTTTTGGAGGGAACACAAAATCGCACGTTTCTGGTTATCGCATCACTTTCCTACACTTGTGCACGATAACGAATATCTAATGGTAAATATTCTACCAATATTACACATTAAAAACCCAATGTAACACAATTTTAGGAAAATAATACAAAATCACTCTTTCACATTCCCGGCAAAACTCGTGAAAAGATTGTAACATTGAATAGGTAAGCCTTCACCGCGTCTAGACGTTGATGTATCAATGTTTATATTCGACTCAAGACCTCAAGGTAAACGCTTCCGATCCATTTGTCACCCACAAGTCGAGTACAGATTGAGTACTCCGATAACACTGATGTACATAGAAAATGTTTGTTTTATTATATTTTTAACTCCTTTGCTACTTGTGGTGTAATAACTGTATTTTAAAAAGATACAACCGACTTCAAAAGTGTACGTAATTGAGAATTAAAACTATATCCAAAACTACTGAACCGATTTTGATGAAACTTGCACTATTCCCTAAGTTGAACAATAAAAAAAGAATCACTTAAATCGGACTTGTATTTCCGGAGATATGCGTGAACAAACATAAAAACATACATACATACATACATACATACATACATACATACATACATATATACACTTTTGAAATTTGGCACATTTGTTCAGAAGCTGTTATAGATTAACATATACAAAAACTGGGCAGTTCTGGAAATATTACATACATACGCATCGAATTGATAACCTCCTTTTTTTGAAGTCGGTTAAAAATGATATAAACATTTTGCATTAAAGTTAATATTACATTATACGTGCAGAATTTTTTACGACTTCGTTAGGGACGCAAAGGAGTAGAGGGCGCTAATAGCACATACGGTAAATAATCCGACCCAAATTTTTGTACACGTCATAATATCAAAATATGACGAAAACTTTGTGAAACGTTGTCGAACAAAACTTTTTGTTTACACTCCGTGCTGGTGCCTACTAGCGTGAAGACATTGCAGTTAATTAACATAATGTATATTAATTAACATATTTTCTCTTGAACCAAATATTGTATCGAGTTCAAACAGCAATCAGCATGCTTGTTATGCGTCAGTATATTATAAGTCTATGTTGTTATGTGTATAGTCATATAGTGTAACCGTACCTTTAGTTTTTATGAGGATGAGAAGAAGAATAGACAAGAAACCAAAGGTACAAAGCATACATAGAGAAATCGATAGAGAAATAGAGCGCCATGTTCAAGAAGAATGACACTGATACTGACATTTACACGGTAGACTGTAGGAGGAATGCACAAACAAAATTTTATATTTAAAAATTTACGGGTTTAGAAGAAATAACAGTGCTTTGATTAGACAAACAATATTATTTTGATAAAACATGTGATTCAGCAAATGATATGGAAAAAGAGAGATTATTTGAAACTATCACACCTTTTTGGAAATCACTTTGTAACTTGAACTTATGAATTCAATATCAAAATTTGCTGTAAGAATGTTTTTCTTCGATAATAGAAATAATAATCGGCCAAGTGCGAGTTGCACTCGCGCAAGAAGGGTTCCGTACCATTATAGAGCAAAATTAGACCAAAAATTGTGTTTTTTGGATGGGAGCCCCCCTTAATTTTTTATTTTATTTTAATATTATTATTAAATATTAAATTACAAGCATAACTAAGGATTTTGTGGAAAATTCAAGTACCTACCTGTTGCCATTATTGATATAGAGCAAAAAAGGCTAAAAAAATCACGTTTGTTGTATGGGAGCCCCCCTTAAATATTTATTTTATTTAGTTTTTAGTATTAATTTGTTGTTATAGCGGCAACAGATATACACAATCTATGAAAATTCAAACTCTCTAGCTATTACCGTTCTTGAGTTACAGCCTGGAGACAGACAGACGGACAGACAACGAAGTCTTAGTAATAGGGTCCCGTTTTTACCCTTTGGGTACGGAACCCTAATAATTATCATCAAAATATAATCAAGAAGTTTCCTTATGCCATTTTAAAGTGTTTTCTAATACATATTTTAAAATTGAAAGTCACTTTCAGTTGGTAAGCAAACATAACTCAGTATGTGCTGCATCTTTACTTGCTTTGGATGGATGATCGATCTTTTCCAGAGGTAAGCTATAAAATTCTGCTTTCTGCAACGACTTCTATTTCTAGATTTTTTTATTCTACTTTGTCCAAACAAACCACTACAGGCAATAAATTTTTCTATCACGATAAGAGAAGTGCGTTGAAGAAATATTTTGTTAGCTCGTTTTCGTCACAAGCGCACACAAAAATTAATACTTTGTTTTATGTAAGCAAGAACCGATACCCTAGACTAGAATTTTGGGTGTGTGTGAAACAAGCAAATTATATTATGGCCCACTGCAGCTGCAGGTCACGAAATTGCGCGCCACGCCTGAAAATCGTCCGCCATCATTCATTACCCCGTCTACACAATGGCAATGGTTTGTAGTAGGCCAGCATGGTCGATTGTGAAGAGGCACCTTAACACCATCATTAAGCTTCGGCCAAACCTACGCGACCAAAGCGACTGCGAAGCGGGAGTGTCTGCAACGCGGGACGTTCGCGTCTGCAGAGCGGTAACGGTTTCGCACCGCAGTCACACCAGTGTTTCGCGTTGCAGACGCTCCCGTCCCGCGTCGCGGGTCCCGCTCGCGTCCCACGTTCGTTACTGACGCCGGACGCGTAGGTTTGGCCGAAGCCCGAAGCTTCACTGTCATGCATTATTACGTCAGTTGCGTTCTGATGATGTTACAATTCACTTTAGGGCATGGACGTTCGTAATGTCATGTTGCATCGCTCTCTCCATATGCTGTTCTCTCATCACGGCGTCCATGGCAGGCATTGCTCTCGGATACAACTACTCGCTCGCTGAGTACATCGATTTAAAAGGTGACAATCCCATTGAACTTTAAATATTTTTAGTTTACACATACTACGTTATAAATAGCTGCTGCTGCTTTTGACAATTGACATGACAAGGGTTGCAGGTGGAACCTATCGAAAAATTGTTATGAACAATTTTCAAAACCACGAAGCCACCATGCGGTGCTTTGTTTAAGTTTGCCCTCCTTAGGTCTGCCCTCCTGCCGCAAAAGAAGTATCGAAAATCCTCATTGTCTTCGACATTAATAAATAAAAACAAACGCTACTACTTTACCTTCCTATACAGGTTGTAACAAAATTAAGTGATAATACTTTAGGGAGTGTACATGTTCCATGTAGAGAGTTCACTGTGAAAGTAGCAGCGCTGAAAGATCTAATTTTTTTTCACTTTTGTATGGGGAAACTCGTAACGCTCGACGCTCGGGCCCTTGCCCATACAAAAGTGAAAAAAAATCGTCTTTCAGCGCTGCTATTTTCACAGTGAACTCTCTACAAGGAACACGTACACACCCTAAAGTATTATCACTTAGTTTCGTTACACACTGTATATACTAGCATTATCGAAAATCAAGGTATGAATTTTAAGCTATTGCATAGCTTTTACCGCGGGCTTTGAGCGCGGCGACCGAATCAAGAAATTCCGTAACGAAAAAATCTAACATACGTGGGGTATGTTAGATTTCGTCGCCAGACTTCGGCGCGGTGTTTGTGTGCGTTCCACTAGACGTATGCGAATTATAATTATTGCATAAGTCGATAAAAAATGCTATGAAATAGCTTTACCGCGGCAGTCCCCAAGTGCCACACGTATTTTTATTTACTTGGTGCCACTCACTCATACGAATATTACAATTTATATGACACTTTCTAAAGGCCATTAAGTCTTTAAGGCTGTAGTTGACACCCGAAACACCCTATTGTCTAAATAGAAAAGTGTAAAAAGTCTTCTAGTCTAATTTATAATATCTTTTCCAGAAACCAACGTATCCGTGTACATCAAGCGAGGTGTGTTCGATGACGATATTAGTGACGACGTGGAGTTCCGTAGAGCCGGACACAACTCTGTGGCTGGACACCTCAGGGATGAAAACTGTAAGTTAATCTAAACTATTATAGATGTAGCCAACAACAATTTTGCGTCAAAATTTGTTTATCACAATCGAATGTTTTTAGAAATTTTTTGGGTTTAAAATTACTCTAAGTGTCTAAACTCACTATGCCGAAGTTCCGCAGCGGAAATCCCGCATGAAAATAATGGATGGATATATACCTTTAAAAGAAAACAATATAAAAAGGCTCGTGCATATCTTTAAAGGAAAGATTGATACCTACGGGTAAAAATAATAGTTATGTTTGCAAAAGGATGATAAAGTAAACAAAGAACGAATGGAAAGGTTGTCTTAAGTGTTTGTTTATATAAAAGGGTAAAAAAAAATCAATTTACATATCCAGCCTTCGGAAAGTGATAAAATATTAACATAAAACCAATCAATGTAGTATTTGTTTGCCCTAGCTATTTTTTTTATTTAACAATTGGATTGTTAAATAAAATACTCGAGGGGCAAACAGTCCTTTTTAACAATATACTATCATAAAAAATGATTTATAATCAAATGGCGGACCTATATTCCAGTCCAGTCCTAAGTCCAGCCTAAAGTATATTTTCTCTATGCCTAAAGTAACATTGACTTGACATAACCCGACCTAATGTAGGTTTGCCATTTGCCTTTAAAAAATCCTTTGATGATACAATAGCTGCTTATAACCTGTCCACAATAGACCGTTTCTATAGATAGCGTGTCATTTTTTTCGTTATCCTTACCCCACCAAAGAGACTTTAAAATCGAACACTGAGTTTTCCCCTTCCATTTAAGCCTGGTAGTCTTAAAGTTATGCGCAGACTCTATAATCAATTGAATCTATTTAAGTATTAACTGGAGCTCCAGAAGGGGAGGAAACTACAAGGTCCGGAAGACGCTTGGAAGATTCGATATACCAGTCCAATGATAAGAACAATTTCGAAGACTCCCTCATGAAGTTGACAGCGAAGCCCCTGGATGTTGAACCGACGAAGACAACCACTCAGGATTTGCCAGTTGGAGAAGTGAGTTCTTAGATTGTGTATAGCTCCGCGTCAACTGAATCAGAATCAAGCCATACACACAGTTGTCAGTTTTTAGAAAATGCGAAAAAGTACTAGTGGCATTCGGGGAGTGCCGCGGTAAAGCTATTGCATAACATTTTTATCAACTTATGCAATTATAATTCGCATACGTCTAGACTCTAGAGTAGCACGCACACATACACCGTTCCGAAGTCTGGCAACGACACGGAATTTCTTGATTCGGTCGCCGCGCTTAAAGCCCGCGATAAAAGCTATGCAATAGCTGCGACGCTCGAGATTTAACAAACAAATCCGTACAAATCAACGAATGCTGACGTTAATTCTTAAGACCCGATTCCGATGCAGGTGACACGCAGCTTATTTTATTATTATTGGTGAGGTAGCAATTTATTATTATCGATTCTACATAATATTTTGCTGAAATTAATATATTTAAATTATTTGTAATCCTGTATTCTTACTAACATAGTTTTTAAGTAAAATATGTTTACTAACACTATATGGTCCACAGACCGAAATAAAAACGTTTTATTTTATTTTATTTTATTTATTTATTATAATTTTCAATAGTGCTAATTAAGGTGACGCCATGTTAAAGTAAAAAACCGTGTTGGATGTGTCTTAGATTGCTTGTTTTCTATGCGAGGCTGGCCCGGCCCTTTTTTTACAGAGGTCTTTTTGATTGATTATTCTGTGTTATAAAAGTTGACCAATCGTGTCATGCTATGGGTAATTCAAAGACAAAGACATGATGAATATTGACAGTGAACTATAATTTCTTAGCTTTAGTCATTGCTGAGAAAAATGGACATCGCTACAGCCAAATTATCAAGGCGTCACCTTAAATGGCTAATTGGCTTAGGCTCACAAAATATTTTATTTAAGTGTTATGAGAGTGGAAAATTAAAAAAAGGATTTATAATTCTATTGTGTGTATCTTAATTCTAGTTTTCGAAAAGAATGAAATTTACAGATCATTCAAAGGTTCCCATCAAATTCAATAGAGCAACTGAAAGCCTTTCAGAGCGCCATGAATAAGAGGAGAATGCAGACCGCGACCGCCATCACACAGGTTTACTGCATTTTTATTATTTTAATAAAGTTTTATACGCAGACTTACGACTGACTGCCATATAAAAATATATGTAATAATATGTGATTCGATTGCGAGAGTGAGACACACTTGTTTCTACCTTACGTTGGATCGTCGTCTTTTTAATTACTTTTTAAATGAGTTGTTAGGTTATTCATTAAATATTATACAATTTATTAAAATTATATTTATTTTTCAAGACACCGTATACGGAAACAAGGAAAGTGCCAAATTTCCCGCTCGGCATCGGTCCCTATAAAGACAAACCGTCTAGAAGATTCGGTGGACCTGGACTTCCTATGAGTCCTTTGCGAGAAGCAGTCCCTCCTAGCAATATCAATGACCCGGTCTCTTGGCTAGCACCCAACTTTCCTCCTCATGTGAAGACAAGACCCATACCTCCCCATTTCTCTGCTTTTCACGGGAAACCAACGTACCCGATGCCTGTCACACCAAAATCCGGTATCATCAGACCAACGCAAACATTCGAACCGGGAAGAACAAAATTAGTACCGGAACCCAGCAGATCGACGTATAAACCTGAGATACCTAAATCTATTGACGAAGAAATGGACGCGTTCAAGGAGAAGATTATGGAAGACATGCCTAGGTAAGAATGAATACTGAAATAAAATTGAAATCTATCTTTTAGAATTTTAGACTTTAGGCATCCATTATACGGTAGGTTTTGCTGTCAGTTTTACCACAGTCATGACTCATGACTGTGACTGATGGGTAACCTACCATGTAAGAGCGTGACTGACGGTTGCATGAAGCTGATTGACGAAAATTTGGATACATTAGTCAGTCCATCAGTCACCATCAGTCAAACATAATTCGTGATTGACGGAATTGACTGACGCTTGCATGAGCGTATAATGGATGCCTTAGAGATTGCCTATATCTTAAATGTAATTAGACCTGATCATCTTAATATTAGTATTAATAATGTCATATCTCCCAGGAACAAGTACGATTCAAAAGACAAACAAACCGACAAACCAGATTTATCAGAAGAAGACTACGATTACGACGTCAAAGGTGCACCCATTCGCAAAAAGAGAAGCTTGCTTGGAAAACTATGTGGTAATAGCAAAATAAAAGTGGAATGATTAAATTCTCAAGGTCTTTCATAAAGTTTCAAGTTCAAGTATAAAGTTTTAAGTAAAATTGTCAAAATGTGGTACAAAATAAAATAAAATAAAATAAAATTGTCAAAATGTGGTACAATATAAGTTTGGAAAGTTAAATTGTTTCAGTTTTATGCCCTTCATCACTATTACTATCACCGACTTTGCACTACTGAGAATGAAATGTCTAAAAACCCCTGTTCACTGTCCCTGCTGCATATACTTTGTGCCGGAAATGGAAGAAAGTAGAAAGGTAAGTATTTCAACTTTTCAACAGAGCAGAATCAACTTTCGGGTAGAGTTCTTATTAATTCCATTCCTGTCGGTTACACTTACCTTTTTAAGCTAATATCTCTATCTTAGATGGGTCAGAATAGAGTTTGGAACTGAAGAATAGCAGCCTTTGCTACCCTGTACAGGCAGTGTTTAATACGGTACCTACCGTAATACTATGCCATACTCTACCGTCGAACATAATATCATAGAGAAAATTATTGTCGTTTTGACGTCAGCGTTTTTGTTAAACAAATGGAATATAATAAATTAAATATAATACCACAACAGACTAAGCTATAAAAGGAGCTACAGGATTTCTCTTGCAATTGTTTTCACATCCAGCTAGCGCTTAGGTCATTCGCGTGTCACTCCTAAGCGCGGGAAACAAAGCACTCTCTACAAATTGTATTAGACGTGTACACAGTGCATTCCATTTAAGACGCTTTATTCTATTTAGAGGATAAAGAAATCTAGCTTCTAGACTCTGTGTATATTGACTAGATGTTGCGAGGAATAAGTTGTATAGCATTATCCGTACTAATGGTCGGGAGTCCTAGAACAAATTTTTTTGTGATTACTAACAAGCTAATTTTTTGCGAGTAGCTACATTTTGATAAGACGAACAACATTTTTATTTTCAAAAAATCTCGAAAGTGGTAGCTAACAGAGATAGAAAGGATTTCATACTTTGACTTGATGGTCCTAAAATATGGATTGTTTTATTTGTAGGACAAGGTTACTCTTAAATTATATAACTATTAACCTACCGATATACAAAAAATCAGCTGGTTAGGGTTCCGTTTTAGGGTTCTGTTATCAACAAAACTTGGTTGACTACTGTACTCTAAAACAGAACCCTAGCCAGCAGATTTTTTGTATATTGGTAGGTTAATAGTTATATAATTATATAAAATATAAATTAATTAATATATAAAATATAGATTAGGTATCTGAATCTCAGCCCGATTCGGTTTAAAATTGACAAAGTTTCATACAACTTTCATCCCCTATTTTATCCCCTTGGGAGTGGAATTGATCAAAATCATTTCTTAGCAGATGCCTATAGGTACGTCATAAGTCATAACATCTACCTGCATATCCAATTTCAACCCGATCCGTGCAGTGGTTTGGGCTGAGCGTTGATATACCTATATAGATCACTATGTCAGTCAGTCAGTCAGTCAGTCAATCAGTCAGTCAGTCATGAGTCAGTCAGTCACCTTTGAGTTATATATATTTAGATGAGCCCTAAATAGACCTTATAGACTAACAATTAACGTACATGATATTATTATTATTTATTATAATAATATATAATTATGAACCACAAAATAAAAATAGCTTAAACTAATAAAATACTCAAGCACATGGCTGTGTCTTCTGAGTTATTAAGGTCAGCTTATGTCTGGCTAAGCTGGGTGTCGGTGTAGAAAATGTTCCTCCATTAAAGCCAGGGATAGACATTACAGTTACAATTCCGTGGTAATTGATATCATTCGTTCCATTTCAGTGCTTAAACTGATGAAATAATAAATAAAAACCTTAATTTACACCTAAAATTTAGTATGTAGATTTTACGCACGTCTAAATACAGTAAAATGATAAAAATATACAAAACTAAGTGATAATTTTGAGTTTTTTTTTCACTTTTGTATGGGCAAGCGCCCCGGCGTCACGAGTTTCCCCATATAAAACTGAAAAAAATTGGTCTTTCAGAGCTGTTATCTTCACAGTGAACTCTCTACAAGGAACACATACACACCCTGAAGTATTAGCACTCAGTTTTGTTACACCCTGTATTACAATATTATAGTAATAACTAGCTGTCCCGGCAAACCTGTTTTGCCATTTAAAGTATTTCTACTTCATCAGTTGATACAAAATCTTACCCCCTATTTTATCCCCTAAGAGGGGGAGGGGGGATTTTATACACCAGATGTTAAGTTGGAAGACACAGTTAATAATATGAAGTAAGTACATTAAAAAAAATTTGATACAAAATCTGACCCCGTCTTTGGCCCCCTTAGAGGGGGGGGGGATTTTTTTCACCAGATGTTGAGTTGGAAGAAGACAAATATATCTGTGAAAATCGTATGCAAATCGGATCAGTAGTTTTCGTGTGATAGTGGAACAAACATACAGACAAAAAGCTAACTATACATTTTTGGCTTCTATAGCGATGTAGTGACACTGACATTATTTTTTGAATATCTTTAATGTACAGAATCTTCATTTCTACAGTTTTATTATATGTATAGATAAAAAGTAGGTAAGTACGTTACTTATTATACTTAATATTATGTATAATCTACATCTTTACAAGTGTAGGATATTCTGTGGTGTAGGTCTTTGAAAATAGCTCCAGTGGTTGGTCCATTCCTGCATCGCGCTATCGAAGTTTTCTAAGCGCGTTGTCCCACAGTTTAAAAACCAATTGATGCAGACAAACCCTACCTCTTCATATAATATGTAATATGATTAATGGTGTAATAGATTTTATGAAATAATAATAAATTCTGAAGACCGATGTTTTACTAGTAAACTATGGTCTGACCAGTTTAGGCGCGAACCTCGTAGCATACATTTAGTAAGCTACGAGAGTCACGCTTTAAGGGCCCGGGTTACCCTCGAAATTTTCATACATTCTTAATACCAAAATCATTTTCTCATACGAAAATATTTAACATGTTTGAGTTATTTTTCAGCTTAAGATAGTAATTACCTAGGGTCCTGAACAAATTTTTTTTACAAAATATTTAAATACTAAAAAAAAAATTTTTGTGTTTAAATATTTTTTTGTAAATTTACTACTAAATATTTAAACACCAAAAAATAGATAAAAACACTAAAAAATATATAAATAAATAGTAAATTTACTACAAAATATTTAAATAATAAAAAATATTTTTTAAAGTTTAAATATTTTGTAGTAAATTTACTATTTATTTATATATTTTTTAGTGTTTTTGTCTATTTTTTGGTGTTTAAATATTTAGTAGTAAATTTACAAAAAAATATTTAAACACAAAAATTTTTTTTTTAGTATTTAAATATTTTGTAAAAAAAAATTGTTCAGGACCCTAGGTAATTACTATCTTAAGCTGAAAAATAACTCAAACATGTTAAATATTTTCGCATGAGAAAATGATTTTGGTATTAAGAATGTATGAAAATTTCGAGGGTAACCCGGGCCCTTAAGTGGTCAGGGTAAAGTCTACTCAACTACCCCTACTGTAGAAATTAGTTTCAGAAAATGAAAACTTAACGCTTCTAGTTATGGCCTGCAGACTGGGTGATAATTTCGAAGTTGGGCCATTAACATCAGTTTTGTTTTAGTCCCAGGGCTGATATAAATATCGACGGTGGAAAGGCAAAAGTTACCAAGCGACACTAGGGGTCAAAATGAGTTTTTTATATATTTGGAATCAGCGAATTTTTCTCTATCGATTAGTCTTAGTCCCATGTCTCTACGAGCACTTTTGATGTCGCTTAGGAACTCCGTGGAAACGTGTATTTTTCTTATTTTCGGCGACCAAGCGACAACATTTTGACACCTTTTAAAAAAGTAGGTATTTGGTAATGTCTACATATTTCTTTTTTCACTTGGTAATTTTAGCCTTTACACGATTTTAATTCTTACTACAGTAAGAAATTTCTGCCTTTCCACTGTTTATATTAATTAGGTACTTGGGATGTTTTACCTAATATACATTTATTTATTTATGGTGTTTCGGACTCTTTAACAAATCCTTAAGATAATTTTTCTGTCGTTAAGTATTTTTTAACAAACCGTTATCATAGCAAAACTTCGATATAGTAACTTTTACTCGCCGAAACTAAGATAATAAGTGGCGCTTGGTAACTTTTTACTTGCCGCTTTATTTATAAATTGTGTTACTTGGATACTTATTACTGAAATAACTATTTAATTTTAAATGTGGTTAGCCCAAACAAACACTTGACGCGTTGTCGCTTGTCCCCGCTGTGAATCATACCTAATATGGCGGATCGGAACTGTTTTATCGATCAGTCGTAGTTCCACTGTCGCTAAGGTAACAAGCGTGCGCGCTCTCACGCATTTCCCGCGCACTGTCTTGTGTGATACGTTACTTGGTATGTATTGAAATTATTATTTTCAAGCTAATTTGCTTTTGTTTATTTTTTGTTTAATTTTGAAAAATCTTTTAGCTCAACATGAATCGCAATCGACGAATAGATGATATAATTGGCCGAGCTTTATTAATTTCGGGTATGGAAAGTAAGGATTTGGCATTGGTAAGTTAGACTTATATCAAAATTATTACCTACATTTTATTTACTTGGTTGGATATTTCAAAATACACTACTTACTTAATAAACTTTTACATTTTAGCACGAGAAAATCGCAGAAACAAAGAGCCGATGTAAAAAACAATCGGAGAAAGTCCGCAAGAGACTGTCTTTTTCGGAACCAAAGCCGGTAAAGTCCTTTTTTTATTGTATGTATGTAAGTATATATACATATAGGTACATTATGGATGTGTGGATGGTTGTTATTCTTCGATGTTTGTATAATATCTTTCACACGAAAACTACTGAACAGATTTGGATGAAACTTAACAGTCAGATAATAATTAATTAACTATCACAATAATAAACGAGCTACTTTATCTTTTTATCCCGAAATTCACACGGTATCGGGGTTAACGCGAGCTAAGTCCCGGGCTGTAGATAGTCATCGAATTAATATGGTCAACGCATATTACACCGATTCCACTTCAATTCAACTCACAGAATGGCATTGAATTCTCAGCTTTATTTTAATTTACTAACAAGCGAACAACTAGCTGACGACGAGTCGCCAACTGGCTGTCCACGCGGTGTGAGTTGTCAAATTTTGCTCTTATGTCCTAACAATATAGCTTACATTTTATAGCCTATGTGTATTGTGTATATCCGTTCAGTAGTTTTTACCTGAAAGAGCTACAAACATACATACATCCATACATACAGCCCCGAAACTTTCGCGTTAATACTTGTAATATTAATGGGATAGGTTATGAGATTTAAAAAATATATACCTACTCGTATTACTATTTTCAGGGCGATGAGATTTTGGGAGAAATGTGTACAGTGCAAACGCCTACCGTATTAGAGAAACATGCATCTGTTAATGAGACTAAAGTATGCTATCCAAATGATGTCACTGAACAGTTTCTTAATGAAAAACAAACGTTTTCTCCTGTACTCGTTGCCGGACCATCCGCTACTCCTGTAAAATCTAGTGATATCCTACAGAATCAGGGAGATGATCAGCGTTCTCATCCAGACGACGATTACATTCTGACAGAAATTGGTGTTCATAACGAAGGTCTGACGCACAATGAACAACTATCGAGAAATACGGATATTATCAGCTGTGGTAAAAATATTGAAGAAAATTTTACTGAACCAATAACTCTCACCGCAAACATCTGTGAGTTTAGTCTTCCGAAATCACCCGCAATAAACTTGGATATTAATTCTGATACTACAAGTAATGATAATTTGACTACACCTGATAGTATTGCAAGTCAGCGCTGTCAGCGCTTGCTTGAGCAGCAAGCAAGCGCTGACTCTACAAACTCGAACATCGCAGAATATTCTCAATCGACTGGATCACAAACTTCCAAAAGAGGTCGTAAACGAAAATGTAATCCTGATAAGAAGTATATCGATTACTTATCAGATGAAGATTTTTCAACTTTCATAGACTGTGATGGAGCAGATTCAGACGAAAATGTGGTGTTTACCGATACCGAAGATGAAGAAGTCACAGACAAGAATAAAAGAGCCTCCAAAAATAAGAAAAATAAAGTTGCCAGAAAAAGACTGAATGAAAATTTTACCGATATTTCAGAAGAAGTTATAGGAGAAGAAGGATTAAAAAAAAAGAGAACGAACACAAGAAAAGAAAGGTCTCAAAAGATAAAAACTGGACAAAAATATGTAAGAACAGATGGTAAGATAATACAAGCAAAAGCAGTTCAACCAAATCCGTGCATTGGGAAAAAGTGCGGCAATAATTGCGGAACTATTAGTGAAGAAAGGCGGATAAGTGTGTTCAATCATTTTTGGAACCATAATGCAGAGCGTCGAAGAGACTGGCTAGCAAGTAATACGCAAAAGGAAGATGTAAAACGTAAAAGATCGGACACGGAAATACGTTCGGTAAGCTTTAAATATCACATAAACGAAGGAGAGGGAAAGAGGCCAGTGTGCTTACAATTCCTTGCTGCGACACTGAATGTATCCACCAAATCCATTTATAAAACAGTAAAAACCTCCATTTGGGGTTATTCTAAGGATGATCTACGCGGAAAACACGTCCCTCCAAATAAAACTCAGCCAGCAACAATAGATTCTGTTAGAAATTTCATCAAATCCTTACCAGCAGTACCATCACATTACTGCCGACGCGATTCAACAAAAGTTTATTTGACACAGGATTATAAAAATGTTGCTTCTATCTACAAAGTATATCAAAAACAATGTCTAGAAAATGGTGTGGACTTTTTGAGTGAAAGAATATTTAGAAAAATATTTTTAGATGATTTTAACATTGGTTTTCATATACCGAAAAAAGACAAGTGTCTAAAATGTTTAAAATTCCAACAAGCAGTTGCAGCAGACGCAGCTATAGAAAAAGAGAAAAAAGATCACGAAGAAGAAAAAAATGAGAGCTATAATCGTTTCTCAGCCCATAAAAACATACACAAAACTGACCCTAGTACACTTTGTGTAAGTTTTGACCTAGAAAAGGTTTTAAATACTCCTCATGGTGAATCAATGCTTTTATATTACTCAAGAAAATTAGCAGTTTACAATTTATGCTTTTATGAAAATGGAACCCGCAAAGTATTTTGCTATTACTGGGATGAGAGTAATGGAAATAGAGGTGCGAATGAAATCGCTAGCATTTTACATAGATACATTCAATCTGTCGACAGAAGGGGAAATATCAAAAACTTACTCCTTTATTGCGACTGTTGTCCAGGTCAAAACAGGAATAAGGTGGTATTGGCTATGTTACATTCAATTTTACAACAATGTGAGAATTTGGAAACTATACAAATGAACTACCTACTTACAGGACACACTTATATGCCCGTTGACAGTGTGCATGCCGTAATTGAAAATAATTTGAAAAGGACAATAATATACGCCCCTTCACAATGGTATACTGTTTTTAGCACAGCACGAAATAATCCTTCCCCATATGAGGTTGAACGATTGACCTATGAAGATTTTTACAAATGGGATACTGTAGCCGACAAGTATTTTAAGGGGAACCTATTGGGAAAAATAAGTAAAATTAGAATAGCTACATTAAAAAAAAACAATTTTATGAAGATTAAATATTCCATGAATAAATCTGCCAAGTCGCATACCATCGAGGTTCAATCTAAGACTAAAGGGCCCCTTATGTCTTGTTATCGTTCACGTATCCCAATTGCTACGAAAAAATATAATGACCTACTAAAACTTTGCAACGATAAGGTGATTCCCACCCAATTCTGCAATGAATTCACCGATATTCCACACTCTACGAACAAAAAAATTGCTTTGCCAGCATCCGATGTTGATGATGTTGATTCAGATTATGAAAATGTTTAGTTATTACTCTTTTCTATAACCTACCTGTGTCTGTCATAATATTTTTGATTTTTTATTTGATCTCTAACGCATTTATATTTAGATATATTTAAGTTACCTAATGAATGGATCTCAGTACTTGGTGCCTTAATAATGATAACTTATAAAGACTGCTGTTGGTTTATTAGCTATTATTGTGTACTAACAAAGTTTACAATTTGTTGCTTATTTGTAAAACAATAATATTATTATAATTACAATTTAGACATACCTACCAAACGTTCTGAAACTCATACCAAATATTTGACTGATTCCGTAGTTTAAGTTTAAGTTTTGAAGAGTTTGTTCCGTAAGTTAAGGTTTTATAATAAACGATTTTTTTAATAATAAATTGTCTTTTTATTTTTAAAAGCCTTTTTCAATATAATATACGTAATTAGTTTTTCTTCAACAGTTTAACTTCAGTTATTTTTGATTGCAGCATGCAATTGAGCAAATTTCCTCACTGAATCTAAAAACTTTTGAGTTCTAGGTAAATTTTTTTTGGTGGCAGGTAAATAATTACTTACACTAACATAAATTAATTTGTTGCATAGTAAACGTTGCTTGTTATAATAATAGAATATTATGATGGATAGACTTCTTTGCTTATTCAATAAAAAAAATATTTCTCTACTTATCCCTTTTTACTTCGAACCCATTGAAGAAAAAAATTTATTTAGACATCTTTACTAGCTTGAAAGATAAAATGTTTTGTCGGTTGGTAACTTTTACCTGCTTCTAAATTTAGGTAAATTGTAACCAAGCGCCACTTCCTTACTAAATATAAAGAAATTCTTTTTTTTAATAACATCAATTAATAAAGGCATAAATATTCTTTAAAAATCCGTTGGATTTTTTCAAATATCTCTAATAGCCAATTTTCTACCACATTTTGAAGAAAAAATTAAACTTTAAACAGCTCTGGTGTAAAATTAGCTTCATGGCGCTTGGTAACTTTTGCCTTTCCACCGTCGATATGTATTGCTTACCGCATTTTCAATTAAGATTCATAAGATACATTATAATATTTTGTTTCTCTACTTAAATCATATTTCTTTGTGTGTAACCTTTTAAATTAAGTATACGAAAAAAGTGGTTACTCTGAACTCTGAAGACATTTATGAAGTTCTCTATAGTATTATATTCATTATATTTTGTTACCTACACTCTACAGGTATACCTCATGTATTAATGTTTCTTCCCAGCTGTATTACATTTAACTACTCTCCGTTTACATATTGTTTTTGACTAATAAACTTTTAATTAAATAAGTAATAGTTAAAAAAACTAAAAACACGTTTTTTATATAAAGCGTCGGTTACAAACAAACATACAAACATACAAATTGAAAAATGGAATAATTATATCAAATTAGTCTATTGTCATCGGTCCTCGATAAATCTACAAAGTTTGAACGAAATCTGGCCGTTTAAAGTGGGTCGAAATCGCGCCCAAAGAAGTCGGTTACAAACAAACATGGTGAAGCTAATAAAAAGCGTATAAAAATATGCAAATCGTAAAGCGCCGAAGTAAAAAATATTGCTAAGCTACGGTTTTGTAGGCATCTACAATATTACAACAGCCTTATATTCCAAGTTTTAAATCTAAAATGGGAAACTTTTCGTTCCATATTTTGATACGATCAATTGAACATTATTTAGTTTAATATTATTTTTATAAATGGTTTACAACGAAAATAAGTCAAATGGTTCAGTTTCCAGTAAATTAATTGTGACTGTAACTCGCACTTAAAAAAAATTTAAAACCACAACATTTCCAAATCACGACCCAAATCTTATAAACTAAGGTTTGGAATAATACGTACATAAAGCAGTGACATGGAATTTTCATAAATCCATTTCTGTCGACTTTTTAATATTTCTTAAATGATGATCTTAAAAATCCCCTATATTACAACATAGAACTATCCCCTGAAGGACAAATTTTTAAAAGCTATATATATTAATTTAGTATACAGAGCTATTTACTATGTAAATATGAAACGACTTGTTTTGAGGAAAATTGTTGTTGTCTAATTAATATTATATCTTCGCTAAATTAGGTTATATTAAAAGTTAAACGGCTTCCAAGTTACTTTTACTCCGAATCTCCAGCGACAGAAAGAAAAAGTAAACGATTTGAATAACTTTCGTAAAACTTTTAATTAAAATATATTTTCATCTCCTCATAAGTTTTCCTAATGAAATTACTTTCATACGTTTTATGAAATGATCATTTTATATAATATGAGCAGCATTAGAATAGCTCAGTGTTTTTAAACCTGTGGGTCGTGAACTCCTAGGGGGTCGCTAAACTTCTGTAAGGGGTTCGGCAGAGATCGTGAAATTTAAATTAAAAAAAATTAAAAGATTGATTTAATAAGAAGGATAATTTAAACAAAAGTACAATATATTCATAAACATACATCCATGATAAATAAAAGGGTGGGGAGAGGGGTCGCGAAATATTTTTTTACGTCAGGGGGATCAAATTATAAAAAGGTTGAAAAACAATGCAATTGCTAAGGGAGAGGGGATATTATTATGGTTCTAAATGCACGTTGAAAACCCTTTCATGTCCGTATGCCATAGCAACCTCAGAACACCAGTAACACTGGAGACGCCCCCCGCGTTCCATTTGATGTTAAAAACGATCAAAAACTCAAAATAGCAGGCATTTTTACCCGACTGCCTGGAGGGTTATGTTTTGAGCGTTTTGATCGTTGTTAACATCAAATGGAACGCAGGGTACGTATCCTCCAGCAATCTCTTTTCATTGTAATATTTTTGATGATTTCAGATTTGATCAAAAAGAAAGGGAGCTATCGTGAGGCTAAAACTTGTAAAATGTAAAAATATGTAAGTATGTTGTAAAAATGAGGGCAAGCTCTGTCTTGTTGTAGGTCTGTTGGCCTGCAAGGCTGTCACGTAAACCAATCATAATAATTCTATAGAAGATAGCCGCACGGTCCTTTTTTCTCTCTCTTACTTGCCGTACGTATACTCTCCTGACAGTACTATTTACTTTATTGCTAGTAATTACCTACTATTCTTTGTTCATTCTCTATGTCTATGGCATTAAACATAATGCAATGTAAAGTTTGAACACTTACGGATAATCCGATGTTCAAACTTTATCATGAGTGAAACTCGCGTAAACTTAAGAAATCATTATAATGCAATGTAATTTATCAAGCAATTTTCCGAATGAGATCGGCAAGGACAAACATAGTGTAACTGCTCTCATATTACAAGAGTTCTTTTGCTCTACATACACTCTTACATGAAGCACCATCATTCTTCAGTCCATTACGCCAGGCCCTCAATACCATGTTAGGTCTCCAACATGTAACTCGACGCCGTCATTAGATATCGCTTCACAAGTTTACTTCATCGTTAAAAATATAGTACTTGATAAATCTTTTACCCCATTATAGGCATAGCCTTAGGCTGTATTCGGAGTCTTTTTAGACGAAAAATATAGCTAAAAATGGAACTAATGCCTGTTTTCACCAACCGCCCTTAACGCTAACTTGTATTTAGCGTTCATGTTAAGAAATACATGAACCTAAAAAAATGTTCATGTATTTCTTAACACAAACCCATTTTTGAAAACCCTTAAGTTTTGCTAATGTTCTTAGGCCCTATAAGGACGTAGGTGACACATAAACAATAATGAAATCTTGAAAGGTAGGTACACTTAATGGCCGCTTGGGGACACTTAGCGCTTGGAGGTGGTTGGCGAAATCGGGCATAAAGTCCTACTAATACAAAAATGTGCATATTATGTAAGTTATTTACGCTCAAAACCACCCCAAAACCCTGAAATTTCATATGTAAATGATGAATTTGGGTATCTACTTCATTAGTGACAAAATGAAAGGTTCCCATGTAAAATGCGAAATCATGGGCGAACGAAATCGCAGGTAAGTCAAGAGCCTTAAACCTTTATAATATTATGTAGAGGAGTATTTTTTGTGGGAAACTTTAGCTGAATTTTATAAAACCACCGGTTTCCTCTAAATTTGTGTGCTCATGAATCGTTTAATGTTTCACCAAAAGGTTTATTTAATCTAATCCAGCCGGCTTTGTATCCATTATGTGAATTTTTTTAACTTCACTTTTTAAATTTCGTACATTTTTTACTTTTACGCTTTTTGCCGCATACAATATAGCATCAAAGAAATTTATTCAGAGGCAGATTGGTCCTACGTTTTTGGTCGGCTTATGACAAGCCAATATTAGTCACTATTTGTCCCAGATAATTTTGACATAACCCGACTAAATAACGTTGGTCTGCCACTGTCTGTTAATCATCTTCTCTGATGAATATAATATTTAAAAATAATAATTACTGATATGTATTTCTTTTCATCTCGTCGATCGCGGGTTCTAGGAATTGCATTGTATTATATTGTTGTCTCGGCCGGATCCGGCCTTACCGGTATTGAAAGGTTAATTAATATAATATTACAGTAGTAGTACTTAGTATAAATTTAAAAAATGTTAGTCTCGCTGAACAAAAACGGCTAAACTGATTGGACTAATTTTAATCTCGAAATGTTCGTGGAAGTTCAGGAAAGGTTTATATTAGGAGGAAAGTGATAAGAAAGTTTACCGGGTCATCTAGTTTTAAGGACGCTATTACAAATATCAGCGATTTTCCGGTACCCTATTAAAGAATAATTAGGAGTCAAACTGCGAGGATATTTTGGTTTCAAATGAAAGATAATATATTCATCTCCACGACTGTACCATAAAAATTCTATAGGGCTCGCATACAAAATTTTCACATAAAATACGTTTTAACCATCACAATAATCGCAAAATATGAAAAAAATGGGGTCTGATTAGGTACCTTAATATCTAAATACACTGAACTGAGGAAAATAAATATACAAAAAAATTGTTGCTTATTTAGTCCTCTTTAAAGTCCGCTAAAAATTTTATATAAAAATAAACAACTTTTCCAGTTATAAGAAAAATAAGAAAAATTCTCAAATTTTTTCATACATTTTCGCCATATCAAGAACGCGGCGAGCGTCGTAACCGCCACCTGTACAAGGCGCGCTAATATGAATCTTATTTTAATGTCATTAACGTCGATATTCGTACTGACAGACATCCGACCTGCTAATTCTCCGGTTGGAGCATTCTTAAATAAAGACACGATAAACTTAGTTCAAAGACATTCGAGTTTTTGACACTACTCTCGTTCAACATTTATGTAAAAGTTTGTTGTAACAACTTTGATAAACTTTTCGCACGTCCTTGCGAGACTTTTCGGGAAAATGGAGCATGCGAGAAATTTCAATCACAAAATATATGATGATAACTTGAAGTAAGATGTTATGAATAATAAATTAGGAAATGCAATCATTGAAGAATTAAACTAAGAAAAACTATTCAGACCCCCGCGGGGAGTCCAGTCAAATACCGGACTGGTCGCAGGCCAACCTGACCGGACTCGTACACACACAGACACACACACAGACAAGAAAGCAGAAAAAAGTCCAGCAGGTCGGATTGCGATCATTCCGACCGGATTCAAACGGCGTACGTATATGGGGGGGGGGGGCTCTATAGTTAAAAAATATTAGCCGGCAACTTAAAAATTTAATAAGGCTTATAATATTGTACACACCTGTTTAGTGATGATGATGATGAACAGTATGTAGACGTTGAGCAGTAACCCAACGATGGATATGACGGTGACGGCGACGCCGAGTGCCGTCGTCACGGCGTCCTCCCCCGCCACCGTCCCGTTCAACTCCATTAGTCGCCTATCTCCACATTACCACTACCACTAGTCACGTTGTTAGGTCCCTACTATCTCCACGATTGGTTTCTGTAACCTGTATTCACACTTAACACTCATTGAAATATGTCCCGACTATCTCCATATAATTATCACTGTCACAGTGGAGTTACAACCCGACTATCTCCACATTATCACTGACACGGTGGAGTTATGTGCCGACTATCTCCACATTATCACTGTCACGGTGGATTGGTAGAGTTATGTCCCGATCTCCGCAAATTCCATTTGAGTAGTTTATATCCACACCTAAAACTCGTTGAATTTCCCAAGCTCCACGAATGGTGCCATTAAAGTTGCTAATATCCTCATTACCACGATTGCATTGGAGTTATGGTTACACAAGGGTTACACTTAGCCATAGGAACTACCGAAATACTCCACGGTTGGTGCCATTAGTGTCGCTTTTCTCCACTTTTACACAGTCACGTTGGAATTATGTTCCAATTTTCACCATTGGTGCCAGTGACCTCCACACTTAATGCTCATTGGAGTTTCTATAATTTCTCCACGAATGGTTCCATAAGGTGAAACTAGCTCCACACTTGCACTAAGCTCATTTATATTATCTTTTTTTACGCAAAGATAATATTATTATGTTTGATTTTATAGTAGTCTAAGTTTGCAACTCCAAGTTCGTTCCTATGATGTCAAATCATCTCACAACATTTGCCGCGTTCCACTGCATCTTGAATATTTTCTGAAAAGAAAAAAAAATTTAAGTTCTAAAGGCCGTCACAGACTTAGCTATAATATATATTAATATACCGTACTAAACACACTGACACCAGAAATATATATTATAGCTGAGTGTGTGGTCACGCGAAAATTGTATAGAAAATATATATGAATATGCCTAGCTATAAATATATTAATATATATTATAGCTAAGTCTGTGACGGGCTTAAGGAAAAAAAAAACTAAGAGCTACAATGATCAAATAACTGGACGTTGGACTGGATTGAAACATGTTTACAGACAAGTGCTGGAATATTGATACAGTCTAGCGTCGGAATCCAGTGGTACTGGCACTAGCTAAGTTAACACTTCTCAATAATAGGTACCGTATTGAAAATATATCTGAATTGTAGCAGCAACGAACACATTTTGAAGTAGATATCAGATTTGCTACCAGACGTAATTTAAATTGCATATTTTTTATAAATTGTATAGTTTAGTTTATAAAGGATAGTCACAATATTATCCATTTTCATTACCGCACCCAGATACCATAAAATATTATTTCCCTTAGCGATCATTTACGGTCATATTTTATCTAATAAGAACAAAACATTTTAATAATACAGCTTTTTTGCCCTAAGGAATTAGATGTCACGAAAGTGTGGTCCCAAACTTTAAAAACAAGATAATATTATACCCTTAGGACTATAATTCACTGAGACACCATGGTGGCACAAGCAGCCCTTAATAGTTTCTGTTTGTGAAAACAGGCATTATTAAACCTACATTCATCCTACATTATTATTGCTAAATTAATAAAATTAGAACAGAGTATTACACTTATTGTTATAAAAGAACAGTGGCCAAATCGTACCAGGTGGGCGGTGGCGTCCCGATATGCCATTGGTAGCAAAAATTCTCTAATATTTTAAGGCATCGAATAACATTAGAAATGTGTCTATAAATAGCCACAAAAAAAGATCAGTTTCGTTGTTGTCTTTCATATGTTCTGACAGCCGGCGATCATTCGCATTCGTTCTATTTTTTGGGTAATAACTCTAGGAAAAATTGAAATAATTAGAAACGAGATCGCCGAATATACACTTGTAGGCTACACCGTCGGAAAAAAGGCAGTTCTTAAGTCTAACCTCAAAATAATTGTAAACGTTAATAATTATTATAAAAAATCGTGGCTATTAAGACATAATTCTCAAACGGAATTATGTTTAGAGCATAAGAATAACCAAATCTAACTATAGTTTATTTTGGGACATCAAAAATAAAAGTCGAGTCCAGCTCCAATACAAATTTGGCCATGATTCTTTGATTGTAAAGCGAGCCTTCGGCAGCGTACGTGTTTGGAATACGAAAGTCCATACGGTCTATACTCTATTGACTATTCAGTTGAAATTCACACGACTCACGAGCGAACCTTTGGGCCCTTGAAAAACAAAATACTACAATCTTCGCAACAAAATCCCTACGTGACTATATAGGGTTTAGGGTCCATAGGAAGGAAGTGTTATTTTTATTGATAGTGTTATTATTGAATGACCCGGGTTTTACAGCACAATTTGGAAAGGATTCTGTTAAAACCAGTGGTCTTTTCTTTCTTTCAGTGTTTTTTTTTTGGAGTGTTTTTCCTTTTCTTTCCAGTCTTTTTTGCAGTGGCTTTAGTTTCTTCTCTGACGTAGATGCACCTATTACTCAGCCTTGAAATTAAACTTGCCTAACACAGAGTTTTATTATGTTCGTGCGACAAGTTACTTTGATATTTTGAGCGTATAATATGACTCCTTCCTGTTACCTAAAAAATAGTTTTTTTAAGAGGCACCCGCTAAGATTAACTTGGCACCTGCTTCCATAGTGCTTCCTTAGAATGAGACTGCCTAGTTAACTTGTATGTGTATTAATTATTTCTATTTAGCATATTATACTGTACATATTATTATTATCAAATCATTCAACCTGATCGAAATCACCTCTTTGAAGATAGGAATATGCGGGTGAAAAGTGGACTTACACCGAAATGTGTAAACACTGAAATATTTATTTGTGCCGCAAAATTATGTATACAGCTGCGGCCGTGAAATCACAAGGGTTAAAAACAAACACTGACGTTTCCCTTTGTATATTGCTTTTTGTTTCATTAAACGTGTACATAAAATATATTTCGCGGAATACAAAAATTACAGAGAGATTTTTCAACGTCATTGAGGGCTTATAATATAACCTATAACCGCTTTCGATTCGTTCTTGATGGATCACGTTGATGTGAAGTTGTCTATGATGCACAATCAACTTGCAACCGTGCCTAATCGCTTGCAAAATGAGAGAGGCCGCATAAAGTATCAGTGATGCTGATGATATATTAAGCGGGCTAAGGTGTTATTAGCGGGTTATAAGGCTGTAGCAGGTAAAGGTGTTATTAATGGGTTAAGGCTGCATAAGCCGACTAAGGTGTTGCTAGAAGACCTGCTAATTTCTTCATTTTTGTCGAGACTCGAGACAAAAAACATAATATTATATACTTCGCAATTTTTTTTCATACCCTTTCTAAAGAAAACTGGTAAGCTATCGCGGTTTTCGTTGGCGTACCTATAAATTACAATAAAATTAATAGCTGTAACTTAAATATAATTAATAACAAGCAGTAGTTATATATAATTGTAAACCATGAAATATAACATCATGTAGTTGGTGTTTGAAGCAACAGCTGTTTGAAAGCCATTAGAGTCGACAGTGATGCGATTACGGGGCGAGTGGCGACGGCCATCTAATTTATTTACCCGCCGCGCCGCCATGACAGGCAGTTTGCGCTAAATATTTTCTTTTTTAGGGTTCTGTACCCAAAGGGTAAAAACGGGACCCTATTACTAAGACTTCGTTGTCTGTCCGTCTGTCCGTCTGTCTGTCTGTCTGTCTGTCTGTCTGTCTGTCTGTCTGTCTGTCTGTCTGTCTGTCTGTCTCCAGGCTGTAACTCAAGAACGGTAATAGCTAGAGATTTGATATTTTCACAGATTATGTATATCTGTTGCCGCTATAACAACAAATACTAAAAATAAAAGAAAATGAATATTTAAGGGGGGCTCCCATATAACGAACGTGATTTTTTTGACCTTTTTTGCTCTATATCAAAAATGGCAACAGGTAAGTACTTGAATTTTTCACAAGATCTTTAGATATATTATGTGTACTTTAATATTTAATAATAATATTAAAATAAAATAAAAATTAATGGGGGCTCCCATACAAAAAACATAATTTATGGCCTAATTTTACTCTATAATGGTACGGAACCCTTCGTGCGCGATTCCGACTCGCACTTGGCCGATTATTTTCTTTTCGTGCATACAAGGGTAAGCCAATTTATTTTGGGCACGACCAATATCACTTGCACCTGAAAACGCCAGGACAAAGTAAAATATTATTTTGTTTTTGCATTGTAGTTTTTTTTCAATCACTGCATGGTTATTTAACGATTGAGATAATATCAAAATCAAGTAGAGTTAAAAACTGGAATGTTTACCTAAACTTTGGCTAAACTAAACCATTATTAGTACCTACTTAGTATCCGAAAGAATAAAGCTATCAGGTTTTACTTTTTATTTAATAAGAAATTTAGAATGCTGTATTACATATTAGTCAGGGTGCCCTAGAACAAATTTTTTTGTGATTACTAACAAGCAAATTTTTTGTGAGTAGCTACATTTTGATAAGACGAACAACATTTTTATTTTCGAAAAATCTCGAAAGTGGTAGCTAACAGAGATAGAAATGATTTCATACTTTGACTTGATGGTCCTAAAATATGGTTTGTTTTATTTGTCGGACAAGGTTACTCTTAAATTAATTAACTATTAACCTACCAATATACAAAAAATCAGCTGGTTAGTGTTCCGTTTTAGGGTTCTGTAATTTGTGGGTTGTTCGTCTTATCAAAATGTAGCTACTCACAAAAAACTAGCTTGTTAGTATTTCACAAAAAATTTGTTCTAGGGCACCCGTACTATATTATTTTGTTTTAAATAAAACAGGATTATACTAACAGACAGATCATGATAGATACCGCATGTGTATGTAGGTACTTCGCGTGCCATATCGCGCTCCCAAACGATGAGCAATGCTCGTCTTTCGAAAGTCTGTTCTTTAGTCTGCTATCGGAATCATCGGAAATTGTTTTGCTTACTGATATTATGTTACGTAATCGCTGAGCGGGCCCCTAGGCGGTCAATTTTGTTGTGCAATATCACGTATTGTGCAATATTATTGACCGTCTAGGGTTGATGCGTTGAACGCGCCCGCCTTTCAATTATTGCCAAATAAATTCTTCAATAATATTTTTCAATGATATTGCAAAATAAAATTGATCATCTAGGGGCCCACTTAGACGTAGATGAAGTCGGTTACAAATTCGACATACAGAGCACAGAAAGAGCTTTAAAATCGGCTTTAAAACAAAGAAGCTATTTTTGGAGATTCTTGTAGAGCTTCCGGCGCCGAAGTTCAGAAACGATGTCTGTAACACTTTTCTTTGAACAAAGTATCGACCATAGTACTCCATACTTAAATATTATAAATTAGCTGTGCCCCGCGGTGTTACCTGCGGTTTAAGTGATATATTATAATAAAAGACTACGAAAAGTAAGTACCAATAATAGGGCCAAAACGGGACGATACATGGTTCTATGATGATGATGATGATGAATGTAATTTGCATAGTAGCATATGATTTCCGTTCTTTAAACAACGTCGAAACTCCCAAACTTATATCTATAAAGAGTCAGGAGTTCTCTCAGCACCTTCCGAACCAACACCACCAAGGTATACCATATACCTTGGTGCAAAATCTTACTTGTTGGTAGCATAAGCCTTGTCGTTTCCAAGAATACCTTCGACTGTTATCGATGTAAGCCTTCTATCTATCTTCCAATATTGATGCCCAATAAATGTAATCACGTTGTCATATTCATTTCCACACAAATAATACATTTTGTTCATCATAATCAACACATTCTTCGTTCCTGTTTTTTGACAATTGACAATTTCTATGAAGCTACGTAAAAGTTACTTAGCTTTTTAAATACGGAAAAAAGTCATGAAAATGCTATATTAGTAGCTGTTATGTGACAGCTATACAAAAACGCTGTATATCAAGCAATTACAGCGCAATTTTACACAGCTTTTAGTTAGAAAATATAATTGGCTTTTAAATAGCGGTTACATAAGTTTAATATGACTTAAATACATATAAATCAAATCTTACAAAGCGTTTGTACTAGCTGGGTTAAATAGTATAAAACAACACTGGTCGCAACATATTCGGTCCGAAACTAGTCTCTACCGTGTCTCTACGTTATGCAAGATTAATTCAAGGACCGGACACCATTTCTTAATGGTGTCCGGTCCTTGAATTAATCTTGCATAACGTACTGTTTAACATTTATTTTATATTGATTTTACTTCACCCAGATAAATTGTGATAAAAACCTCAACTTTTACAACCATAATATTATAACTTTTATGATTCAGCTTAAACGAGAAAGCGCTTAAACCTCCCAAACGTTTTAGATAAATACGTATTCGGATAAGTAATTAAACAAAAGTCACGTATAATAGCAGTAGAGATGTACCCTCGCCTCCGCTATGTAAATAGTTAAATACGCTAATGGTTGATTGCAAGTTGAATGTTCAAGTAAATTCTAATTTATCTAATTTGAAATAATGACGATTGTCACAATGTACCTAGATTGAAACTTTTATATACTCGTACGAGTAAGTAAGAATTATTGACATTGAGGTTGTAAGTTCTAGGTGTACCGTGTACTTAATATACCAAACACCTTATAGAAAATAATCGACTAATAACTTACCCTATTTCAATACACACAACAATTGCAATTTTACAATAAGTATCTTGCTTTCGATCCATTACTGTTGCAATGGGTCAAACAAAAGCACGGAATGCTGAACAATTTTTAAAAATGCAATTTACAATATCATGTATACGAATATTATAATATCGTAATTATTACGTATTATGTACTTACGTATATTATACTATAGAATAGATTTGTATAGCTGAGCAATAAATGCTGACGTCTGTTCAAGTCTCTTAAGACTCAGAAGTCATCAAGTCAGAGAGAAATTGATTCATAGATGGAGGACGACTCATCCCTCGACGTTATTTGGTCGGCTCTATAAGTATTAGTTGTGATTTTTGGATGTGCTTAACATTATCCGCCTAATGTCATCTGTCTCATAGTATGTACTCCGGCGATTACAGCCGAAATTTTGCTAATAATTTTGTTAATAAACAAATAGCAATAATAAATTGGGTCCAAAACGAGTGACTCGCTAACAACAGCAATTTAACTTCTCCGGCAGTTACAGTCTGTGCGCTGCAGCAGATACTCAAATAATTTATTTTCCTCTTTCTCTAATTAGCTCTGTTCCAAATAGATGCTGAATTTAGATTCTGTGTTGTCTGGAAGGGTACATGATGGTCGATAGGCATCTTTGAAAGAGTTCAGAGCTCTTGTAGTCAAAATGTAATAAGTTGTCCCCGGCGGTCATTGACCCTTAATAGTCTAGGAGCGATATGAAAAATGCTCGCAATGTATTACTTAAGAAAAAAATCGAACTCTTATAAAGACACAGACTAACTGTATTATAGATTTATTGGAAAACCTCTTCCTAGCTCTTAGAATGATAATTCACTTGTACCTACTAATTATCCGCACTTATCACTTACAAAGTGAATACAGGCCTTAAGTGCCTAATTACAACTACCGAGTAGAGTGGTAAGGCAGCTCTCTTGGCCAAGCATTCGGTATGTTTATTATGAATGTGCTCGGCCGAGGGCACTGTCTCGCCACTCTACTCGGTAGATGTTATCAAGCCCTGTGGCGCTTGCCATGGGAGCCAGGAGTACATATCAGAAAGATAAGAAAGTAAGAAGAATGTAAGATAAATGTCCTTGTTTGAGAATTAATTTTAACAATTTTAATTTTTATAATACGGTATTTTTGCAACATTATTGCAATCAATGTGGGTGGGACAAACTAATTTACGAGAGGCAAGGACATCAGAAGGAAAACATCATAAAGAATTAAGATGTTTTCCTTCAAACGCCAGAAGCTGCTGGAAAGTTCTGGGTACAGTTGAGTATGCAAAAAATATGAGGACCGTATTCTGTGAATGCTGTTGAACTCAGAAAATTATGCAGAATTACTCCCGTGTCCCGACTCCCGACATAATCAAAATCGAAACAGCTCGATTGATTAGATGTCAAGAGCGGCAAAAGCTGCTCAACAAAAGCTATTGAGTAGCTTTTGCTACTCTTGACATCTAAAACTGCGCACCATCGTACTGCGGCTTAATTTGGGACTAATTAGATCTCAACAGCTTTTGCTATTCCTAACAGCTATACTACCGAAAGCTGATGCTCATTTTTTACACCTTTTTTTCAACTCCACCCAATGCCAAGTGCCGACTTTGTGCATATTTTGGGTATTTTTAAGAGATATAGGAGTAATTAAAAATAATTAATTAAACTTAACTAACTAGTAGGCGCTCGCGTGATCGAATTAAAATTCCCGTGGCTAATTAATATTTTCTCAGTCCCTATAACCTTTCCCTTGACATTTCGTCGTCACAACTACCTGGGCCCTTAGCCAAGACACCTTGGCAATTTTAAAATCAAAGTTCCATCTGAAAATGTAATTAAAATATTATGTTAAGGTGACGCCATGTTAAAGTAAAAAACCGTGTTGGATGTGTTTTAGATTGCTTGTTTTCTATGCGAGGCTCGCCCGTCCTCTCATGATAGAAAACAAGCAATGGAACAGCAAAAAATGGAAAGGGGTAAGTGTATACGTACACATATTTTTCACACAGATGAAAACCAATTTCGGTTACGTTTGACAGCTCGTGTTTGTTGCTCTATTCCGCTAGGTATATTAACTTTATGATTTTAAAGCTGCTGATTTTAAAGCTGTTAAAAAGGAATTAACGTTTAAAGGATTTATTCTGTAAATACACACACTGGCAAAATTAGCGGAACATAGTTAAAAAGGGGCACAACTTGAACTCAAGTGGGTCGGGCTGTCTGAAATCCTTTTATATAGTTTCTAAGCTCATTTAAGAAATAAAATATTGAACAAAACTGGCAATTTGAGAGATTTTTATTGCAATTATGCCATAATAAATGTTTTTCGATGATTGACGTTGTAAGTGTTTCTGATAAGAATGGCGTTTTTAGCGGGGTTCAAGGTATGCCAGCTCATTTGATTGTTTGGTTTTTGGAAGAACACATTGCTTAGATATAAAATTTGTGATTTCCCAGCATCTACGACAGCTAGAGCTGTAACCACGATAGAGAAAGGTCACACCTACCGTTCGGTCAGTCAGGCCTTAGGTGGGTCAGCTTCCGTGGTCCATCGTAACTTTCAACGCTACAGAGAGACTGGATCTTACGTCTGGAGACGAGAACAAGGCAGATATCGGGTGACATTGGTTCAGGATGACCGTTTTGTTAGGGTACAAGCCTTAAGAAATCGACCTCAAACTGCATTGCATACACGAAACCTGTCGGACCAGATCCGAGATGTACGTGTGAGCGATTGTACAGTAAGAAGAAGACTTAAAGAAGTTAAATTAAACTCAAAAGTGCCAGCAAGGGCACCAGAACTTGAGACAGGACACCAAAGAGCCAGGCTAAGATATGCGCGTGAACATCAAAATTTGACAAGTGTATGAAATCGTATGCTGTACAGTGATGGGAGCAAATTCTGTGTAAATTTTGTTGACAGGCGATAAAGAATGTGGATAAATCGTAAGGAATGCTATAGATTATCAAACTTAACGGAAACAGTGGCCTATCATGCAGGCTTCGAAATGGTTTGGGGTGGCATATGACTTGGAGCCCGCACGGAGCTGATGATTGTTAATGATGGTACTTTGACAGTACACGGCTAAAGCACAGATGTCCTAGAACTGCATGTTGTGCCTTTTACACAATTTTAGGCAGTAGCTTCAATTTTATGTGCGTCCATAGAGTAAAAAAATCGGGCATTATCACCTAAATTATGCTGGCGTAGCCTAGGTGGAGAGGCCAGCACGGTCTACGGATATGGATCCGACTGAGGACGTGTGGCACATCAATGGGTGAACGGTGCGAGTTAAACCTCCAGCTCCAAAATCTGTTCAGGAGCTCGAGTTGGCGCTACTGGAGGAGTAGAAGAATATCCCACAGGAAATAATTGACAATCAAAATGCAAGCATGGAATGGCGTATCCAGGCCCTCTTGAGATCCATAGAAGGCATTAAACGCTTTTAACATGGCATTTCTTAAGTAAAAATGGAGAATTTAACTAAAAAAATTACTACTGAAATTTCAAATATTTTCTTAATTTTTGATTTTTGCTGATTTTTTTCCTTTTTACACGATTTCATGCCCTAAATTTATATAAGTTTTATTTTTTAATCATCAATTATTGAATTAATATGGAAATATATAAAAAAACAGCAAATAATTTTCAAAATAAATGAAAATTTTGTTATGTTCCGCTAATTTTGCCGGTGTGTATATATTTGTATAAGTACTTAAATTACAACAAATAGTTGTAGGACGTACTTTTGTTGTAATTTATACAAACTACACAAAGCTCGTAAATAAACGTTATTAAAATGAATGGAAACCATTTTCATTATTTATTGCGAAGGATTATTTATGAAGGCTTCGTATGAAGGATGAGGTTGTATCGTTTTAAAATGGCTCCCAGATTCCGGAATCAGGATGTTGTGAACGGGTTATGAAATTAATTCTATTAGTACCTGGGGCCCAATTCTCATACCTTGTTGCTTCCCAAACTTATTTTGTCTACTGCACACAATGAGAAAAAATTATGTTTTAGCGCCCCTATTTCAATTTAAAATCCATCTAGATGAAATAAATTACCCACC
The DNA here is from genome assembly GCA_905404155.3 of Plebejus argus. Classification (NCBI taxonomy): domain Eukaryota; kingdom Metazoa; phylum Arthropoda; class Insecta; order Lepidoptera; family Lycaenidae; genus Plebejus; species Plebejus argus. The sequence goes on from FR989942.1 coordinate 8,183,560, forward strand.
CTAGCCTCTACACAACGCCCTCATTGCTTTCAGTGATCACTGATCAGTCACACACCTTGCGCCTGCGAACGAAATTTAAAAGCGTTTGGTTTTAGGAGTTGCGGGCATCATCAGATATTCTATAGTATTATAATATGAATCCAGCCTTAAACATGGTAACTATGAATCCACCAAAACATATTTTAAAGTTATATGTAATGTCCATGTGATACGCCATCTCATTTACCGCGGCTCACTTGTTAGGTGTAGTGTGCTCGAGCGGGTATGTTCTTGAGCGAGTACGGTGTTCTCGAGTGAGTACAGTGCTCTCAACTGACCTTATTCTACAGGCTAATAAAAATTCTAAATGTTCATACATTTACAATCTTACATAAATGTTGCATGCAATCTTCGTGATATGACTTTGTGAGTTTGTGAGATGTTTCATATATTTGAATATTACAAAAGTCCCATATATGTGCCTGTATGGATCTTTTTATTACTAAGAAAGTCATAAAAAGATCCATACTGAGTATACAAGCATTGTACTTATACAGTGTTTTATCATTGTCTCTCAAACCACTTTTTAACTTGTTATAAATTATTACTTTTTAACAGATACGGGCAAGCATTAATTGCACTATAACGTCTGTATACTGAATTATAAGTCTGTATTTCTAGTCAGTACGTCCTGGCAAATAAAATATAACTTGAATTAGCTACTGTAAGTATTTCTTGTCCCATCTGTTTTTTTTATCTAGCCTATGCTGTCCCACTGCTGGGCAAAGGCCTCCCCCAAGGTCTTCCATTCGGCTCGCTCCTTCGCTACCGCTGGCCAGCCTGGCTGGTATGCCTCCAGCTCATCGTGCCATCTTTTTCTAGGCCGGCCTAGGCCTCGGTTTTTTTTATTTAAAAGTAAAAAAAATATTTTTTTACCGAAATCTATTTACATAGTGCAATATTTATTGACTAAAGTATAATATTATTAAATCAAGATAAAAATCGGTATACATAAACTCCAATCAGTAAATTTTGTTAATTTTTCACAAACGATTTATGTTTTAATTTACGACAATGGAATCTTGGAACGCATGAGTTTCTTAACAACTTTTATTGACCATTAAACTCTACAATGAATAACAACCGATACAGAGGATATAATTGCAAATAGAGGATAATCTGATCTAAATATTATGTTTTGACAATTTTCCTAAAATGTTTAATTATTGGTGTTAACAATAATTTAAGAAAACACAGACTTTAGATTTCCTAACTCTTGATTTACATTCACAAACGTAAACTAAGTATAAAAATTGTGACTTTAATGGTACATATTTTTTCATAACATTGTAGTATCGTTTTCTCGTTGAGTGGAGACATAAGAGAGAGAGTCGTAGAACTCCAAAAAAAATTACGACGACACTTGCGATTTTTGGACATAACAATATAACGACATCAAGTAAAACACAAAATATAAATTATTTATACTTAATACTAAATATTAATATGTATAGTATGTGTAATATTTATATGTAAACCAAACTCACGACCACTGTAATTTCGCAGTACATTTTTTATAGGATACGACTTCTTGCAGTTAAGAGCCTGGTGCCAGAAATATCAAAGCACGCTAGCCCCGCCTACACAGTAGTCAGGGGGGTGAGCCAAAATGTTTTCGTTTTCGCTTCGTTATAGAATCGCCGATCAAAATGTATGGAATTGACATAAGCGTTCGTTAATATGAGGTTGACGTTCGACTCGTCTTATGTCAATTCAATACATTTTGATCGGCGATTCTATAACGAAGCGAAAACATTTTGGCTCACCCCCTGTACACACCCCGCTATCATCGTAAGAACGGTTCCCGCATTATAGCACGAAAGTAAAAGTCGTAAGTCCCAAAAATGTTTTTGATGATTACCTACTTAAAAATTAAATACAATACTAATATTTCCTTTATCCATTATTTTATAAAGTGTGATTGTAGTAGTGCAAGTTATTTAATGATAGTAACATAATAAGTGTAACAGATATTTTGTTGAAAAGCCCAGAAAGATTCATAATTTCGAAAAGTATTATAACTATCGAGTCAAAATTAGTGAATCTTGTTTTCCGTTAGGCAAATATCAGATAAATATACAATGATTAAATAAATCTCCATTTCATTTAAGTCAATCGTCTTCCGGGATCGTAATACTTATTAGCTATGTCCACATTGTGCCCTTTCATCTTCAATTTTCATAATCTTCTGACATTCGAAATGTTGAATGTTGAAATTGAAGATGAAAGAGCACAATGTGGAAATAGCTATTAGATAACACAGCAAAATTTGGCAGCCCGCTCTTAATAAAGTTATCTTACGTGAAAGTTATTTTAACAGTTGCTGTTGGATGTTAATTTTATGATATTATTATGCACATCATTTAAAAAGCTCCTATAAACAGCATTTTAACCTTATAACTTATTAGTTATTACATTTTAACTTTGGTTCTTCTTTACCTGTACTTAATCTATGTTTACATTGCATAGTAACAGGTGGTAGCTACGTGCGTGTTAATTTTTAACCGCAGACCATAAAACTATAAATTATAATGGACATTATGCGATGAAATATTACTAGTCGGTACACTGCAAGGCTAAGTTCAAATTGTATTAATAGCCTTGATTGGCTAAAAGCAATGACATTGGATAAGCATAGACGTCTTCGTGAATCTAGATTCTAGATATCGCGTAGAATCAATCAATTGTTACTAATAATTTTGGATGGTTAACCTTAAGGCGCTATATTGAAAAAACTGTCCTTTTTGACGTTATACTATAGGACCCTCAGAAATGTTACAAATCTGGTAATGAGATTTACATTATACATATTATTATCTTCATAGCCTTATCTAGGTTTGAGAAGAATTACTAGAAACACGATTAATGTATTTTGCCTCGATACATTTAATTTTCGTAATGACCTCTTAAAAAAAAGAAATTTGAAGATTATTTTTAAACGAAAATAGATGTATTGTAGGAAATTAGTCTAATTGATAGACTCCTTTGCAACTCAAAATCGTATAGAAGCATTTTGCTTAAATGCTCCTAGTTATTTTTTAATGATTATAATTACATTTTTTCGCATGTTTTCCGAGCGAGCCGATAGCTTCTGGCCACAGCGTATTCACGACTTTATAGTCATACAAATTAAGTATAAAATTGCCCTTGCGGTAAAATTACTTTCGATATAGCGCCTTAATAGAAAATTATGATTGATTGAAACATTGAATTGACATGATCCGACCAAATGACGTTGGTTTGTCAACTGCCTGGAATCAATTTCCTCGATGGTACATTGCCTGCTTTGTATTATAAATTATAATATACTATATACACATGATATTTGTAATGCTGGGCGACCGCCCAGGGAACCGGATAAAAAGGGGCGCCAAGCGGTACCAGCATCCTAGGCACCCGCGCCCACGCCGCCGCTCCGATGAAAATATTTCGCCCAGGGCGCTGGTAGTGCTAAAACCGGCACTGCTTCTACCAAATAAGTAAAGTCAGCAGGCTTTACATACATACAAAATATAGTTTCTAGGTTGTGAATTATAACTAGATAATGTCGTAGATTGTTCAGAAAAGTGATGAGTTATGAATTTTAGTTCGACGTTACTACTGTGTGCGGTGTCCCTACCCCAGTATATCAAGTGTCGTGATAAAAATTTAATGCACCAGCCTCGCCCTACGGTATATTTAGCCCTGTGCGATGATTAACTCATCTGTTTGCCGACATATCGCGATGTTTTAGCGTTTTATGTGTTGATACAATACGGTATACGCGAGCGACTGTCGCCAGTTATTTTGGGAATATTGTGTACAGCTAGGTGAAAGGGTACGCGAACAAACTTTCATGCGATACACAAATTATTATCGCAAAATGTTGAACTTACCTAATAACAAACAATTAAATTATAAAAGTAAAGTTTCTAAGATTAATATTGAAAGAAAGACAATGATTTGAATGACGTTAGGACATTAATAATTCTCAACACAGCAACTTCTTCAGCGCTGCTACTTGCACAGTAAGCCCTTGTAAGTATATTTTTTTTTGTCTTGTTCCAATTTTTTGTCAGCTATGGTTTCTTTACCTATGCAATGAGTAATAACTTGAGTTAATGTGTTAATTATGTAGATAAGTAAGCAATTTCATAGACGTCATATTTCAGATACCTCTAGGATCTCTCCGCTCTCGTCTGTATAAAATTTCGCCCGGTTTTAATAAAAGGTCCCTAGTGAAGTTACTTTTGTAATTTGACTGCCAACTCCGAGCTTTGTGACGAGCGTACAAAAATCCCTTTCATCCAAAGGCTTAGAACGAGGCCACGGTGCTAAGTTGCTTTGCGGTGACGCACCGCAACGTCAACACTCAGACGTTTTGCGTACCTTATAATAATATAGAGCATGATATAAAGCATGACTGGTGAGATATGTTCAATACTCGAGGACGTGATATTTGGCTATTATATTAGTTGAAAAAAATATATATAATAAAATTATATCAATTGATCACTGAGTAAATGTTGCTTAAAGTTAAATAATTATATTTCCAACGCATGGACACCGCGCGCGGGAGGGGTAGCGCGTGGCGCATAGCGCATACCGCCGCGCCGGCCGCATAGTAATTTACTAAGTATACATGATTCATTTGTTTAAAGGGAAATTTGGTCAAAAATTAAGTACCTAATTTAATTATATAATAATAATGAGAATCGAGTACCGAATACTCTCCTTAAATATTGGTCATATCTCACCAGTCATGCTGTATAATATTATGACTGAGTATGATATTATGTTATGGTATTTGGTATACCATTCTCAACCAAAGTATTCCGTTGCGTGATAAATCGTCTCGGTATTTTAACGTAAAACGCACAGGAAATGCAATGGAAGGTTGAATGACGCTACGGTTTATGATTTGTTTACGGACTTTTCCCTATTTTGGTAAGAATTTCCTCATAGCATAAGTTACACCTTTCCTTTTTGGGGAGCAGAGCTGATGTTTCTACAAAAAATCATAAATTTATTTATGACAATATAGATTTCGTGTTTTTTATGTTTACGTTGCATTGTGTTGACGCGCGTCATCACAATGTAAAAGCTTTGTCCACATTGTGCCTTTTTCTGTTCATCAAGGGCATGTCTTATAGCGCTGTCAACAGCGAACGTGATGAATGCATGTAACGCGCGTTGAAATCGTAGCGCGCGCTATGACACTTTTCTTTCAACGCGGGTGGATTTTGACGCGCGTCACGGGCATGCTACACCTTCGCTATTGACTGCGCTGTAACGCATGCCCTTGTTGAACAAAAAAAAGCACAATGTGGACAAAGCTAAATGGTACGTTCAGTTTCAACGACGCAACGCAATTGAGTAACGTGGCCTCGCTCGACTCTTAAGTAGGTAACTTTATGTTTACAAGTAGTTTAAATACTGGCTGTGACGTAAATCCAACGAACTTTTTAATTACATTATTAACTTTTCACTTTACGCCCAAATCTTTTTAGAAACTTCGGATTTTAAAATGATGTATTTTAATTAAAATACCTATCTATTTCATATAAAACTATTAATATGGCTCTGTCACTGAGGCGACCTACGTAACGAATATTTTGGGACTGTTAAATCGACTACTAAGTCGATATTATATTAATAGAAAAGTGGCCTAATTTTCTACTATCTGTACCTTTTAGAACGTAAAAATGATTTCTCAATCGTTAGAGAAACTGACGCTTTTAAAACTTTTTTCAACACAGATTTCAAAGAAAATATAATTGCAAATATCATTATTGCAACTACTAATAACGCACTTCCTTACAGCTGGCTGTAAAAGTACATCCTTGCTGTTCACAGCGGAAATAGGAACGGAAGTGAAAAAATATCGAAACATCTTTCATATGACATCACGTAGTTTTACAAGCGTGTAAAAATTTTAGTTTCTAAGAACAGAGTGTCGTGGTCTGATTGGAGACCAGCGTAATAGCGGGCTTAAATGATTCCAGACCAGTGATCCAATCCAGTACTGGTAATGTAAACGAGCACTGGAATGCAATTCAGTGTATTCCAGTGCATTCCAGTGCTCGTTTACAATATATAGTAGTAATCCAGCGCTATATTGGACCACAAGATTGGAATAATGTAAACTGCTAATTAAAAATAAAATCGGCCAAGTGCGAGTCAGACTCGCGCACGAAGGGTTCCGTACCGTTATAGAGCAAAAATAGGCCAAAAATTGTGTTATTTGAATGGGAGCCCCCCTTAAATTTTCATTTTATTTAAATATTATTATTAATGATTAAAGTAAGTACACATAATATATTTAAGGCCTTTGTGAAAATTTGAAGTGCCTACCTGTTGCCATTATTGATATCGAGCAAAAAAGGCCTAAAAAATCAAGCTTGTTGTATGGCAGCCCCCCTTAAATATTAATATTATTTTGTTTTTAGTATTTGTTGTTATAGCAGCAACAGATATACATAATCTGTGAAAATTTCAGAAGTCTAGCTATAGCGGTTCTTGAGATACAGCCTGGCGACAGACAGACAACGAAGTCTTAGTAATAGGGTCCATTTTTACCCTTTGGGTACAGAACCCTAAAAACGTGAAACGGCCATTATTCATTAATAAAGAATTTCAGCTGGTTTATATTAAGCCCTGGCTGAAAATGTTAATATTTTTTGTAGCTTTAATTGTGTCTATTAAGTGATTAAAAGATTCATTTGGCCCACTTGCACAAATCTGGGTTAAAGTTAATTCTGAGTTGACCTTCATAAGGGTGAAATTTTTAAATCCTTTTTAGGGCATGTCAGCATAATATGATAAAGGGAATAAGTCTGCAAAATTTCGAGTTTTTATGTCCATAAATCAATGTAGGTACTGCATATTGCATAATATTATCTTTTTAACAGTTAATATCCATTAAACAATTTCTCTAGCCACTTCGATAACGTTTGTTTCTAATTTTAAGTACTAAACCTAGTTTGGTAAAAAACTTGACGAAAATACGTGGCGAGTGGCGACCGTATTTACCTTAAGGGATTTTTCCTCCGAACCCCTGAGATTTCTCGTCCCGTAAGTAAAATTGAATTTATATTATTACGGTACGGTTCTTACTGTTTTTAGATGTTTTCTTATACATCTTGAGCGTTTCCCGCATTGGAGAAACATTAATAATAATAACTTCCACACGTCCGTTTTCGGTGACGGTGGCCGGCTTCATTGAAACCAGGCCAGTTGCGCAGGAGTAATTTTATGGTGCCCAAGTGTGTGCGTACTTGCGTAGTACATAAGAGCACTCTCTATTCCTTTTACTCTCATAACCCAGTGGGACGGCAGACCGACACGACTGGCGAGAGATCAAGCGCAGGACCGACTTTTTACATGCCCATCCGAGTCCGACGCATGGATCATCTTACTTGTCAGACAATCAGGTGATCAGCCTGCATTGTCCTAACCAAACTTGGAAATAACATGTTTCCAACGCGGGAATTGAACCCACGACCTTCGAGTCAAGAGCCATGCTCTAAACCACTGGACCACGGAGGCGTTCAATGGAGGAACATTTAGTATTGTTGGACCTTGCGAGTAGGGACTACACTATGTAAGTTACTTATTAGTTATTAGTATGGTTACTTGATTGCCATTAGCTTTGTCTACATTGTGCCTTTTTCTGTTCGTCAAGGGCATGCGTTATAGCGCAGTCAACAGAGAACGTGAGGCATGCCCGTGACGCGCGTTAAAATCGTAGCGCTCGCTATGACACAATGAAAGTTGAATAAAAAGAAGATGACGAAAATTGAAGATGAAATTGCATAATGTGGACATAGCTATTAAGGATGAGTGTGATGCCGCGGCCGCATATGCGTGGTGCTTCGCGCTAAAACCGATACTATTGGACGATCTGCGTGTATCGTCCAATAGTATCGTCTCATCGCACGAAGCTTCGGGCCGGGCCGTGACAGTTAAATGCATAATATTTTGTGTCATCCAACATAAAAATATTACGTATAGAGTTATGAATGCAGTCTTGTTCTTTAGATCACTTAGAAAGAGACTCCATTCATCACTCAACAAAATTTTTGTTGTGGATCAATACACAAATTTTAATTAATGCTTATTGCTTAGCACTTAGCAGCGACCATTTAGCCATTAAATCTTGCTTAGATGAAAGTAACCACAATCAGCCAAATCGGTGTGTACAGTCTACACCGATTTGGCTGATGGTGCATGTTGTAATAAATACGTTAATCTGCATTGTTCTAAATTATACTTTAAGAATTTAACGTCGTTGTGCGTCTATGTGGTATGCCGTAGTGACATCTTGATTTCTTGATAACCAATCAAAACTCAAATCATACCGGTCAGTATACTATTTCAGTTTCGGAACACACCCACAAAAAAGACGTTAAGGCTCCATTCCACCGCGGCGCACGGAGAGACTACGCACGTGCGTCAAGCTTCGCTTTGTAAGAAAATATATTATGTGACTGTGTCCACTGCAATCCACGGACACGCTACGCACGAATTGACTCAAGTCAAAGAAATAAATACGTGCACGTCCACGCGTGCACGTGGCCGTGCACAGCGTGCGCCGCGGTGGAATGAAGCCTTTATTTCTTTGACTTGAGTCAATTCGTGCGTAGCGTGTCCGTGGGTTGCAGTGGACACAGTCACATAATATATTTTCTTACAAAGCGAAGCTTGACGCACGTGCGTAGTCTCTCCGTGCGCCGCGGTGAAATGGAGCCCTTAACTAAAGAGCCTCTTGAAATACGTTCACCTATATGGCCACGGCATTGATTTTGAAGTCCTTCTAGAACATGCGATGAAATATTTAGTACAGTACATAACAAGGTGCCCGCAATGTCATGAACAGGGCCACTTTCCACTGAAGCGACCTGTGAATAATAGATCGCATAATTCGATACTTTTTCCGATTGACTGAAATCGATATTCTTCATCAACACTATTTATATCGAAACGAACTGTATCGATTCCGTTAAAAATACATCGAAGTTGTAACAAGTTATTCGTATTTGTGTTACATTGTTTTCACTAATGTAAATGCTAGATCTAGATACGGATAAAAGAACGAAATGTATTATTTGGGTTTGAAAATGAAAACTTAGATATTTTTGTGTTATCTTGTCAGTGTAATCAGACCACAGTCAGAAGGACGGTTTGATTATTATTTTTAATATAAAAAAACAAAATAACAATGTTGTAACAAAAGCAAACGTCGCAGTGACAATAAAGCTTCGGCCAAACCTACGCGACCAAAGCGACTGCAAAGCGGGGAGCGTCTGCAACGCGGGATGTTCGCGTCAGCAGAGCGGGAATAGGTTTTCCCACCGCGGTAGTCGGTGACCGGTGTGCACTGTGCACACCAGTTTCGCGTTGCAGACGCTCCCTTCCCGCGTCCCGCTCGCGTCCCGCGTTACTGAGGCGTAGGTTTGGTCGAAGCCTTAAGTTGCTCTATTGTCTTATCACTATTTTTTTTTCTCTCTCCGGGATTGGGGCGCAAGCGACCTTAATTAAATGTTTTTGTCGACCTTAATTAGACTTAACAAACTTTCATTCCCTTATCGGAACGTCAATAAAACGGGACTGCTATTTTAATTGTTATGACTTTTGAACTTTACCAATAATTCTCCCCGTTATCGAGCTGGACTGTTAGCACTGCCCGCGACTCCTTTGGGAAGATTGTTCTATATTAATTTTGGGAAATACAAATTAAATGTAGTATAATTAAATGTAGGAAATACATATAAAAATTATACATAAGTACCTTATTAATTATTATATTATCTTATAGGTAATAGGGTGCAAGTCACGACGACTCAAGTCTCAAAGTATCTCCATTCTAAATTTCAGCAAAATCGATCCAGCGGTTTGGGCGTGAAGAGGTAACAGCCAGAAACACTTTTCGCATTTCGACGCCCCCACCGAATAACCGGACAATCGAAAAAATGAAAATGTTCAGGAGAGCCAAAAAACTGATTTTTGTTAATAACTCCGTTAAAAAAAAGCTTCAAAGACTTTTTATATCTCAAATGAAAGCTAATTTTTTTGCCCATCTTGCTATTTCAATAATATTTAATTGCCACCAAAGGTTTTTCTTTAATAAAGCAAAACGCAACTTATCGTTCTGGAGTAGGCCAAGCTCTGATCATCATTGTCTATTGCATGGTTATTCGGGTAATTTTGCGTTTCGGCTGTAATAAAATGCACATATAATATCTCATTGCAATATTATTCGGGGAAATTGTTTAGGATAAAAATATTGGTAAACACCTATTACTTTACTTTTCGGTGATTAAAAAATATTGTACACTTTATAATTATAGTCATTGTGGTTTATTCCAATGATTTTCTACTATAGGTAAAATAAAAATAATATGTATTTTTGTTTAAATACATTCATTATTTGATGTCATAAATGACATTCTTGCAATCGAATCAGCTCTAGATTCGAAAAAATACACTCTGAAGACTGGCTCTATCATTTTAATAGTACTTATAATCATTGCAGTTAATTACAACGTTAGTCATAATTCATAACCCTCATCGCCACCTGAGTTGGTGTTACAATAATCAATATCATATTATGTTCTAATAAAATGAAAGATAATGGCAGGAATTTGCTTTAGACAGTGTTCCGAGAGGATCGTAGGCCTTTTCTTATATGATGGTGGTTTAATCGTCGACTTCTATCTAAATCGTAGTACAGTTCAATGTAATCAGGATCAAAACTATGTTAAAAACTTCTCAAGTTACAATACAATACACACACACAATACTGTAGCAGCACATCTTATAGTAGCTAGCAATCGCATTCCTAATTAAATACTGAGTTGGAACCCACTAGGACCTGCGGGCTGCAGGACCACTTCCATGAATAACGTTTGACTGTCTGACAACAGCTGCTTGCAGGCGTGAAGCTGTAACAAGTGCTGTCGTGACAATTTTAAGCACTTCTTAGTAGTATTTGCGAAAGAAGAAAATATCTAAATACGTTCTCGTTTATTTGTAACAAATCTCGCTGCTTATCGGTCACGTTTAGTTTATTTTGTAGCAAGTATTGCCCATACATGCTTGTTTGTGAGAAAACCCGCATGCTCATTACAAAAATCGAAACAGATTATGATATTAATATTAGAAATGTACATAATTTAACGAATGTAAGGAAGAACTTTACCACTTGATGTCTTCCAAAATGATCGCTGGTCGTTCTTACGTCTATGACGACTTCATACATTAAAAAAAACCAGGGACAGTCAGACATTCTTATTTTTTTAATGAAGAAAGTCTCACTATTGCTGACTCTTGGGTCCCGTGTAAACCTCTGCGATTACTGGTCTGATGCTGGTCTGAGACTGGAGGCTGGAGGTGAGTGGACTGAGATGATCACCGCGATATGATGGTCGTTCGACTCAGATTCTACAAGTTGTCCAAAATAAAACCTAACCAATATGCCTTTATGCCACAAAGGTGCACCGAATACGCCCTCTATAGGTTAGTGAACCACATCAGAAAGAAGAGAGAGAAGGAGAAAATTTATATTATGGTATCGCTGGACACAGGAGAGGCCTTCAACAATGCTTGGTGGCCAGCTGTAATGGTTCGGTTAGCTGAAGTTAGGTGTCTGGGGAACCTGAGGCGGGTAATCAGCGGCTACCTGAGTGGAAGGAGTATGAAAGTGGGATGTGCGGGAGTGGAAATGTGCAGTAGGCAGCAATGTATTTACCCGAATAAGCATGCAATATTCGTTTATCGTCAAATCGTTTTGACATATTTTTTCGCAATAGCCTATTGCCCAGTTTTTGGTGTAAAATACAATTTTAAGTATTGTTATGGAATAAACACATAATTTTTTATATCTTTGTAAATATCCATAGGAAAATTCTGAAAAAAATTCACATGATGTATTTTGACTTCTAGATGCCAAAAAACGCATAACAGCAAAAACCCCGCAATAGCACATTGTCCGGTTATTCGGTGGGGGCGTCGATTTATAATATTAGTTAGGATAATAAGGATAAAAATATATGCAAACATCCATAATATTGCTGAAAATTATATTTAAAAGTTTTATTTTCAAAAGTTGTAACGCTGAAGCCTGAATTAAACTAAAAGTTAACACGCAACTAACTTCTACCAATAGGGCGTAGCATTAAGGACGCTATTACAAATATCAGCGATTTTCCGGTACCCTAAGAATTAGGAGTCAAACTGCGAGGATATTTTGGTTTCAAATGAAAGATAATATATTTATCTCCACGACTGTACCATAAAAATGCTATAGCCGCATACAAAATTTTCACATAAAATACGTTTTAACCATCACAATAATCGCAAAATATGAAAAAATGGGGTCTGATTAGGTACCTTAATATCTAAATACAACTGAGGAAAATAAATATACAAAAAAATTGTTGCTTATTTAGTCCTCTATAAAGTCCGCTAAAAATTTTATATAAAAATAAACAACTTTTCCAGTTATAAGAAAAATAAGAAAATTTCTCAAATTTTTTCATACATTTTCGCCATATCAAGAACGCGGCGAGCGTCGTAACCGCCACTGTACAAGGCGCGCTAATATGAATCTTATTTTAATGTCATTAACGTCGATATTCGTACTGACAGACATCCGACCTGCTAATTAAAAAGTTGGAGCATTCTTAACAATTGTAATAATTGATAGCAAATTATTCGTGACAAAGTTTGACAATCATGATTAATAGTACGGGAGTCCTAGAACATTTATTTTTTTATTACCATCAAGCGAATTTTTTGTGAATAGTTTCATTTTGATAAGACGAACAACATTTTTATTAGCGAAAAATCTTGAAAGTGGTAGCTAACAAAAATAGAAAGGATTTCATACTTTGATTTGATGGTAAATTATATAACTGTTAACCTAATGATTAATGAATATACAAAAAATCAGCTTGTTAGGGTTCCGTTTTAGGGTTCAGTCGACAACCAAGTTTTGTTATTAGTTATTTAATTAATTAAGAGTAACATTGTCCTACAAATAGAACAATCACCATCCATCCATCAAATCAAAGTATGAAATCCTTTCTATTTCTGTTAACTACTAACTAAAAATGTTGTTCGTCTTGTCAAAATGAAGCTACTCACAAAAAATTAGCTTGATAGTAATTAAAAAATGTTCTAGGGCTCCCGTACTATGATACAATGTTCTAATGTACAGTTTTTCATTTACTCGATTACACGTTGCAGTCAATTGTTCATGCTAGCCCCTTGATCTTGAGGTAAGTTTTCAAGAGTTCAGGGCTTAAATTCAAGGTTTGAAATCTATTTCCGTCGTAAGCCTTCTCCATGTTTTATTCAGCCTCATTCCTTTTAGTTTCAGAAATAATCCATACTTGTGCGTGGAATCGATAATCAAGGGCAAAACGGGGAGCCATAAAAATGGAGTAGGTACTTTTAACAAAAATATTGAAAAACGAAATTTTGCAATATATTATAACTAGTGTAATTCAAAATAACGAAAAACAGATTTTAAATTTTTTCATCTTCTATCATATTTGTCGATTCTCCGTTTGAACTTTAGTAAATTGGTTTTTTACACTACTCAAGAGGGACAGGTTATAGGTACTATCAACTATGGGAATTGGAAATTATTATGTATGGGAGTTCAATAGTTTTGACTTTTTACCCAGTGGAATGCAATAAAATTTTTACGTACGGTACTAACAATGGGAAATTATTTCACACCGCAAAACCCCCCTTCCCACCTCCTATCCAATTTTTTTTGTAATCTAGTTATCTAAAAACAAAAAAGTTATCTAAAAACCACTCTTAGATTTAATTTATCTCAAAAAAAGTTTTCATTTTTATTAAGGGCTAAATGCGGTCCCCCCCCTACCCCCTACCCTTCTAAGGGGACAAGAGGGGTCAGATTTTGTATCAAACTTCAACTGATGAAGTGGAAATACTTTATATATTATGGCAAAACAACATTTGCCGGGACAGCTAGTATTATAATATTATATAACACAATAATTGCCCATTTTCTACAAAAACAAGACAATATCATTTCTATTTTGGTAACTGATGTCAGTTTATGAGAAGCAAAGGGCAAGTAGCCTTGGGCGCGGCTAGAGCCCTAACATAATATCTGGAACACGAAAATACGACATGTAGCTATAATATTACTCTTAGGGCCTGTTTCACCACTTCCTGATAAGTGCCGAATATCCACCATATATACCAACTTGACAAATGAAGTACTTATGGAGAATCTGTCAATGAAGTTATGAATAGCCTATTCGATACTTAGGCTATCGTTTTAACTAGCTAAAAGCCGAGCTTTCGTCGCTCGCGTCGTTTTTCTGCGTGGTAATAACCTGTAAGGCAGTTTTTATATTATATTATAGTAACTTTTGACGTGGGAGAGCCATGTTTTGGCACGAATGGGCCGGCTCGACCGGAAAAATACCACGTCCTCACAGAAAACCGCCGTGAAACAGCGCTTACGCTATGTTTCGCCGAGTGAGTGAGTTTACCGGAGGCCCAATCCCCGACTCTATTTCTTTCGACCCTACCCTCTCCTATTCCCTTCCCATCCCTACCCTCCCCTATTACCCTATTCCCTCTTAAAAGGTCGGCAATGCACCTGCAGCTCTTCTGATGCTGCGAGTGTCCATGGGCGACGGAAGTTGCTTTCCATCAGGTGACCCGTTTGCTCGTTTGCCCCCTTATTTCATAAAAAAAGTAACCAAACCTTGACTGACCAATGACATATCTACATAATATAAATAAAAATTACTATGTTAAGGACGCTATTACAAATATCAGCGATTTTCCGGTACCCTATTAAAGAATTAGGAGTCAAACTGCGAGGATATTTTGGTTTCAAATGAAAGATAATATATTCATCTCCACGACTGTACCATAAAAATTCTATAGCCGCATACAAAATTTTCACATAAAGTACGTTTTAACCATCACAATAATCGCAAAATATGAAAAAAATGGGGTCTGATTAGGTACCTTAATATCTAAATACACTGAACTGAGGAAAATAAATATACAAAAAAATTGTTGCTTATTTAGTCCTCTATAAAGTCCGCTAAAAATTTTATATAAAAATAAACAACTTTTCCAGTTATAAGAAAAATAAGAAAATTTCTCAAATTTTTTCATACATATTCGCCATATCAAGAACGCGGCGAGCATCGTAACCGCCACTGTACAAGGCGCGCTAATATGCATCTTATTTTAATGTCGTTAACGTCGATATTCGTACTGACAGACATCCGACCTGCTAATTAAAAAGTTGGAGCATTCTTAAAGCACAAATCAATAGGCGTGATAGTTTTTCCGTAAAGCGTACCAGAAGAGTGCTCAGGTTGTGGCATACATTAGGGCTCGCTTCGCTCGCCCCTGATTATTGTATCTTTTCATGAAGCTTTACACTTTCGTTACAAATTGTAATAATACAAATTACAAATACTGAGTTACAACACGTAATTAGAGCTTTACAAAATTAAAGATGACGCTAGTATTCAAAGGCTTGAATTAGTTAAAAATATTTATTTTACTAAGTAAATATTAATTCTATTTTACAATGACTACTTTTAAATATCGCCCAGAGTTACAGTGAGCGGGCAAGAGGTGGCTATCAAGTTATCAACTGACTGGTGTGGGCCTAACTATTGCTGATAAACTATGAAGGGATATGGTGGGGACGCTGTGTTTACATTATTAGGCGTCGCATGCTGGAGTCCCAGGAACTGCCGGCGTCTAATCGTTTCGGCGATACTTAAGCCACGGTGTTTATAAGCGTTGGGCTTATTCTATTGCCTCCTCTAGATATCAGCGGATGCGTCGGCAGATGCATCCGCAACTATAATATCTGCGGATAAATTGCGATCCGTCCACACATGAGTTTACATGTAGTCCAAAAAAAAATTCAAGATTTTTAAATAAAAAAATGGTTATTGTGCCTCACTCGACATAGATAGGTTTAGTGTGTCGCGGACTTTTTTGTAGATATTTATAAGTTCTACAATTACTTAGAACATTTTATGGTTCTATCTTTTATAGTTTAGGCAGCGTACGTAAAATAAGTATATTTTCTGGTTGTTATTTACACCTTACGTCCGAAGAACCCAAATATCTTACGGAACCCTATTTTTTTCCAAAATTAAATCCAGCCTGTGTTCAGCAAAAATAATGTAGAATTCCAATGGTAAAAGAATTTTTCAAATCGGTCCAGTAGTTTCTGAGCCAAACAAACAAAAATTAAATCGTTCCTCTTTATACTATTAGTGTAGATTTATCGTTCGATTTAATATTAAAATTGCAAGTTATATACATATTTAGAATCAGTGTTTAAAATCCTTTATTTTGATACCCCACTCGATATGCTTGGTGAATTTTTATTTTTGTTTACCTCACAATATGGCGTCAAACATCCGCCATTTTGGTTTTTTCTTAATGTCACCTATCTAAGAACACTTGGGCCATTAAGACAAATCTAACGATACCTGAAATATGAAAATCCGCTTAGCGGTTCTGAAGATACGAGGTAATAAAGAATATTACAAACATACAAGATACGCGCTAAACACATAACCCTCCTGGCAGTCGGGTAAAAAATGGAGCAAAAGAAGGTGGTGGATGCTGTCTATACACGAAAACAGAATAAAGTAATTGAAAATATATTCGAAATAAATATTTTGGCAATATTAACTTATATACCTTCTACGAATATTTTAAGGCTATAATCGGCCCAATCCGTTCAGCCGTTTTCAAGTTTTAGCGCGACTAACACATTTGAAAATCCAATTTTATATATCTAAGATAATAACATTTATTTAATTTTGATTAGGACGAGCAGCTTGCATGTTACAGGCAGCCATTTCGACGACAAAACTGAGCACATACATGTCCACTCTCACAAATTTCCGTCGAATACTGATGCATCGGCAGACGTGTGGACAGGCGCCGTGCGTCCGCGCTCGATCCCTTTGATCTGTGTCGAAAAACCGACACCAAACGGATGCGCGGCAGATGCATCGGCCGACGTCAAATACCAACACAGACAAGCAAAACCCGCCGTCTACACATCGGCGGACGCATCCGCAGATACAATCTGCCAACGCGTCCGCCGATATGTAGAGGAGGCATATGAAGAGAGCTATGTACCTCTTTGTTACGGTAACATAACTCGCTGAATGGATTAAATTTTCGGTTTAATTGTTTGGTATATATGTTTACAAAACTTTAATTAAAAAGAAAATATTATGATAGTGGTGTCTATACACATTACACACCCATTGTTTAATATTTACGTTTAATGTTTTTTAAATCATTATTTTGCTGGTCCGTCCGCGTCTTTGATCGTAAATTCAGTAATCCACCGTTTTAGCGATACGACTTAAATCAACATTAGAGAGACAGGAGGCTTATTGATCTAATTAATATTAATTAGCTATTAAGTACGAGCATGATCCTCCCAAAATTAGTCTTTCTAATGCTTAGATAATCCTGTCTTTTGTAACAGTACCTGGGAAACCTTCTCCAATAATAAAAACATAAAGAAAGAACTATAAATAAGTAAAGTTAAGTATCTTTAATTTAATAAGTATACTTTATTAAATTATTCCAAAAATTCCAAGCCTGCAGCCAACGAAAATGCTATCTTTATGAAATTTTGTGGCTAGCTTATTATTTTTGTAAATTTTTAATAAAAACGGACTTCAATAGACCAAAAGCCTACGATAATCTTGTCCCTAATAAAATATGATGCTCCCGCAGTGCTCCCGTAAATTATGTTTAATTAGGACGTTCGCTTGCTCAATACTTTTGTACGTTAATAAAATCATGATAAACAAAATAAATATTTTTGGTTGTCTTAAAAAGTTGCAGATATCTGTTAAATATGGGCAAAAATTTTAAAGTAAATTTAACTGTGTTGTTAAATGTAAACTTTCGACACAGGGAAACTTTTAGCTTTTATACAATGACGTTACGAAGGCTGTCACTGGCTCTTAGGTTATTAATTTTATTTATTTAAGGATGTATATAAGGTCAAATTCCGTAGTATGTCCAATTAAATTATGAAAGTACTAAATATGTAAAAAATTGAACACCCAGACACTTATTATTAATTATAATGATTATTTATGATAGATTTTTAAGGAATTATTCGATATTTAATTATTATTGAAAAAAATTGAGATGTAATTTGACCACCGCAGACACAATGGTCGTTATAGAGAATATTATACTAAAATGACAGCAATAATATGTCTAAATAAATCTGACAGCTGTGAGCTGTATCGCCATTACTTTTCCTAGGAAAGTTTTTATAAATTTCAATTTGTAATATTTCCTCAGAATAACCGGTGACCCCACTTTTTTGGGCTTAAAAATCGCAAATCTTACAAAGAAATTGATAGCAGTTTTTTGGATCTTTCTCTTTGATACAAAGCTCCCAATTTTGACGAATTCTCAAAAATTGTAACACTTCCGGCAAAAATTACGTACGATACATAGAAATTTTGAAATGAATCATTTCACGTAACTAGTCGGTAAGGTATTGATTTTTTGGTATCAATCGATGCAGGATGTTTTATTTTACTATATATTTCGAATTTAGCTCAAAATCTTTGAATTTATCAATGTTATATACATCCTTAAGTACAGTATCAACAAAATATTATATCAAAAACAAAAAACAACGTCTCTATTTATATACCAGGAAACACTTTAAGTACTAGAATATTCGTTTACACGTGTCCAAGACCCCATGAATGAATGATTAGAACATGCCGTATCCGAGTTTCTTTACTCTGACTTTATGTCGTTGAGGGTGGCGTGAGCGTGACACAATGGTTTGAATTTTGCATCGCCCGCCATTGAACTATGGGATCGTTGGTAATTCGTAAATTCCATCCACATATTCCTAACTAGTATTTTTTTCTTACGGATATGCTGATTTAAGAACTAAGGCATTATATTATGATATTACATCTTATAAACCGGGTTCCCTAGACAATTTTTTCATTTGATTGTACTATCAAACAAATTTTTCGTGAGTAGATTCATTCTGATAAGACGAACAACAATTTCCTTTGCGCAAATTTTCGAAAGTGGTAGCTAATAGAGATAGAAAGGATTAAATATTATTTCGATTTGATGATCCTGAAATATGGATTGTTCTATTTATAGGACAATGTTACAAAAATCAGCTGCTTAAGGTTCCGTTTTAGGGTTCTGCAGTCCACAAGTCCTTGTTGACTTCGGAACCCTAGAAAATATTACTAACATTTATCAAAATGAAGCTACTCACGAAAAAATTGCTTGACAGTAATCAAATGAAAAAAATGTTCTAGGGAAACCCGGACTACTACAAAGTTTAATCTTTAAAATTATAGTTCAAACGAGACAGTCTTGTATACAATTTTATATAATATATACTTATTCGTTTGTTTCTAGGCTTCGTGTATATATTAATGTAGTATAAACATTTAACATTATAGATATACATTTAAAGGATCAAAATGGCCTAGCTATTTTTAACAGCTAAGAAATACTCGACACACATAACCGCGTGAGTTTTGCGGTTGTCTGTGAATTATTAGAATATCATATGCATTAGAAATTAATTTAATCGATTTTGGTAAAACTTTGCATGAGACCTGGGAAAGGCTAACGATAGTCTATGTCTTGAAAGATGTACGGTTTTGGAGCTTGACATTTCATATTATTTAAAAGAATTTTAAGCGTTGAACATGACGTATTGTGTACTAACATTATATGTGAAATCGAATTAAATAGATTAACGACATTTAGTATTAATATGCAAAACAGTTTGTGATGATAATTTTATCCTTTGATAGATAATTAATTTTAAATTAAAATTAGGTTGTCAAATTTTGTGTTACCTATTTGCTTTCAATATTTTGTTCTATCATTATTGAGCCATATTATTATGACGTCTGGTTGAACATAATATGTACCTATCATATTTTATTTGTTAACGTTACTTGATCTAAAATCTTTCTGATCTGATCTGATCTAAACTATTTCCTGTAGACCCACTCGCCTTAGGGCCTTGATGAAAGCAATGTTTATTTAAATTTAATATTTAATCGTAAGTCCCTTACCTCTAGCGGCATAATATGCCCTTTCCTTACGATATCTGTTAACCTTATAAAATTATTTTCCTTTGACTTAATCCTGCTGTAATTGCTCACGCATTATTCAAATGTTGTGTTTGGGCGTTTTTAGCCTGGATGGACCTATTTACACTCTTGTGGGTTCAGGTTCGATCCCAGGTGTTACGAATGAGAAATTATCAGACCTCAAGTGATATACTTGTAAGTTGAAACATGTTGAGAACCCCAACATGATTGGTCTCAGACGTATAATTTGACCAGTTCATTCCTCTAGACTTACTTATTTAGGAATATCTTAAGAGATATTTTTATCGTAACTACATATTATACAGTGTGAAATTTTAATGGTTGTTTTCCCGCAGTAAAATGCTTCTATCTTAGTTAGTACAATAGATTTGTTAAGTTTTTTTTTGTTCAAATCAAAAAAAAATCGGTCGGGTCCATAGTAACTCGCGCCTATCGGCATAAAGTTTTCATAGTACGTCATACAAAATATTTTTTATTTTCAAAAAATAACATGCATGGTTCGATAGTACTACTATAGGTAAATCGTTCTGCTGCGGGAAAACAACCACTAAAATTTCACGTTGTATTGTAATGCCGTAGCTGAAAGAAGCCAAAAGAAGAAAGCTGTAGTGATATTATTATGTTCTTGAATAATTACTATAGTTCTTCAATAACTATTGAAGAGTGGTTACTTCACTCGTTACTTTGTAAATACAAACACCTTAATTAATAATGAAACTTGGACACATAAGAATAAAGAATAGGAAGGGTTTTTAATGAAATAGTCTATGTACTAATATTTTTAACATATTTTTATATTAATGTCAACAAGTGTAACAATAGGGTAACTATTGCCAAACAAGTTTAATGCGTGCATTTCATTTTTAACTTCTTTATGTCGAGGTCATAAGGTCCATTTTATACAAACGCCGAGGTAATTCAACTGTGAACGTAACTTGACCTTACATGTCATAACTGTATACCGCATTTATATCAGCTCTGTCCGATATCTGTAACGCAGCCTTCACGTGCTCCCATGGTCACGCTATTACATAATATCATGTTAAATCTATACATAATATAATAAAACTGTAGAAATGTGAATTCTGTACATTAAAGATATTCAAAAAATAATAAGTGGGGGGTGTCACTAGATCGCTATAGAAGCCAAAAATGTGGTTAGTTTTTTGTCTGTCTGTCTGTATGTTTGTTCCACTATCACACGAAAACTACTGATCCGATTTGCATACGGTTTTCGCAGATTTATATGTCTTCTTCCAACTCAACATCTAGTGCATAAACTCCCCCCCCCCCCCTCTAAGGGGACCAAAAAGGGGGTCAGATTTTGTATAATTTTTTTTTAATGGGCTTACTTCATACTTATTATTAACTGTATTTTCCAACTTAACATCAGGTGTACACAATTTATCCCCCCACCCCTCTTAGGGGACAAAAGAGGGGGTAAGATTTTGTATCAACTGATGAAGTAGAAATACTTTAAATGGCAAAACAACGTTTGCCGGGTCAACTAGTATATTATAATAGCACTTGTTATATGAAAACGAATACCCCCTTACTATTTAATCCATACTAATATTATAAATGCGAAAGTGTGTCTGTCTGTCTGTCTGTTACCTGTTCACGCTCAAATCGCTGAACTGATTTTGCTGAAATTTGGTATGGAGATACTTTGAGTCCCGGGAAAGGACATAGGTTATCTTTTGTCCCGTAAAAATGTACGGTTCCCGCGCGATAAACGAATTTTAGCGCTATAAAGTTGTGGGCGTCATCTATAAATGTTATCAGCGAAAGCGGTCTGCTTATCTCTGTCTGGCACATTGGAAAAGTCACATGACAGACAAAGACACCGGCGACGATATTAATAATTAATACATCAATCGTGATTCGTGTACAATCTTGTACAATCTTATATATATAAAATTCTCGTGTCACAATGTTAGATACTCCTCCGAAACGGCTTTACTGATTTTAACCAAATTTTATATGCATCTTCAGTGGGTCTGAGAATCAGTTACTGGGTATTTTTTATATTGTTAAGTGCTTTTGTTGAATAAATAAACGTAAATTATTACAACTCGAGACTGGTGGCGACCATTGTTTATATAGCGATTGATGTTGCCATGGTGACATACTTAGGTCACTTCAATAAAATAATATGGGCGAAATACTTTATATGGCAAAACAACGTTTGCCGGGACAGCTAGTAATATTATAATTTTATTCGTGTACAGAAGAAATACAATATTTTTTTCGTAGCTCTGCTACGGATCCGTAGCTAAGGAGCTACGCCGTAGTAGACCTCTACGACAACGGTAGTACAATTTGTATAACATTACTTAGGCCCACTTGCGCCAATCTGGGTTAAAGTTAACTCTGAGTTAAACATCATGTCATATCTGTCACTCACCAAGTCAGTGATAGAGATGACATGATGTTTAACTCAGAGTAATTAACTTTAACCCAGATTGGCGCAAGTGGGCCTTACTTATTTAAAATGTTATATTTTTACAGCAGATGCAATAATAATATTATTTAAATTAAAAAAAATTACATTAAGAGCCAGGTGCAAATATTGCTGAGCTGAGCGTCTTGAAGAAGCGTAATCTCGATCGGCCTGATCTATATCTCAATTTTAAGCAAGATTTTTTTGACGGTATATTTTTGTATTATGTTTTCAAGCACCTTTTCTTACAAGATCAATTTTGGTCTTAAGTAATAGTATCAGTTTTGCGAAGGCTTTTGGTATTAAAAAGTTTTTAAGCGTATAGCTTTTTTTATAAGTTACGCCTAAAATATTAGCTTTGCTGTCCCAGCTTGTTAGTACTTTAGTAGTTATCATAATCACTACGTAACATATTAAGTACTGACTTATGACATTTAACTTAATAATACGATACTTAGGGCCTGTTTCACCACTTCCTGATAAAGTACCAAATAGGCTATTCACAACTATTTCGACAGATTCTCCATACTTGATCTGTCAAGTTAAGTGGTGAATAGCCTATTCGACACTTATCAGGAAGTAGTGAAACATAATACGACAAAACCGTAGCAACGCTACGGCGCGTAGAGCCTCTACGACTTCGTAGCTAATTATTATACTAGAGTTCGCCCAATGGTCGTTCACCGTGAAAATAGCAGCACTGAAGAAGTAGCTTTCTTTTTTAAACTTTTTTATTAGCAAACTCATGACTCATGAGTTATGACGTTGGGGCATTTGCCCTGATGCGATTATAAATGTATCAGGGTTACTTTCGCAGTGAACTCTTTATACGGAACTCATACACAGTACACACCCTAAAGTAGTATCACTTAGTTTTGTTACACCCTGTATATTTATGCCTTATAATTTATAATATTATTTATATAATATCCAGTATTGGCTGCGTGAGCGCGATAAGACGAGGAAATCGCTTTGGTACTTAACCGAGGGTGTTTCTAACGATTAACATTATCTGTTTGGCCGAACAACAACTCTCAATTTTTATATATTTTACCCAAACTATACTTACACATTTTTTTGTTTTGTAAAACAATTTTACATAAAAAGTTCGTTTGCTACTGGCATCCCTGCTATCAGAAAGATTAAGTTCTATATTTATGAATAAACTTGATGCCACCTAACTCCATTGTGCCGAAATTCATATATCGTTTAGGAACCGAATATTTTTTTGGGACAAAAAGTATCCTATGTCCTTTACCGGGTCTCGAAGTATATTGCATACCAAACAATAAACATCAAAAAGCGGTTTGGGTCTGTTTACTCCTACCGAGTAGAGTAGCGAATCAGTGCAAACGGAATTTTGGCCGAGGGCACTGTCTCGCCACTACTCGGTAGTGCAAAGGCCTTAGGGCGTGAGGAGGTAATTACCAGACACAACTTCGCATTTATCAGGGCGAGTGAAGTGAGTCCTACTATATCCCATAAACTGAGCACTTTTGGTAGCACATTTTACGGAAAAACTATCACGCCTATTGTTTTGTTCTTTAACACAGTAATTTTTATTTATATGTCTATAGCTGTCCCGGTGATCTTCGTGTCACTTTAAAACCTTCCCTAGACTTCTACGAATATTTTAAGACTAAAATCAGACCAATCCGTTCAGCCGTTTTCGTGTTTTAGCGCGACTAACACATTTGAAAATCCATTTTTGTTTATAAGATAAAAGATGTATCATCATCAGTCAGTCAAGGTTTGGTTACTATTAAAATAAAAAAAAAAACTGCCTAGATTATTACAACGCAGTAAAACGATGCGAGCCCTCACAAAACTCAGCTTTTAGCTAGTAATATTAATTATATGAATTACAATATTAATCTCCCCAACAGCTTCTAAATAAAACAATTGATCGTTAAAGAATGTTTAATTTGCGACAAGATGGCGCGTATTGACACTGTATCCTGTATTAGTCCAGACTCCAGACACAAGGAATCTGAATGATGAGCCGGCCGGAATGTTTGAAACATTTTCAATTACTCTTGTACGTCTTAAAAGAATATTTTATTAATATAACGTTGAACAGTGCCAACATAATTTTGTTCGTCACTTACAATAAAAAAAATTCAAGTTACACACAGACCTACAAGCATATTTTACCCTTTTGTAAATTCAGTATTTCCAATTGAAACAGTAGATTGATGATGTCATGTCATGGGGACAGTGGTAGAACAGTCTAACAACTTAGTTTTCTCCGATCAACTTAAAATGGTCGTTTATATTTTTAAATTGTGTTAATAAGTAAGAATTCATAAAATATTTCGTTTTAAGGTAAGTAAAGTATTCGTATTGCTGCTATCTAAATTATTCAAACAATACAGTGTAATTCATAATGATATTTTATTAAATGTAAATTGATAATTTATTTTATTAAAGCTTCTCATACGACTAAGTTTACTGTTAGACTGCGTTTCCACCAGAGGTTTACGAGGAATGTGTTTTTGAGAACCAATAGAATTCCTTCATTGACGTGAGCTTGCCGTCACCTCGCTCAGCGCAGCGATATTCTATTGGATCTTAAAAACACATTCCTCGCAACACGTCTCTGGTGGAAACGCAGCCTTATACCTACTACAAAAACTAACCAGTATGGCCGCGAAAGGTGATAGCGTCGGCCCCGGTCCGGACGCCACGCGCCGCGTGGTACATTTCCGGCACTGCTGTTGCGACTTGCGCCGTTATTAACTCATCTGCCTTTCGATAATTGTTTGTTTCATTAGCATCATGACTATGACCATAATACAAAAACATAACGTTTAATAATCATCAGAAATTTCATGTATAAGTATAATCTGCTGCTTACATAGAGACAGAAAAAAATGTCACACTCGAAAAATTATCTTCCTTTATAGCCGATTGGATGAGCTTGCATTGAGAGGAGAGTAACTCATAATATGAGAGATTTAACATTAAGTACGACGATTATTTTTTGTCTAAAATCTTTAAGCGTATTCATGTGAGAAGTAGATCATAATATACGCAAAATAATTGCATCTTTGTTTTTATACCTTATAAATTATAATACACTAGAGTAACTAAGCCATTTTCTCGACATGAAACTCGTGTAACAAAGAAAACTTTACACGCCTGTGTGCAGTATCATGTATACTGCATTCTTCTGCTGTCTAATCTATCTGAAGTCACAATATAATTTGCGTGCTAGATAGATACTAGCGACAAAGAAACTCAAAACCTTTGTCGATATAAAAGACACAACTATAATATTACACGTGCCTAGATTAGCAACTCCTAAAAATTAGGAACTCCTAATCTATTATTGTAGAAGTACAAAAATAAATAAACTCCTAAAATAAAATTATACTAGAATTTAGAAGGAAAGCACGAATACAAAAACTTCATTACAAAAAACAAAACCATTAAAACTAACAAAAGGACATTATACAGGTTGTTAAATACGATCCTGAGGATGCTAAAGCCTCCATTATGATAAAGTTTCAAAGTAATGCTGAGACTGAAATAGACTATACGGACAGACCCAAATTTGATATTGTTTTGTTTGGTGCCCACAAACGTCAAGGCGGCATTCTATGACGATTACAGAATCCCTCGTCTGCTTGAGAAAGGACCATTGTGGCCATATACAATAATAAAGATCCCAGAAATACAAATAATAATATCAATCGATAAGGCCTCGTACAACTTTAAGATCGCTAGGCGAAAATGGAAAGGGAAAACTGTAGTGTCTTAAGTGAAGTGAGAAGTGAGTGGTGAGTACGCGAAAGGAAAACGCTATATTTGGCATATCGATAATTTCACGAGTTGTCATTGGTTGATCGCGAGTCGCGACAGATGGTAGCATTATTGACAGTTATTATTGTACAATTAATTTCACTTCAAATAACTATATCTAGTTATGTCAAACCATCACCATAAGTTCTAGATAAAGTTCTTTGAAAATATTTTTGCTATAGCAATAAGCTTGTATAAAATCATGAATAATATATTAATTATTATGGAAGTACCCAAACATTTTCGTCGCTACGGTAAATTCACCAGACACGTATTAATCTCAGTTTTATACCACGTATTTTATGACGAATAGGAAACTATAAATCAATCATTAGCGTCTGAAGGACTCTTATTGATCAATAGCCCCCTCTGTTTGAAGCCTATTATTTGGTGATGTATTCCGAACCTTATTAGGAGAACAACAGAATTCAATTTGGTCGTAATTATATTGCTTACAACGAAGTTACCGGCTTTAAATAAAATTGTATAAAGCAAAAGGAATGTTTTTTACAAACTTATGTGAATTTGAAATAAGATAATGGTATATGGGAAAATTTGTCTGTCTGTCTGTTACCTATTCACGCCCAAACCGCTGAACTATTGTTGCTGAAATTTGGGTAAAGAGATACTTTGAGTCCCGGGAAAGGACATAGTTTATATTTCAATACTTTTAATTCCGGAAAATGTACGGGCCCCACGCGTTCAATAAATTATGGCGCAACAGTTGCGACTAGTGTAATATAAAACTTACACAAGAATATTGATTAAAATATTGACAAACCTCTATTCACGTAAATATATTAATAATATTATATCAATTTAACTATTCACTTACACAACAAACTTCTCACTCCTACTATATAAAATCTGAACAAAAGGAAACAAACTTTGAACAACAATAGGTCGACACTGTTCGCATGTTCAATTAATGTTCCCCTGCATTTAAATTACGTGTGTGCGGTCCCTTATGCATAGGGCTGCCACATCAAATAAATACAGCTACTCAAAATGCAGAAAGCTCGTGAAATTGAATTTGAGACTGTTCTTTGTGGCAGTTTACCGACAATAGGAAATACAGAATTCTCAATGCACCACCTGTCAGTTGTCACGCATATTTTATGTATATATTTCGGATAAGTGAATAAAAAACATTAATTTTACAAATAATCTTTATTGCTTTGCTTTAATTGGAACGAAGTTCCTTTTCGCGCGTTGCGAAAGGGGGCTAGGCAGAATAAATGAAGACGAAACATTACTAAAAATAGTTACTATTTTGTTGTTGTTGGCAACCCTAAATTTCCTGTTCAATATAATGTTTGGGAGTAGCTTGAAAGGCTTCCTAATGGAAAAGATGGAAACCTAATTATGGATCACAAGTCACAACTCGCAAGCGAATGCTGTTTGTTGAAAATACGCTATCATAACATTCGAATGAAGTTCATTTATGACCAACTTTAAAATACAATGTATTATTTGGGTAAATTATATTTTAATATTATCAAACATACTA
This sequence comes from Plebejus argus, assembly GCA_905404155.3. NCBI lineage: Eukaryota > Metazoa > Arthropoda > Insecta > Lepidoptera > Lycaenidae > Plebejus > Plebejus argus. The sequence continues at coordinate 8,211,524 of FR989942.1, forward strand.
ATTATGTAACGAGAAGATGGTGGTTTGGTCATTTGTATCGATAAGGCTTAAAATTCCCATATTATAATTTTTATGTCTAACATCGCCGTGGAAAATTGATCGATTACCTGTGACCTGGGGGTGTAGTGCGAGTTTTATTCGATCATACGCATCGAGCACGTCAACGTGAATTTGTATGGGATCAAAGCGGTATCCACGTTAGCCAGTAGATGGCGCTGCTTTGATCCCATACAAATTCGCATTAACGTGCTCGATGCGTATGATCGAATAAAACTCGCACTACACCCCCTAATAGACTGATATACGTAATATATTATACCTGTGACAATAGATGCAGAGCTCTAAAGTGTGTCTATCTGTCGGTTTGTTACCTCTTCATGCCCAAACCGCTGAACCGATTTTGCTAAAATTTGGTATGGACTTCCAGTCCCGGGAAAAAATATAGCATACTTTTTATCCCAAAAAATGTACGTTTCCCGCGCGATAAACGACCTATGGTGCAAAGGAGTTGCGGGCGTCATCTACTACTGCCCCCCTAGACAAGTGACAAAACGCTAACGCTAACGCTAACTCTAGTTAGAAAATGTATGCGATTTGACATAAGTCATCGCTTCGCTAGCGAATACTAATGTCAAATCCCATACATTTTGTAACGTTAGCGTTAGCGTTTTGCCACTTGTCTACAGGCACTGATTTCTAAGCACGGCGAGTAAGTTACAACAGCACTGAAAAACAAATACCATACGAAAACATGTTTAATATTTTAAGCTTCATGCGACATTCATAAATCTAGATTAGCATCTTAATTTAGGTTTTAAGCGCAAAGAACTCGTGTATTTTCGTAATTAAATTAAGATTCCATTGAGATTATGAAATATGTCATAACGCAGCGTGGCGTCGCGCCACGACACGCAGTCTGCATTCAAACATTTCCTCTGTAATAAAACTGCATGTTTTACAACCCTACTGAGAAATAATTCAAGTTTATTTTGGATGGGTTTTTATACCCCCGTCTTAGCCCGGCCGCACATTGTCCGAATTCTGATCAGAAACAGTTGAATTTCGCCGGACCGCCACCCCGCACATTATCCGAAATATCCTTCCGGCGAGTCTAGCTCACTCGGCTCAGTACAAAAATATGTAAGAGACAGCGCGGACGTTCAACTGTTTCTGATCAGAGCTGTCGTACAATGTGCGGCCAGGCTTAAACGTACTGGGCCAGACTGACGAGATGTGAAGTGTCCATAGATATTACATTATTATGAAACGAATATGTAACTTTTTATTTAAATAGCAACGCGACAAGCTGTCATATTTTATATTCATTTTCATGTAGCCGCCGAATCGCGCGTTCATGCGTTGCATATAAATCCAGCCTTAAAGTTTGATACGGTTTCGCCAGCATAAAAACTTTTTTTGCGGTAATCGTACATTTCCACTGTGATAAAAAGTATACTATGTCCTTCATCATAGTTTATTCTAAGTCTTCGGAAAATTTCATGACAATCGGCTCAGTAGTTTAGGAGTCTATTCGATATAAATAAACATTTCTACTATATAAACAATCGTAAAGGCTATGCGTCTGCGACTGCCTTCATACAAAGTTATTAATTAAACCATCAATATAAAACTTCAATCACACAATAAGTAAAGTATTTCCATTTAATATGAATTAATTTTCATTTTACGAGCATAAAAGACGGGAATAGCAAACAATTTATAAAAAATAAACGTTGGAAGTCTTGGAAGGGCTGTATTTAATTGAACATTTTCTCAGTGAAAGTTTTGGTCGAAAAGCAAATTGGTAAGATGAAATTCCTAGCGTCCAGGGATCGTAGCTTGGTGCAGTGTTTTACAACCTGTGGGTCGCAAAGCTTATGACATACCAATACCAGCCAAAGGTTGAGAGAACTATTTGAGTAAAAACAATGAATATTTAAAATATTAATAATATATTAAGTAGGATAATTTTAAACATGATAAAAAAGCCAAGGGAGGTTCGTGAAATATTTTTTCATACCAGGGGATGTAATCAGAGGATGCCGGGATATTTTGTTTGTGTGATCGTCCCACGCGTAAGACAGTGTCATGGAAAACTTATATTTCTTTTTTAATTCTGCAAAAATTTGAGAAATCCATTTAAAAGATAAAAATTGTTCGTATTTTTAAACCCCTAACGAAAACAGAGGGGTACGTTATAAGTTTGATGTCTCTTTGAAAATCTGTGTATAATAATTATAATTTGAAAGCCGATATGATCGATAATTATCTTAGCAATAGTTCATCATCATCAGCCCACTTAGAGCTGAAAAATACGGGTTTATCTATTCCATGAAAGTTTCTAAGCCACTTCCAGAGACTTCGATTCCAGAGATTGGTGCAATACTTTGCATTCTGATTTCTGATTCCTGACACTTTTACTGTTTTGTATTTTTTTTATTTCTTAATTTTTCTCATTAGGTATTATACACATTTAAAGAGGCCTTGATAGATAGGCCTACATATTATATCAAGATAGGCCTACATAAAAGCTTATGTTATACTGCAACGTAAACATTATCCCATCACCAAAGTATCTAAGCAACTTTGGGCGTAGTAAATACTTTGGCAGTTGCTTGCTACAACTCACCTACAACTATTTGTATTTTCAGTATGCCCAAACAAAATTAACTTTCTATTTTGAGCTATTGATTTTGGGTTTAGCCTAGATAAACCTACTTCTTAGTAACAAAAATATTGACGCACTGGATTCGCTGCTCAATGTTTTGTCTTTGACAAATTGAAAAAGTGGCTTGAGACTGTGCAGAGGACAATTTTACTAGACACAGACAAATTTTATAGTATTCGTTATGTTTTTATAAGTAAGGCTGGCCGCAGACACAAGTTTTCTGCATTATAAGGTTCCCGAATTCATTTTCCGTATTCGGAGATCCGAATTCATATAGATTAAAGTACCATCTAGTACTATGAGAGGCCGGCGCCCGGCCCGGACTATCATAGAAAACAAACAATGGAACAGCAAGAAATTGAAAGGGCGTAAGCGACAAAATGGTTTTTGTCGCGTAATTTAAAAACCATAAAATATATAAGTACTTCATAATATAAGCTATGGGCAAATTGAAGTGCATGCTTGAACCAATCTGTGTGCAAATTTTGGAAGCTTAAATCACTCTAGAGTAGAGTGATTTAAGCTTCCAAAATTAGAATCCCTTTTTTTACAGAGGTCTATTTGATTAATTATTATTTGTTATAAAAGCTGACCAATCATGTTATGCTATGGGTAATTCAAAGACAAAGACATGATGAATACTGACAATGAACTTTAATTTCATAGCCTTAGTCATTTCTGAGAAAAATCGATATACCTAGCTACAGCCAAATTATCAAGGCGTCGTCTTAAAGCTCTGGTTTCCTCCAAGAGCGGTGCCGTCATGTGGCGGTGAATGACGTCACTAGAACATTGTCGTGCCTTGGAATCAATTTTCTCGATGGTACAATACCATTTATTATTCCCATAGCAGGCAACATGCAATAAAATTTTTGATTAATTGAATAGACTCAATACTCAAAAGCTTAAAGATAATATACCTGAATGCACAAAAGTGAGGCGTACCTCAGGGAGCGGTTCTTTACGGCTTTTATTCTTCACGTTATCTCCAAGTCGTTTTAATGTCAATATCACTTTCAATGGTTATAAAATTCACAATCTTTTTAAGGTCTTTTCAGTTATCACCATTCAACACTTTATAAATGTCTCTATTCTCATAAACGTTTATTTAACCGACTGACAAAATTCTCTCCAGGTGGCAGGTCACATGAAATACCAAATAAACTGTAAGCCTTCGGTCGTGGTATGTTTGTTATCACGCGATTTTCAGGCGAAGCTTGCGTTACTCATACTGATATGACTGATAGCCATTGGACAGTAAATCAACCATCGAGGGTATACTAATATTATAAATGCGAAAGTCTATCTCTCTGTCTGTTACCTCTTCGCGGACAAACCGCTGAACCAATTTTTCCGTATACACAGATATATTTTGAGTCAGATATACACACAGATATATTTAGAACTAGTTGACCCGGCAAACGTTTTGCTATTTAAAGTATTTCTACTTCATCAGTTGATACAAAATCTTACCCCCTCTTTTGTCCCCTAAGAGGGGTGGGGGGAAAAATTTTATACACCAGATGTTAAGTTTCAAAACACAGTTAATAATATGAAGTAAGTCCATTAAAAAAGGGGACCTCTTTGGTCCCCTTAGAGGGGTGGGGGGGGGGATTTTTATACACCAGATGTTGCGTTGGAAGAAGACAAATATATCTGCGAAAACCGTATGTAAATCGGATCAGTAGTTTTCGTGTTAAAGAAAAAAGTTTGATACAAAATTTGACCCCCTCTTTCGTCCCCTTAGAGGGGTGGGGAGGAAACATTTTATACACCAGATGTTAAGTTGGAAGAAGACAAATATATCTGCGAAAACCGCATTCAAATCGGATCAGTAGTTTTCGTGTGATAGTGGAACAAACATACAGACAGACAGACAGACAAAAAACTAACCACAGTTTTGGCTTCTATAGCGATGTAGTAACACCCCCTGCTTATTATTTTTTGAATATCTTTAATGTATAGAATTTTCATTTCTACAGTTTTATTATATGTATAGATAGATACTTTCCATCCCGGAAAAATGTACGGTCCGCGTGAAACGAATTTTGGTGCAACGGCGTCCCGCGTCATAGAGTATCACTAGTATAGTACATAAGTATCAAGCGCCACATTCACAGTTGAAATTGCACAGGCGAATGTAACTGTGGCGCTTATGTGTGAATAGATACACCCTCAAGCTATATAATATCTTATAAACTTATGCGGGGTTTACATGGGTGACTATAGCCGCACGATTTACGCCGCACGGCGAAAATCTACTGTCTAAATGGCAATTCGGCATGCGGTGTATTAACATTTTAAGGCCCACTTGCGCAGATCTGGGTTAAAGTTAACTCTGAGTTAAACATCATAAGTCATCTCTATCACTGACTTGGTGAGTGACAGATATGACATGATGTTTAACTCATAGAGTTAACTTTAACTCAGATCTGCGCAAGTGGGCCTTAGAGTTTAAACAGTTGATTCTCGCCGTGCGGCGTAAATCGTGCGTCTATAGTCACCCGTGTAAACCCCGCATTAACAAGTATTTGACAGCAATATATTCCCAAATATGTATCTGATTTTTGACAAGAGGTATTTTTTGCATTATGCAGTCTTTTTTACCCTGTCACAAGATAAATCGCTCTTCAAGTGCTAGAATGACGCCAAAATAAGTGCAAGTGATTAGTGCAGGTGATTAGTAATCAGGAAGTAGTACGTGTGGACAGTGACTGATTAGTGCAAGTCCTTTAATTTTTCCTAATCACTAATCATTTACACTAATCACTCGCACTAATCAAAGTGAATACAGGCCCTAAGTGTGTCAAACTCGCGACCCCCAGCTCAAGCACCACGTGCTCAACCACTAAGCCTTAACGTCTTATACTTAGAATATCTCACGATTCCCATCGTCTTTCCTTGAGACGATCATCATTTCACATGGAATGTAATTAACGTCGTAAGTGGTAAAAAGATAATAATATATTTAAATTATATCTATGTACATAAAATAAAACTGTAGAAATGAAAATTCTGTACATTAAAGATATTCAAATAATCGGCCAAGTGTGAGTCGGAATCGCGCACGAAGGGTTCCGTACCATAATAGAGCAAAATTAGGCCATAAATTGTGTTTTTTGTATGGGAGCCCCCCTTATTTTTTTATTTTAATATTATTATTAAATATTAAAGTATACATAATATAACTAAGGATTTTGTGAAAAATTCAAGTACCTACCTGTTGCCATTTTTGATATAGAGCAAAAAAAGGCTAAAAAATCACGTTTGTTGTATGGGAGCCCCCCTTAAATATTCATTTTATTTTATTTTTAGTATTTGTTGTTATAGCAGCAACAGATATACATAATCTGTGAAAATATCAAATCTCTAGCTATTACCGTTCTTGAGTTACAGCCTGGAGACAGCAAAAAAGGCCAAAAAATCACGTTTGTTGTATGGGAGCCCCCCTTAAATATTCATTTCATTTTATTTTTAGTATTTGTTGTTATAGCGGCAACAGATATACATAATCAAATCTCTAGCTATTACCGTTCTTGAGTTACAGCCTGGAGACAGACAGACAGACAGACAGACGGACAGACGGACAGACGGACAGACGGACAGACAACGAAGTCTTAGTAATAGGGTCCTGTTTTTACCCTTTGGGTACGGAACCCTAAAAATAATAAGCGGGGGGTGTCACTACATCGCTATAGAAGCCCTAAATGTTGTTAGTTTTTTGTTTGTCTGTCTGTATGTTTGTTTCACTATCACACTAAAACTACTGATACGATTTGAATGCGGTTTTCGCAGATATATTTGTCTACTTCCAACTTAACATCTGGTGTATAAAAAAAATTCCCCCCTCTAAGAGGACAAAAGAGGGGTCAGATTTTGTATCAAACTTTCTTCTTTAACACGAAAACTACCTATCCGATTTGCATACGGCTTTCGCAGATATATTTGTCTTCTTCCAACTCAACAGTTGGTGTATAAAATTTTTCCCCCCACCCCTCTAAGGGAACCAAAGAGGGGGTCAGATTATGTATCAATTTTTTTTCTTTGGACTTACTTCATATTATTAACTGTGTTTTCCAACTTAACATCTGGTGTATAAAATTTTTCCCTCCACCCCTCTTAGGGGACTAAAGAGGGGGTAAGATTTTGTATCAACTGATGAAGTAGAAATAAGAACTTAAGGGGCAAAACAACGTTTGCCGGTACAGCTAGTTCTGGCTATAAATCCGCCATATTAGCATCCGAATGGCGGAAACGGTCCGGCCCTATACCGCCACATTAGAATTGCGCGAATACCCCGGCAGCCTAACATGACCAATTATGGCCGTTATGTCGTGTCATGGGTAATGGATGGCAGTCACTTGTGATGCACTAATCTAATTAATTGTTAAACGCTGAATACTCAGAGTATTCTCAGATTAAGAGGCCCTTAAGTCATGCGTTTAGGGCTTTCTTCGACCCAAAAGGGCTGTAACATATCGGACAGATAAGATTAATATTATCTAATTTATTTTAATTATCGAATTTTAATTCCTAATTACGGAAAATTTTGAAGTCGGTTTTATCTTTTAAAATACTATTTTAAAAAAATAAACTAGCGATTTAAAATTACAGTTAAAATTAAGGGATGATTAAAAATTTATTACGTCTACTTCTTAATTTAAAAATACGTTACTTTACCAAAAACTAACTACCATAAAATAATGACAGTACATCTATACTGACGAATAAAATGTTTAATTATAGTATTTATTATGTACTTATAACTTTGGGGTTCTCAGCGTTTTACGATGTTTTGCGTCTACGAAATATTATATTGTTTTAGTTAATTACCTTTTTCCTTTTATCACCAGTAATAATAATATATAATTTATCACCTGTCAACATTTATTCATCAGGTTTATATCGTGAGTCGTGACTAGATGACGCCCGCAACTCTGTTGCACCAAAACACGCGTTGTTGCGTTTATCGCGCGAGAACCGTACATTTTTCCGGGTAAAAAGTATTGTCCTTTCCTAGTATCTCCATACCAAATTTCATCAAAATCGGTTCAGTGGTTTGGGCGTGAAGAGGTAACAGACAGACAGACAGACAGACCGACAAACAGACAGACAGATAGACAGACCGACAGACAGACCGGTAAGACGAACAGACGGACAGAAGGACAGATGGACAGACGGAAAGACAGACGGACAGACGGAAAGACGGACAGACAGACAGATAGACGTACAGACGGACAGACAAACAGACAAACTTTCGCATTTATATTATTAGTATGGATTAAGTTTAAGTATGGAAGTATGGATTCCGCATACTATACTTAAACAAGCTACTTAATTATATACAGGGGGGCTCTTATATCCAGCCAGTTTACAGGCCAGTTTACAGGCCGTTGCATAGACACGGCTTGTAAACTGGCTGGAAACTGGCTGGATATAAGAGGTCGTAATAGCTCCCCAGGTGTAATAAAACAATGTGACAATAAGTACCTTTGAGTGTGTGCGTGTCCCTTATATTTAATTTTATAGAGTTTTATTGTAGAGTTCACTGAAAGCAGCAACGCTGAAATAGTTTTTTTGTGATTTGTATGGGCATTGAGCATGCGCCATGCACTATCCAGCGCATGAATTAGCCCATGCCCCATGCAAAAAAATTTCAGCGGTGCTGCATCCGCATCCACATCCACGACGAAGAGTGTTACATACACATTAAACACCTTAAAGTATTATCACTTTGTATATTTTACAATTGACTTACTATGTTTATAAATAAACTTTACAATTGCACATTCATTTAAAATTTTAAAACTTTACTCGTTAGGTACTGATTGCAATTAATGTCAACGTGAACTTTAAGTTACTGTTGGAACATTTTAATTGTTAGTTTTTCAAACTGAAAAAGTTAGAAACGCTTAACTTACAGTAAGTAACGATTGCCACCGGTCACTGGATATCTGCAGAATAATCAGTTTTAAAACTTTAAAATTATTAACATTTAACTAAATTAACAAGGTATAATAAGGGATAGCTAGATAATGCTACCTATTTAAAGTCATCTAACAACCGCGTGATAAAACAATCAGCCAAGTACGAGTCGGACTCGCGCACGAAGGGTTCCGTACCGGTATAGAGTGAAACTAGACAAACAATTGTGTTTTTTGTATGGGAAATAAATATTTACTTTATTTTAATTTTATTATAAATTATTAAAGTACAAATATTATAATAGAGGATTTTTTGAAAATTCCAAGTGCCAAGCTGTTACCATTATTGATTACGAGTAAAAAAAGCCAAAAAAATCACGTTTCTTGTATGGGAGCCCCCCTTTCAAATTCAAATTCTTTATTAATCATTCAATAATATACAACAGTATAAAAGCAAGGTAGCGTACATCACGTCGTCTAATCCCATACTAAGTAAAACTTGTATTATGGCAATCAGAAAACGGATGCACGCCGAACTATTTTATCCTAATATATATTATTCTCACATTCACACACACAATCACACTACACTTTATCACGTTAAAGTCTGTTTCGGCGACGTGATGCGCGCTTCGTTCGGGAGCCTCCCCCGAAACCTCCGGTAAACTACACCGGCGGGCCAGAACTCCTCCACCTCGAAGATGGATAAAACTTGAGTCGGCACTTTCACCACAAAGGAACTAAAATTCACTTTGTGGCGAGAGTGCAGACGCTCCACCCTCAAGGTGTAGGTGGTCTTCTCGCGGATGTAGTTTACGACGTCTTCGACCGTCATGGTCCAGTGCAGGCGCGACACATAGAGCGGTGCCCTTAAATATTAACTTTATTTTATTTTTAGTATCTGTTGTTATAGCGGCAACGGATATATACAATCTGTGAAAATTTCAACTCTCTAGCTATTACCATTCTTGAGTTACAGCCTGGAGACAGACAGACGGACAGACATCGAAGTCTTAGTAATAGGGTCCCGTTTTTACCCTTTGGGTACGGAACCCTAAAAAGTAAAAACAAAATTATCTGTAATTTTGACGACAGACGTACGAGAAAAAATGTATGTCATGTTAGGGTCAATAGAGATGAAGAGATAAACCAGTTAACATCGAGAAAACTTGTTGACAAAATTTTCTCGTTGGCGTATGCTAGCACGGCAGGGAAGCTAAAACTCGAAAACGGCTGAATGGATTGGGCTTATTTTAGTCTTAAAAGATTCGTAGAAGTCCAGGGAAGGTTTTAAAGTGATACGAAGGTCACCGGGACAGCTAGTAATAATATAATTATTATTATAATAGTAACACAACTACTACATTAGGTAGTTCAGCGCACACGTGCACCTCCAATCTACATTCTACATTAATTACCGTAAGAGCACTCTCGAGCGACTAATTTAAACTTCTGCCGAGTTGGAATACTGTTTGCCATCTTTAATGTGTCTGAGATTACTATGTTTCTAAACAATTAATACTTATAGAACTTTATATAGTTACTGCATTTTAACATTGTAATATTACAATTTACACATATTGACAGAATAAAAGTAGCTAATACTATTAATCAAGAATTAAAACTACTATCATGCCAGTTTTAATAAAAATCGGTTACGTAGGTTTTGCGTAAAAAGTAAGCAAACATACACAGTACACACCTTTTCGCCTTTATACCAATAATGTGATTTTAATTTGATTTAATCTGCTATATGAAATAATATAATATTAAATATTATGTTGATCACCATAAACTTTATTATATTATTTAATTTTAATATTTTAAATATTATTATGTTCACCAAAAAATACTTAGAAAACTTGAAAGGAACCAAATAATAATTACATTCACAGGAATCCATCGAAGACTCATAATATATTTTGAGACTTCCTTTGATGTAAAAAATATAAAAAATAAAAAATATAATAAAATTAATTGCTTTGGTAAGCAACCTTTTATGTAGTTTGATAGTTATTTATAGTCAATAATAGTTATTAAAAAAAACAACACATTATTTTCAAAGTATTAAAAACTAAAAATTTAACTTTTGAACATTTTCAAATTAAGAATTTAATTATTCAAACAATAAAATACTTTACTACAATAACAATAAAACTTATATTACCTTGCAGTGAAATCCTTGGTAAGTAAACACTACACTGGGCGGGAAGTTCGTGGGTAAGGCGGGCGGCCGGCCGCCTCTACACTCGCGCGACAACTGAAAACTCCGCAGAAAACGCGCCTGAACTTTTCGCCCAAGAGCCATTGACAGACAGACTTTCGTCATTTTATATAACTGCAACAAGCAATTCCGGCAGTGGGCAACATTAGTCATGTTTTTATCAAATCAATTGATTTTGTCTCTTGGAAAGTTTCTGAAAATGACTAACATAGATTGCCTGACCTATATAAAACAAGGCAATCCACGTTAGTCATTTTCAGAAACTTTCCAGGAGACAAAATCAATAAATTTGATAAATGTGCTTGTTGCAGTTATATAAAATGACGAAAGTCCGTCGTAGACTTTCTGAACTCGATATCTACTAAAGTAACCGCGAAATCCCATACTTCGTTCTTACCTTCACAAGGTGTAACAAAATTAAGTGATAATTCTATAGGATGTGTACGTGTTCCTTGTAGTAAGTTCACTGTGAAAGTAGCAGCTCTGAAAGTGTGGTCTTTCAGCGCTGCTACTTTCACAGTGAACTCAATGTAAGGAACACATACACATCCTAAAGTATATTTTGGATTTATTAGTTATTTGTTCCACCTCGTACATGCAGACATAATATAATATGTATAATTATACAGAATATACAGAAAAACTTTTAGCTTTTATAAAATCGTCGTTTGAGTTCAATCACCACGTTAGTCATTTTTAAGAGGTACAGGGTAGGAGTATCCAGTTCTAGATCTACCTAACCTTTAATGAGATGTAAAGAATATTTTTTTTTCGGTAACTGCGGGAATCTCTTCTCCCTCTGCTGGATACTTATGACAGTTGCTTTCCACTGCCCTTAAAGTTACTTCGTTGTTCGTTCTTACCTCTATTAATAGGGGTCATATTAAGCAGACCTTTCAGTTTTAATAAAATGATGAAACTCTGACTGTCGTTGGCTCTTACTCTATTTCCAGTTTCCAGTTGACAATCATGAATTCTTGGCAACTGCCTCGATGTCAATTATTGAGTTGTGACACAGATTCTTTACTATTTTGTTCATGAATGAAGGTACAAATAACATATTTGCTGAAGTTTTTAAATGAATTATATAGTTTTGTAGTTTTGATGATATTATTTCGAATTTTTGTGTGATTTAAATAATTTATGTGGGAGCTTCCGAACTTGAAAAGTTTAAAATGTTTCTATAATATTATGTATTATGGAGACATTACATTAGGTATATTTTTGAATGTCTTTTATATAACGATAAAAAATATAAATATAAAAATAAAAAAATAGCAATTAACATGTCCAACGTGTAACACGTTGGACATGTTAATTGCTATTTTTTTATTTTCAAACTAACAGTTATTCAGATTTAGGCCAGTATAAATATTAAATAGTGAGCATTCAAGATGCATCTCGGTCTCAAGACACAGTTCAGGCTCTGTGATTGGTTGGCTGTCAAAATTTGGACCAATCACAGAGCCGAACCGCATCTTGAGACCGGGTCGCATCTTAAGTACTGACTATTTATACCGGCCTTATTAATATCCTCATACCCTCAACGGCCGTCAGGCGATTGTTTTGCCCGTTTGTCCCCACCGTGAATTTGTACAAGTTACGATTGCGGTAAACGTGGTGCAGGTATTATTAGTTTTACATACCGTCCTTGGCCCGTATATGATGTAACAGCTAATAAACCATACATTCGGCTCAAATCGATTGGCATTATCGACAGATTTTATACGTTCACTGAAATGGAGATTTTGAAATGGCTTTCATTTTGCTCTACACCATTACAAAGCAGAGGCATCATGATTGCTAGACCAATGTCGGTAAAAAATTAAACAAATAGCCTCCGTATGGCCTCAGTCATAATATAGTGGAATTTTGTTTGAAATTTTGTCGGTCGCAGTCGCTTCCGGCAAAGATCGGAAAGCCACCTTAAGTAGAGTTGACCCTTATCAATAATTCACTTTATATCTGCACTCGTAAAATGTAATGCGTTTTGAAACTGTAAGCAGAACTGTTGAATATTTAAAAAAACATTTCCTGAATACTAAAATAAGGAAACCATGAGTAAAGCTTTAGTGGCCTTCGGTGAGGTGAATATCCTTGCCGCGACCCACAAAATTCAAATAAAATGCCACTTTATGACGCTAGGTCATACTTCATAGGCCATAGCCTAGGTCCTAGGCTATAGTCTAAACTCTAGGTCATAAGCTTTGTCCACAATATTATGCAATTTCATCTTCAATTTTCGTCATCTTCTTTTTATTAAACTTTCGTTTGGCATAATAGCTTTGTCCACATTGTGCCTTTTTTTTGTTCAACAAGGTCATGCGTTATAGCGCAGTCAACAGCGAAGGTGTAGCCTGCCCGTGACGCGCGTCAAAATCCACCCGCGTTGAAAGAAAAGTGCCATAGCGCGCGCTACGATTTCAACGCGCGTTACGGGCATGCCTCACGTTCGCTGTTGACTGCGCTATAACGCATGCCCTTGACGAACAGAAAAAGGCACAATGTGGACGAAGCCATATGGTGACATTTTATTTGTCTTATTCATTTTTTTAGGTTTAATTTTGCTCTACGCCACTACAAAGAGCTGTCGCATTGATCGTTGACCAGCGGGGCTAAAATGGTCGCTTAGCAATTCCTCTCAATCATTTCACAAAATGAATTATCAAAACTGTCCAAGTCACGAATGTCAAATTAGTACCGTACGAATATAAACCAATTTGGTCAAACTCACGAATTAAAGTAGCAGTGCTGCACAACAGGGTAACTTTTTTTTCCTTTTGTATAAATAAGAGAAATTCATGTCGCTGGGGCGTTTACCTATTTAAATCGCAAAAATTGCTTGCTCTTTCAGCGCTGCAACTTTCACAGTGAACAGTATATACTAAGACTTCGTTGTCTGTCCGTCTATCCGTCTGTATGTCAGCAGACTGTAACTCAAGAACAGTAAAAGCTAGAGAGTTGAAATTTTCACAGATTGTGTATATCCGTTGCCGCTATAACAACAAATACTAAAAATAAAATAAAATTAATATTTAAGGGGGGCTCCCATACAACAAACATGTTTTTTTTGCCTTTTTGCTCGATATCAGTAATGACAACAGGTAGGCACTTTAAATTTTCACAAAAGCCTATATATGTGTACTTTAATAATAATTAATAATATTAATATTTAAATAAAATAAAAAATTTTGGCCTATTTTTGCAGATAATGGTACGGAACCCTTCGTGCGCGTATTTTTAAAATTGCTCTATGAAGAGCTACGGTTTAAATTAATATAAAAGAATGTAACTTTAAGAACGTGATTAGCACATAATGAGTCTTGCAGTGAGTGCAGAAAATTGCAACGACACTTGATATTCCGAGCCTGGCTAGTTGGAATCGAAAACCTAACACATTAGACCAATTTACTTTGCTCTGACTCTGTACAATTTCTAGGCTTGTTACTTTGTTAACACAAATGATACTAAAGGTCACGATAGGGAGTTTTAATGATTAATTAACTTTAATTAAATGAGCAACGATATTATAAGTTTTGAACACTTACGGGGCACTAAATTGTTAATCCCAACGTTTCGGCTGCTTTCCAGCGGCCGTGGTCACGGGTGGACTAAGATGACAAGCGTCCAATACATTGAAGTTCTTCAAGTGCCCGAAGATTCATCAATTTTTGTTTGCGTTCCGATCTACGACGCTGGAAAGCAGCTGATACGTCGGGATTAAGAGGAGTTCACACCGCCATTTTTTCATCGTTATCATAACAAACGTTATCCCCTGTTTCCTCCCTGGATAATGCCGGTAGCGGGTAGAGTTATAATTTTTTCCTGAATATCCATGGCCACTAATACCATGTCCATATGTTTTCTTTTTTTTTTCATAATTTGGTTATTAAAAAAGATACGAACGTTCAAAAACTCAAAAAAATGGCCAGATTTTCCTCTGTGTTCAAACATCCAGAAAACAGATTTGGCTAGATTATAAAAAAATAAAACATAGGAACACAGCTCAAGCCTTTCTTTAATCTTTAATGAAAAAAGTACTTGAATCGGTTCGGTTTTGGAGAAGGAATCAGAGGACAACGAATCGATGATTTTCTGTTCTTTTATTAGAACTTTTGTCGTGTTGTCTCTATCGCGCTCTACGGTGGGAGACTTGAGATTGGTGAGATAGCAATACATTTTGACGACTTGACATTTGCTATTAATTATTATTATTGCTTTTTTTTGGTGAATGTTGTATCATAGTATTTATTGGACTGCATGGTAGAATGTTACTTCTTTTTGCATATTTTTGTTAAATTTATTACTTACTTTGCTGTCTGTTACTATACCGAATAAATAAATAAATAAATAAATTTTCAAATAAGTACCTATTTTCAATTATTTCTCTCGCCCTTGGTGTATCCTCATAACAAAAGTGACCCGCCGCAAAATCCGTAAGTATGTAAATTGTAAGCTTTATAATAATGTTATGAGTGATACTCGCGTAAACTTAAGAAATTTTTAAATGAACAATTTTGAAGAAAATATAATATCAGAGTTTTAAATACGATCTTCATTAAAATAAAGTGAATTTGTCATGAAATCGTTCTGAATAATATGTTTTTTTTCCTTTCTGGACCCTTGGCTTTGAAGTCTTCATTAATTTTTCGGATAAGTTTTATGTCATAAAACGTAACATAACATCATTTGCGATGTCTTATGTTTCTGTAAGATGAAAGCCAAAAATGTATAGGATTTTTCCAACACATTTTTGATTTCCAACTTCGTTGTTAACGAAAACATGACTGTATATTAAGTTCAGTCAAGGCAAAATACAGTTCAAAGGTAAAAGATAAAATTAGTTGTGTCAAAGTAAAGTTACACCCATATCATATATTAACGAGGTATAAATTTGTTCCCTCACAAAAAATCCACTCCGTGCAACTTTTTCCTGCAATAATCTATCTGACGCCCTACTATGACTTCGCACAAGTCAATATACATAATCATATTATATGATTGCGAGAGTCGTATGACTATGTAAATGTGTAACAAAACATAGTAGATATTATATAATATGTATGTGTCCCTGATATAGAGTTGACACTTGACTGTGAAAGAAGCAGCGCTGAACTAAAAGAGCAAAATTTTGTTTGTCATTTGTATGGGCACTGGGCACGGGGTGGGTGCCTACCCCGACATCATAAATTTTCCCATTAAAAAAAGTTACTCTTTCAGCGCTCACAGCGGGATCTATGTACGGAACCCATACACACCCTAAGATATGTAAGTACTTAGTTTGTTTACACGCTGTATATCGTGAACACAAGTAAATAGGAAGGTTATAATTTTATATGCGAATGTGTGTACTAGTTTATCACGCTTTACGAGTAGATAAACCTCTTAAGCTTATTGGAATAGATGGAGTCCTAACTAATGTTTTATGTTTGTGTTCTTATATCTCCGGATCTACAAGTCTAATTTTAGTAATTCTTTTTTTGTTGTACTAGGTAGTGTTTAACTTAGGGAACAGTGCAAGTTTCATCAATATCGGTTCAGTAGTTTTGGAGATAGGGAGTTTCTCAATTACAATTTTGAAGTCGGTTTTATCTTTTTAAAATACAGTTATTATCTACTTAAAATTGATGATCGATCCTATTTTTAGGTATTAGGATTTTACCCCGGGCTGGGCCTCCCTATGGCCCTGAAGTCGAAGTACATGACAATAATATATTATAGTGTCGTACCCCGAATGTCATTGGTGAGTTGACACGGTGAATTAATATTCGTGTGTGAGGTATTCTACGATCGAAGCTAGTTTCGAGGTATAACTTATAAGGATCGGGTCCTTGATCCTAGTCAAATTCAAGTCGTTACATAAAAATCAAACTACATACATCCTTTAAATTAGTTTTTGCTGTATATTGACTTTTTTATTATTTTGCTGATCGGGACATCTGGTACACTGTTTTCAAGTGGTTTTCAACTGTCGAAGCCAGCTTGCTCTGTATGTAGCCCACAACTACCGACTTTTGTGGAGCATCCTCGGAATTTATTAAGGCAACTTCTAAAGTTCTAGAATTAAAAAAAAGGTTTTATTAAAATTCGCAAACAAATAGAAAATCTCTAATACACATGACTGGAAAAGCGTCCTAACTTATTAAGCGAGTGAACCAGTGAATCAACGAATTGGCTACGACCTAGGACAGTGATAGTGGTAAGTGTTTTGGACGTAGTGCTTTGTGTGACCTAGTGCTAGTAAATAAAGTCTTCAAGAGAGTCAGCAGCCCCCTTAGACAAAGTATCTTTCGTTAAAAACGATCACGAATTTCGTTATCAAAATGTATGCGGTTTGACATAAGTCACCGCTAAATGACATTTCGCTTGCGAAGACTAATGTCAAGTCCCATACATTTTGATAACGAATTTCGTCATCGTTTTTAACGATAGGGACATTGTCTACGGCCTCAGGTCTTTCTCTCAAGATCCCTCGAACCCTAGCACGTAACAATATAAATTACTATGGTACCTCCAGCCCACTGTTTCTATAGACAAGGTCGACGACTTGACGTTGTAGTGAAGTCTCAACTCCACGTCTCTTAGCTCGGCAACGAAGACGTCCACGTCCTTATCATTGTCCAAAATTATTTGGCCTCGCACCTGCAAATCCATACTAATATTGTAAATGCGAAAGTGTGTCTGTCAGTCTATCTGTCTGTCTTATGTCGATCTATCTGTTACCTCTTCACGCCCAAATCGCTGAACCGTTTTTTCTGAAATTTGATATGGAAATACTTTGAGTCCCAGGAAAGGACATAGGATACTTTTTATCCCTGAAAATGTACGGTTTCCGCGTGATAAACGATTTTGGCGCAACCGAGTTGCGAGCGTTGTCTAGTTAATAATAATTTAATATATCTAAGGGCCCGTTTCACCACTTCCTGATAAGTGCCGAATAGGCTGTCCACTACTTAACTTGACAAATAAAGTATGGGGAATCTGTCAAAAAAGTTGTGAATATCCTATTCGCCACTTTATCAGAAAGTGGTGAAACAGGCCGTTAGAATGCGGTTTAATCTGTAACTTACAAATAATGACGCGAACCGCAGCGTATCACAAATACTGAGTGTGTTCAGAAGCTTGAGCGGTCCGCCGACATGCGCCGTGTACAGAGAGTCGAGCCCGTAAAGTGTCACGTCACTGAAACGCACCTTCAACTTCTCCGTCCGTCCATCCTGAAAATAAATTATCACTAGAACGCCGATTGTCCGAATTAGTTGGAGTTGCTTTAGATAATCGGGAGAAAATTGTTTATTTTAAACATACACGACCCACGGTCCTAACGCTTGTTATTAACATTACGATCATAGCAAGTTACAACTCTATCAGGACACAAAGGACTTTGTCAACATCTGAATTTCGCCCTTGTTCACAGAATTCATTTTTCATACCTGACTATTTGACCAAATATTCGTACAGTATAGTTTTAAGCTACAAATGTAGTACAAGGTGTTACAAAATTAGTGACTTGTATATTAAAGTTCACTGTGAAAGTTGCAGCGCTGAAAGAGCAAATTGTTTTGAGATTTATATACCTAGGTCAACGCTCCAGCGACATGAATTTCTCCATACAAAAGGAAAAATGTTACCCTGTCAGCACTGCTACTTTAACACCGAATTTTATATAAGGGTCCCATACACACCCTAAAGTATTATCACTTTGTTACGCGTCCCGGTATTACACTGCACTAAATTAATACTAATTCTAGAGCTTTATGTGCCTGAGGCCAAAGCTTACCATATTATTCCAGACTATTGTTAAAGGTTTCATTTCAGTAGCTATTCTGTTGTCATCTATAGTCTTCTCGTTAGCCTTATTAGCAAACTTGCTCAAAGCCTTATTCGTTTTGTCGAAAATGTCTCGTTGGCTGTCCCTAAAATGAAAACACGTCATAAAAATTTATTGTTTTCTACAATATTACAAGAAAATAATTTGTCATGCAAGATGAAGAAGAGCATATAAAGCTATTCTAAAAACATGGAACTCTAACGGTCGTATGAATAAAAACTTAGCGAAGGTTTACAACAGCTTTATAAGCCTGTTGTAAAATTTAATATGAATACACGTTCTCTAACAGTGCTCTAACACCTTTTTAAGGTGACAGCTGTCAAAAAATAGCGCATGTTTAATAAGCCTGATATAAACCTATTTTAAGCATAATCGTTATGAATAAACGTTTGCTAACAGTTGTTTAGGCTCGAAACGTCAAATAGGAGTTCGCTAACTTTAGTGAAGCCTCGGACCTACTTTAAGACCATTTTAAGAGATTGAAATGGACGAAATATCGAGTATTATCGCGATTTCTGACATTATTGCAATTTTTGAAGGAATTTCTAGCCGCCCTCGTCGACAAAAAGTATACATATAATAAGATAATAATAAATCCATTTGACGACTTAAAAATATTTTTATTAGTACCTGCATGTTAGGGGCAGAGGGCGCTGCGCGTTGATAGTATTCCTGTTCGTCAATAGAAGGTGTTT
Organism: Plebejus argus; assembly: GCA_905404155.3. Lineage (NCBI taxonomy): Eukaryota > Metazoa > Arthropoda > Insecta > Lepidoptera > Lycaenidae > Plebejus > Plebejus argus. The sequence goes on from FR989942.1 coordinate 8,230,866, forward strand.
TTTAAATATTTTTTTTGAGTAGATTTTTTTAACTCATGAAGTAACTCTATTCCTTTCGGGTGTCCTTTGACACCTCTCAAGTTTTTTTTTCTACAAAATACTCATTGAATTTCATTGAATTTGACACAATATTGATGATTGAACACAATAAATTGGCACACTACCAACATTACCAAAAAAAGAATACTATAAAACGTCATCTAACAGTATTTTAGCTAGCGAAGGCTTAGTAAGCGTTTATTCATATGGAGTGTTATAAGACGGTTTTTAACTTTAGCGAACATTTTAGTTACAAAACTGTTAAAACCTTCACTAAGATTTTTTTATTCATACCACCGTTATTTTTTAAACATTTCATTTGGCCAAACTTGGAGTAAGTTTCCTCATTTTTTCATCTTCAAAGTAAGGTACAACTTGCACACTCACGACTGTTACTTATTCAAAGGGAAGTGGTAATGTGGATCTTGAAGTTTTAAGAGTAGGTTGCACGAACATACTTTAACTATAACTTTAACTTTAACCATAACAAAAAGTTAAATGTACTGTCAAATCTTTAGTAAATGTCCATTATGGACGCCATATTTGACACAGATATTTGACGATAACCTTAACTTTAACTTTATCTACGCCTCTGGTGTAACCCACCCTTAGTAGTGAGGGAAAGCCAATAGGAATGGAACTATAATAGGACGCCCCCTACCACTGACAAAATATATACTCACTTTATCTCTTTCTCGTTAAAACCGAGTATCGCACTGCTGTTTATGTATAAATACATAGCACCCTGCAGAGCCACCCGTAACTCCTGACGAATTGGCTTCGTTAGTAGCTTCTCCAAAACCCTGGCTGAAACCAAAATATGAGCTAAACTGCTAAAGTATAAGAAGTAGTCACAAAAAACTCAAGAGATGCGGTAAAGATTTTGATAAGATTAAAGTACTTAATTACTCGTACTTATAGGTACTAATTAAGATTTTCTCTTTTGGTGACAATGGCAGGTTGCTAGTTGAATTTCTATTCATAGTTAAGTATGTTTTAATGCAAATTAATAACAATAATTAATAATAATAATGAAGTACCGAGTTATTCTTTAATGGCCTAAACAATATGACCAGTGACCACACATTTCCACCAACCAAAAACGATAATACCATAATTGCCAATTTGTATGTGTATGTCGTACGGCGCTTCTTTTAGTCGTCAGTTAGTACCGAGCCTAATTTATTATAATTCCTGAACCCACCATGCTTAGTGCTAAAATATGGAGCTATTACAGGCGGACCCGTGGACTCCGAAGACGTAATCTGAAAAAAATATACTGATTTATAGCAGGCATTAAAACACCTCACAACTTTCGCTTTCGACAAAATTCTATTTTTATACTGCAGTAATTACGTCGGAAAAAATCGGGATAGAAATGCATGTGAACCGAACTAGCAAAATATTGTCGACCAAAATAACTTTGTGGGTTTTCCGCCATCTTGAAAAAAGGGTTAAATTCAGTTTTTTTCATCATAACTCGGTTCCCCGTTGAGATAAGAAAATTTTTATATAATACTTTTTTGTTGTTCTTTGTACGATCTACAATTAAGGCTCTATACATTTTTCACGAATCAATCTTCGTTATCGAAATATTGATAAAAAAAACACAAAGTTTGGGAGAAAATACTGTTTTTCGCTATTTTCCTTTTTCTCGTGAAAGATATCAAAAAATGTCTGGTATGAAACTTGTAGATTGCGTGTTTAGATCTACAAATTCGTATTTTTATTTTTCATTTTCGAGAAAAATTACGACCTCTAGTGCGCCGCAAAGTCAGTAGGTAAGACTGTGCCCGGTTTCGATTTAGCCGCTCGCACGGTTGTATCCACACGTAAAAATGGATGAATGGTTGTTCGGGGAATTATTGCTATACAATATTAATTAGTGTCTTTTCATGTAAAATCCCCATCACATTCTCTTGGATTTCCACACTCCGGTAACTTACTTTTTCCCACAAGCGTAGTCATTTTTGAGTTTTTGTTTTGAGTATATTTATCCGATCCTGCCTATTACTACCGAAGCAAAACACCCAAAGAATACTGAAAGCTATTGCAGCTTGGATGATTTATATCATCCAAGCTGCAATAACTTTGAGAATAATATACTTGAAGTAGCTACTCAGAACGAAAGAAATCGACCTTAAAATCGGAAGTACAATTGCAAGCTGTACGCCGAACTTAGCTTCGATATGAAATAACTAACGATGTCAAAATTTGAGAAACAAGTACCTCAACAGTGAAAATGCAGTCGGACACTTGGAAAGTGTCGTGTCCGAGCACCACCAAGATGTTGTGAAGCCGGGTGAGGACGTGTCCGGACACCTTACACTCCTCTGCTATAATCCTGAAACAAAAAAATTAAGCTATTAAAATAATTGTATTACAATATGTATAATAAGTAGAAGATTTAAAAAATATGATTTATATGAGAAGACTAAATCAGGAATCTTGAAGATACACTTTATGCTTAGGTACATGAGTCGTCTAATTTTCATTCTATAAACTGAATGAAGAGGACTCTGATAGGACTAAAGATACCTTGGTACTCACGTAACATTTCCCAGTCTCTTTACTTGAGGGAAAGCGAACGGTGAGGTCCTGTATGGATCCTGAACTCCAGATTTCTGCTGGTCCTCGATAAACACCTCGTAGTTGGCCGTTATTATCATCTTCCACAGCTGTGACGTCACGTCCAGAGTGTTGGTGGCAAAAGCGAAGGACACTTTAGAGTCCAGAAGTTGAGGCAACTGCTGAAGATGCAGATCGGAGAACAGACTGAAAACATAACAATTAATATACGAATGATTGAAATTATTAATATAAGTAAATACGCTGACAGTTGGAAAAATTAAAAAAAATACTATAAGCATGATAATACTATGAGTGCGTTCTCCGTATAACGGAACACAAAATAAATAATTATTGATGAATCTGCGGGTAGTTTTTAATAATTTCGACAGGAAGTCATGACATCAGCAGGCTGTCAGCTATCCGTGACCGCAGCCACGATCGGAAAGCAGCCGATTCATATATATAAAAAAGTACTCTGTGGCCGATACTAACAAGAAAGGTGCTCAGAAAGTCCGTCAGGGTTTCAAAACGTTAATAAAAGAAAAGTACATCTAACAGAAAACAGTGTGAGAACATCTTTTGCTTTGTGTTTTATCGGTTTACCATTATACACATTATATGGACAAGGGAAAAAAACTAGACATAATTGCGGATTTTCTGGTAATGCGGGCAATGTACGACTGTTCTGGTAGTTTATACCTACAATCGGACGAATTAGTAGATTACTTAAAGAAAAGTGAACATACACAGTTGCAACGTTGTCGTCCACAAAAAGACCTTCTGATATTGGAATGTCCATCAGCGGCCTTGTGACGAATATGCTAAGTTGATCATCTTTCCCATAGCCGTTCTTCAAAAGCTGAAAAAAGTATTTTAATGCTTTATAAAACTAAATAATTATAATATAATTAATTCATACACATAATATAATGTATCCAGTTCCGTAGGAAAACATACCTATAACTATTTTTGTCCCTTCGTCAGGACAGATCCTCTCTTCCTAACTTTGGAAATTATGAACGCAAATAGACAAAATCGTCCCACGCTTTTGGTAAGGTTATTTTAAATTAAGACCGAAATTTAAAAATGGCCAATCAGCGAAAAGCAAGTACTAAGTGATCGATATCCATAATATTTTACGTTAGCACGACGAGGGAAATAGGATTTTTATCGAGATATTGCTTTCGGATAATGGTATTTCAAATGAAGGGACGAAATAAGGGAATGTGGAATATTCACATCAGCGTAAAATGAATTGAAGGCCATTACAAAACGCAATTATTGAATAGGATAGGAATAAATTACTGCAATGTTTTCAAGCTAGGGGCAGCACCAGCGTAGACAGTACCTATACAAAAAGTTTTGTTCAATGTTTGACAACATTTCTGTCAATATTTTGATATTATAACATGTCGGATTTTGGTCGGATTATTATATTTACTATAATATGTGATCGTAGCGCCCTCTGCCCCGACCTTTGGGTAATATTCCCGCTATTACGAAACATAAAAAGTATTTTTAAAAGATCTACAAACAAAAAGGAGATAACTTTAATATTACAATATTTTTAAATTATTATCCAGGTTTTTTTTATTATTAACTCTTAACATTTCACTCTTAATTTTTATATTTGTGGCTTGTTTCAGAATTGGGGCTACTAATATTTAACAGACCTGCTCAATAGCATCTTCATACAATTTTCTTTGTGGTTCCCATACTTTCTGAAAATTATTAAAAGTTTCTGAAACAATGAAAACAACATAGTTTTTAATACGGTTATGAAGAAAGTCTGATTCCGAGTCTCTGTGTTTTTTGAGTAACTTATATTTTCCACGGCTTTGTTGGTTACCGTTTACCGTTAACTAAGCCAATTATAAACGCTATTATAGTGATTTGACATACCTACTCCTGTCAAGGACTTTAGAAACTGAATATTAAAGTTTTATAAGTTACTAGCTGTTCCGGTGAACTTCGTGTCACTTTAAAACCTTCCCTGTACTTCAAGGATTATTTTAAGACTAAAATTAGCAGAATCGGTTCAGCGGTTATCGAGTTATAGCGTTACTAAAAAAATTGGAAGTCTATTTTTATGTATAAGAATTAAAATATAGACTAGGAAATATATGTTATTGTTATTTTATATTAGGAAATGTAATTGACAATGCACAATCGGTAATGTAATCGACATAGCATCATATACTCAAAGACTTCTATTACTGAGGTTAAATAGAATGAACTCAGTTTAAATAGAAGTCTTTGCATAATAAAGCTACTTTTAGACTTTATTCCTATGGATATTCAGTGAAAATGGTACACCAAATTATGAGTTCATTGGTGTTCTCACCTGATTCAAAATACCTTAACACATCCTCCACTATATCCGCTCTTGCTCTCGCAAAATAAATAACAAAGATATGCAATAAAATATGTAACATGATATTTGCAATGTAACTGAAAACACAATTCGGAAAACTATTTATTTGCCTTACAATTTTATGATCTCCAGTATCACATTAACTTTTGAGTTTCACTTCAAGATTTAGTGGCTTTTTATCGCATTATTCCACAATTCATAATAAAAATAAAAGTACAAAAATAAGTAAAGCGTCGTTTCTCGACATTTTAGGGATAAACTTATATAATTTCTCTTACAAGCTTTATCTTCCAAACACAAGGTTACTAAAGGTAGGTTGTGGCTTTTTTTAATAATAAATTAATAAAATTTAATAATTACAGATATATTAAAGGTGTCTATTATTATAAATTTAATTTATATTTGTATTCGTAGCATCTTATAGAGAAAAGATTCATCTCCTGAAGTAAAAATGTAAAATGAATTTTTCATATTCTTTCATAGGAAAACATTTCCTTCTTACGCACTGATCTCTATTATACAATTACGCTGGATAGCTGATACAGACCTGCTTTTTGTGCCTATTTGAAGCGGAATCAGCGCCCCCATTATTCGGGTAGAGAACTAAATTTGACGTAACCACAACCAATAACAACAGTTGTCATCACTAGTATTAGTTCCAAGTACTCTCACTCACTACAGCTATCAGCGCCAATACGGCTTTCAAACGTCATTTTTACGTCAGATTTAGTTCTCTACCCGAATAATCGGGGCGCTGATTCCGCTTCAAATAGGTACAAGAAATAGCTGTCATTTCAAAGGGTATCAGTTGTACGCTGGACAGGACTTTTGTAATAGAGATCAGTGTTCTTACGTTATCGCAAAAGAAGTTACGAGCTTATAGTTGTATCGCTATGCTCATAAAAGTGTCGTTTGGCTTAACATTATATTATAAAGTGTATTGTTTTATATAGCGAAAACTGTTAACAATTCAATCATGTTTGGACACTATACGAGAATTAATTTTGTTTTTGGTATAATTTTATTGGCATGCATCAGTGCAAATGGACACTCAAATAACGGTATTATTACAATTTAAAATTCCGATCCAAATAAACCTCATAGACTCATGACTGGTATTCTTTAATAGAGTACTTCTTCAATAGTTTGATTCAGTCCGTTTTCTATCAAACTAAATACTCTCAATTATTAATTTTATTGTCGTTAGTGTGATAGGAAACAAGCTGGATTGAAAATAGATTGAAAGTGCATTAAAATAGTATAGGTACTTAATAGAATCGTAACTTGGTTACTGCCAACAATTTTGTTACGTTTGAAAAACATCGTTCTTTAGTTAAGGATGCTCCAACCGGAGAATTAGCAGGTCGGATGTCTGTCAGTACGAATATCGACGTTAATGACATTAAAATAAGATTCATATTAGCGCGCCTTGTACAGTGGCGGTTACGATGCTCGCCGCGTTCTTGATATGGCGAAAATGTATGAAAAAATTTGAGAAATTTTCTTATTTTTCTTATAACTGGAAAAGTTGCTTATTTTTATAAAAAATTTTTAGCGGACTTTATAGAGGACTAAATAAGCAACAATTTTTTTGTATATTTATTTTCCTCAGTTCAGTGTATTTAGATATTAAGGTACCTAATCAGACCCCATTTTTTTCATATTTTGCGATTATTGTGATGGTTAAAACGTATTTTATGTGAAAATTTTGTATGCGGCTATAGAATTTTTATGGTACAGTCGTGGAGATGATTCATCTTTATATTTGAAACCAAAATATCCTCGCAGTTTGACTCCTAATTCTTTAAAATGGTACCGGAAAATCGCTGATATTTGTAATAGCGTCCTTAATAATAATAATTTCCACGACTTTGCAGAAACCAATGATTGCAACCTGGACTACAACGTAGACAAATTCTTTGAGGATATCAACGCCATTGAAGGTTCGTACATTGCTTTGTTTTTTTTTTAACAAAAAAAAAAGAAATAAATAAGCCCATTAAAAATTGGTAAACCCAGCACAAAAAAAAATTCAACAGCTCCGAGGTCTCTGTCTGTAATGATTTTTCAAACGTATCGAAAAAATGGTAAAATAAGCGAATTTTCAGGAAAATATGCTGAAGCACGAAAAGCGTTTCATAAACTGGTGGGCGGGAAAGAGTTTGACGATAACATGATAAAGGTAAATATTAAATTTTTACTCGATTATTGTAAATCTAAGAGGGTAAGAGAGGGATTTTGTCCGTCTATGTATAATGTATGGTAAGTTTTTAGATTTCAATAAGTATAACAAAATTCGTAGCTTTTATTATAATATACGAAAAAATTAGCTACGAATAGGTACCATGAAAAAGCAAGTGTTTAAAAAAATAAAACTTATGTACTTTCAGTTTATTGTCATTTTAGTCATATATTTGGGTCGGTCCGATAATAATAATTATCTAAGCCATATGTGCTCATAACAGAAATGCAGCCGTATTTATCTCAAATGTATGATAATAATCCTTTCATATCGTATTATTATCTTACGATGAAGAAAAATGGACGGGCTCTGAGCAGCGATAGGACCAATCAGTAGTGGCGTTAGGCTGCGTTTCCAGTTCCTGCGAGGTATATGTTTTTAAGATCCAATAGAATCGCTGCGCTGAACGAGGCCACGAGCGATTCTATTGGTTCTCAAAAACACATTCCTCGCAACACATCTCTTGGTGGAAACGTAGTCTTAGGAGGGGGTAACGACCTGGGTGCCGAAGAAACGCCCAGGACGCTGGCAGTGCTAATGAACTTTGTGTATCCTACAACCAGCCTATAATTTCAGGAGATGGTGAGTCAGGGCGGGGCGGCTATACGGACGATCTACGAGCACTCCGAGCCCAACACCATCCCCGCGGGTATCGACCTCGGCGGACATGTTATAATGCGGCTGGAGAAAACTGTTCTGTAAGTATAGGCTAAGGTAGGCTTAGGGTTTTACCCCTAATAGGATCTTAATGCCAATGAAATAGGGATCATTTCCATAAAACATTTAAGTAAATTAATAAGCACAGCACCCAATACATTAAAGTTACAACTTACAAGTGTTTTAAATAACAATGCCAGTAGAATTCATGTAATGCTCTGTTAGCACTCATCTGGCTTTCAGTCATTGAATGTAAGCTTGTATACTCTTGTAAGGATCTAGTGGGCTGCTGCCCTTGGGAATAGTGATCATGATGCCATGTCTTTATATTATGCAACAGCTGTCTGTTGTTGCACTTTACAAAGTGGCAGCATTGGTTCATAAAATGCAGAAACTGTAGCAGCATGTCTGCCCGGAAATATGTCTATGCGGGGAGTGGAGCACCATGGGATTTTAGTGGGTAGATCCTCGGAGAATCCCACATACCCCGGCTGATGTCCCCAATCCGCCGAGGATGCGCAAAGCATTTCCCCATTTAAAAAAAGGTAGCTGCACGTCATGCTAACTTAATAATAAGAGCACAACTTTTCGATTGGTGACACCAGTAGCTCTACCATGAGTTTAAAGCTATAGTATTTATCGATACTCGATACCGACTACGTAAATTTTTAGTATGGTAAATTTTTTAGCGCCTCCTAGCGGTCACTTGCGGAACTAAAATCGCCATACTAAAAATTTACGTAGTCGGTATCGAGTATAATAATAATAATAATAATAATATAATATAATAATATCTATGGACGCTTCACACCACGTCAGTCTGGCCCCATGCTAAGTACCTGAAGGACTTGTGTTACAGGTACCAGACAACGGAAATATATTTAATACTTTTATACTATACATATATTTAAGATTTTTATTATATGATAAATATATTTAATACACATCCATGACCCAGGAACTTTGAATACTTTTTGTTCCGTCGGCGGGATTCGAACCCGCGACCTCCGGCTTAAGCTACCAACGTGCTATCCACTGAGCCACAGAGGTCGTCAAGTATCGATTAATACTATAGCTTTAAACTCATGGTAGAGCTACTGTTCGCAGCACATTTGTTGCGCACGTTTCCTAATAAGCTAATAAGATGTTGCATTAATTAAATAAGCTTCATGACGACATCAAACATCTTTCTGCTCATGACGACATGTCCCTCGGGTTCCCCTAGATCATATCAGAGGGTTTTCGTGGTTGCGAATACCGCTGTCGATCCTGGCGACACAGGAGATACAGTAGTGGGAATGTGTGGTGGGCCAAAGCCCGTTTAAAAAAATAAATCAAACATCTTGTTCATGTTCCAGAATGTTCTACCGTTTGCGGCTGAGGAACAACACGATATTCCAACTGGACTGCATTCGAAACAACTTCGAGGATATGACTCTAAGCGCGAAACTCAGGCTGAACGAGCTACACCTATTCGGGACTTTCTCCAGCTGCTTACGACGACGAAAATCGTCGCTGGCCCACGACTACTACCTTACTTGTCGACAAAAATATGGAGATATTGAGTAAGTCAATGTTTTCATCACAGAACTTTGGGATTACCACAGGGATATTAGAAAAAAAATTTGTGTGACGAACAGAATATACACTTAATATTATTGCTCGAATTACGTACGTATATAACTATTAAGAAAGAAAAAAGAAACGCACATATTTAATATTATTTCAGGATTCTTCTCAGTAATGTACGGTACAAGGTGCAAGGAAGATATCGTCTTTTACAAGATAAGTTGAAACTGGAGCATATTGTGTCCAAATTGGACATAGAACACATGGGCGTGAGCTTGCCTGATCGTCAGGTACACTTTTCTAATTTCTTCTTCAAGCACCATCGAGGAAATTGATTCCTAGACACTTGACTGACCCAGGCCACGTCATTCGGTCGGCTTATGTCAATTCAATGTTAGCTGTGAATTGTGATCGTTCCGATGGGTTTGATTTAACGCGACCAAATTACTTAGGTCCGCCATCTGCATAGGAATCAACTTCTCTGATTTGTGCTTTCCTTTTTATTTTGTTTATACTCTATTTTTTATGAAAAGGCCCTTCTTCACTGGCTTCTGTATGCACAATTGACGTTGATCATTGGCAATTAGAGACGACTATGCCCCTCTACAATATATATTTTGTAAAATATTTTAGCTGTCACGACGCGAGTTCAACAATATACAAGAGGACAGCAAGTGGCGGAGCAGTTTAGGTATGGTATATAATTATACAATCTTTATTATACAATAAAATAATACAATATTATACATTTATACATTATGAATCAAATCTGACGTGGGAGAGCCATGCTTCGGCACGAATGGCCCGGCTCGACCGGAGAAATACCACGTCCTCACAGAAAACCGGCGTGAAACAGCGCTTGCGCTGTGTTTCGCCGAGTGAGTGAGTTTACCGGAGGCCCAATCCCCTACCCTATTCCCTTCCCTTCCATCCCTACCCTCCTCTATTACCCTATTCCCTCTTAAAAGGCCGGCAACGCACCTGCAGCTCTTCTGATGCTGCGAGTGTCCATGGGCGACGGAAGTTGCTTTCCATCAGGTGACCCGTTTGCTCGTTTGCCCCCTTATTTCATAAAAAAAATTCCTTGATTGTACCGTCGAAGAAATTTATAGGCAGTTGACAGACTTAAATAAATGTTATTTGGTCGGATCGTGTCAATTCAATGCTAGTCGCGGGCGGCGGCTGGGTTTGACGTAACGCGACCAAATTACGTAGGTCCGTCAACTGCCTAGGAATCAATTCCCTTGATTGTACCTAGCTTTCAAAAATTAATTGCAGACGAATTTATCGTAAGATTGAAGACAGATCTCGACAAATGGATGCTGGATTACTTCAACGACTATCTCCTGTACTTCGTGGAGCTGGAAAATGGACCGGAAGTTGACAGTTTCCTGTAAGTAAATGGAAAAATACTATCGATAAATGATATGTTATTAAAGATCGAAATAAAGATATCCATAAATGCGAAAGTGTGTCTGTCTATCTGTTACCTCTTCACGCCAAAACCGCTGAACCGATTTTGTTGAAATTTGGTGTTACTTTTAATCCCGGGGAAGGACATAATATAAGATAGTTTTTATCCCGGAAAAACGTACGATTCTCGCGTAATAAACGATTTTTGGCGCAACGGAGTTGCGGGCGTCATCTATTCATTATAATATATCTAGATAACTTTGTACAGTAGTGATCTAAAATTATAGCCATAATGTTCCTTGCGTCGGAATAATTTGTTTATAACGCAGAAACTATAGATTTTCCCGTTTCAAAAAACATCAAACGTGCTTTTATAAAAACTCAAAGTATTTTTATTGCAGCCAATATGATGGAGAAAGGACGAAGCTAGCGAACGAATTCGTGGACAATACTATAGAAGTCCTGACTAATAGATTAAGAGATATCCATCAAGCGTGTCCAAAGATACCAGACTACACGATCTCACCTTCCACAAAAATGGTAATTAATTATTATTTCCCTGTTAGATAGACCAGCAAATTATTTGTAGAAGGTTCTATACGTGTCCCAGGCTTAGGATGGACCCCAGTTAAGCTGGAGGCTGGAGCACCCTGAGAGTCGGCAAGATAAGCACCAACCAAGAACCGACCCATTAGCCCATTTGCGGATTGTTATTAGAGATTTAATTTTTAAAAGAGATCTGTCTAGCACAGCTATATAATACTCAAAAATTATGAAAAATTTTAGGGGTCCCCATAGGTGCAACTGAAACAAAAAAATTTTTTTTTCATCTAACCTATGCGTGTGGGGTATCTATGGATAGGTCTTCAAAAATCATATTGAGGTTTCTCATATCATTTTTTTCTAATCTGAATAGTTTGCGAGAGAGACTCTTCCAAAGTGGCAAAATGTGTGTCCCCCCCCTCTAATTTCTAAAGTAGGGGCATGATAATTCTAAAAAAAATATATGATGTAGATTACTATAAAAACTACCAACGAAAATTGGTTTGAACGAGATCTAGCCAGTAGTTTTTTTATACGTCATAAATGGTGACCCTTAATCTAAATTTCATTAAATCGACTGAAATATGAAAATAAATCAAAAACCTTTTAATTTCATAAAAATAAACCTTATTGCTGCTGCGGAACCCTTCATGGGCGAGTCCAACTCGCACTTGGCCGCTCTTTTTTTCAGGTGATGTTAGAACTGTTGCGGGGTCAGCTCATGGGCTTGGACAGCATGTACAGACGATCTGCTGCCACAATATCGCCGGGTGATAATCGCGAAGTTAACGCAGTTGTCGGATTTAGCAACATGAAGGTAAGTTGAAATACAGCTTATGTAACAAAACTTAATTGGTAATGTTATAGTGTATGTATGTGTCCCCTATGTCGAGTTGACTGTGAAAGTTGCAGCGCTAAAAGAGTCGCTGTAATTAAACTATTTTATGAGCAAATTCATGGTGGTGAAGCATTTTTCATAGGAAAAAAGGAATTAATCTTTCAGCATTGTTACTTTCGTTAGCACCTTTATACAAAGGTCACATGAACGTACTAAAGTATACTTAATTATTGTTTTTTTTTTCCATTTTGGCTGAATGAACATATTTTTCAAACAGGTGTTTCATACAAAAGCCTAAAGCTCTGAGATAAGTTAATAAACAATTTTTTTACAATATTTACAGGTATACTACTTTTACGTCTTTGTACGAAACAGACACCCATATAAAGGGCTGATAGTGCTAACAGCTGATGACGTGTCAGCGCAACTATCAATCAAGCTAAACAAATCAAGACGGAGTGATCATGAACAAGTTGTTGTGAAGCTGAAAATATTGGACGTTGCTAAGTAAGTTTACAGTGCTGATCTACGAAAAATATAAAATCCTTTTTTATCCGACTAAGCCAAAAGATGGGTTATGTTTTTCGAGAGTATGTATGTATAATTAATGTTTGGCGCGCACTGCAGCCGGTATTAGGCTTGGTGGATTTAAGCTTGCGAGCGGTTTACTGACGGTTTTTTTTTTTTGTATTTTAGTCGTTTTTTTTTTACTTAAGTAATTTATAACATTTTTATGTGTACGTAAAAGTAATAGGCCTTGAGCCGAGTTGTCATTGGTAATATAGAAGGCAAAGCTCAAAAAGTGTTACTCAGCATTCAGGAAAGCCTATTTCATACAAAATATTAAATTTTGTCACCATTAGTTAAAAAATAATCAGGTAGTAGTCGTTAAAATATTTACCCACGTGTAAAAACTAACTACAAGAAACGTTTAAGGACAAATTTCCTAACCGTAAGAGGTTTGGGTTTGCTGCCTGCCTTCAAGTCGCTGTTGGAAAATCAAATCGAGAGTATAATAGCGCAAACGGTCGTTAAAGCCATTAAAAACCTTGGAGCTGTTGCTAGATGTGGTAAGTTCAATTTACTTATAGAAATTATATTATATAATCATAAAGAGAGAGATAAGAGAAGAGCAATTATAATGACTAAGTAAAAAGGTTATAAGTGAGGGCTGACGCATCTTAAACTAGGCATATAGACTTGAAATCAGACTTTAAATGCAACGTTACAGTTAGATTACACAAAGTATCTACAAAATTTAAAAAATTAACTCTTTCAGCCCTGCTACTTTCGCAATGAAGTCTACAGGGTGTAACAAAACTAAGTGATAATATTGTTACGAATGCGGACACGTAGTGTCATCTAGCGGCGGCCACGCAAAGCTATTTACTATCGTGAGATCACAGACAGCGTAAATCCCCTATTCAATACCAGATGCCGCTACTTGGATGTTTTTGTTACCTGCGCGTACCCGCTTGAGAATTTTCCCACGGTTGTTTACATGTTGTGGAATATTCTCGTAAGGTCTAGAGCTCGCCCCGTCCCGTATAAATACGCGGCTAGACGAGCCGGCCAGTCAGTCTTCGAATGTTTTCGAGTGAGCGATAATCAAAGCGACTTCGGAAGTGAGAAACAAGTGACTTAGTGAGTGAACCAGTGATAGTGCTTAGTGTTTGAACTTAGTGCATAGTGTTTGGACCTAGTGCTTAGTGTTTAGACATAGTGATCTAGTGTGTGTAAGTGTAGTGTAAGTGTTAAGTGTAGTGCAAATAAAAGTCTTCAAGAGAGTCACCAGGTCTTTTCCTCCGAATCATCGAACCTCAGCACGTAACAACTGGTGTCGGAAGTGAGATTTGGAGATGCCATTGACTCCGAGAGAGGACTTCAAGGGGAGTGTCAGGACAAGGGCACAGCGAGCTGCTGCCATCGACTCCGAAAGAGGAGTTCAAGGGGAGCGTGAGGACAACGTCGCAGTGCCAGTGACTCCGGGAGAAGACTTCGAGGGAAGTGTCAGGACAAGGACGCAACAGGCTGCGGAGGCCACACCCACTGGGGACCAAGCTCCGCCCACTGCGGGGCAGGCCTCACCCACTGGCCCCGCCCACCGGGACCCGCCCACTGGCCACGCCCCTCAGGCCCCGCCCACTTTGGGTGTGGCCACGCCCACTGGCTCCGCCCACCAGGCCACGCCCACTCAGGCCACACCCACTCAGGCCACGCCCACTGGCCCCGCCCACCAGGCCCCATCTGCTCAAGCCCCGTCAACTGGCTCCAGCCACCATGCCTCGCCCGCAGTTTCTACGGCCCCCCAAATGGCTCCTCAATTGGAAAGCATAATTGGGTTAATCCAGGCTTTACAAGAGTCACAAGACCGCAAGCTCAGCGCTTTGCAAGAGGCCCAGGAACACAAGTTCGGCGCTCTGCAAGATTCTCAAAGGGCTGACATTCGGGCAATGATGGAGTCTCAAGAGCAACAAAGGGACCTCCAAGAAAAAGCGCTATTGGCAATAAAGGATGTTGGTGACACAGTGACCAAGCTTCGGAAAGATGTCGACATAATGGAAGAACGCATCACCGGGCTAGGAGTGGATATGGAAAATGTGAAAAGTGGCCTCACAGAACTACAGAAGTGGAAAGTGCGCCTGGAAACCACAGGAGTCGCGACGTCGAGTGGAACTACCGGAGTAGTGGTACAAGGACCAAAAGTTAAAGTGCCACCATACGACGGTACTACTTCTTGGAACGCTTATCGTCAGCAATTCCAGACGGTTGCTACTGCCAACGGATGGACTGAAGACCAATGCCTGACCGCTCTCACTGTTGCGCTCAGAGGGCAAGCTTTGTCGGTCCTGGAAGCACACACAGGAAATGGGTTCCAAGATCTGATGGAGGCGCTTGAATCCAGATACGGGGAGCGACACCTGGAGCACGTGTTCCGTGCCCAACTTCGTGACAGAGTCCAACGCTCAGGAGAGGGACTACAACAATGGGCGTTGGAAATTGAAAAACTGGTCAAGAAGGCACATCCAGGAGCAGACTCCAAGATGGTTGACTCAAACACTATTCAAGCCTTTGTCGACGGAATCAGGGATCTGGAAGTCCGAGCTGCAGTAAGGCTACGTCACCACACCTCGCTAAAGGAAGCGTTGGCGCATGCTCTAGAGGTCGAGGCTGTCCGGCGTGACATACGGCAGACCTATAAAATCCGCGAGGTCTCGGAGGAAGTGAAGGAGGTCAAGGCTCCTACGAAGAGAAGTTTTGGAGCCATGTGCTACAAGTGCGGCGAAAGGGGCCATCTTCAGCTCAACTGCCCGCAGAAGGATACCCAGATGGCAAGAATGAAAAGGCTTGAGGAACAGATGGAGGAGCTGAAGAAGCAAAGGGCTTCGTCCCCTGCCCGGGAGCAGGGAAACGAATAAAAGCCAGGACTGAGGGGCGAGTACTGGCTGATGCGGAGGGAGCCCCGATAACCGTTATCTCCCAAGCATGCAGCGGGAATAGTCTTGTGATTCAGGGGACTATTAACAGGACGGATTGCAAAATGACTCTAGACACAGGAGCCTCTAGAACGATAGTGAACCCAAATCTGGTAAAAGCCGCAAGACGACACAAGAGGAGAATTAACTGTCGGCTCCTTACTGCCTCCGGTCAGCCAATACCCGTCCTGGGAGAAATGTCAGTTACGATTAATGTAGGGGGGTCCTCATACCCTCATGACGTTATCGTGGCTGAAATAATGGATGATTGCATCTTGGGCTTGGATTTCATGAAGAAGCATAACTGCAGGATTAATGTCGCTGACGGAGTTTTCAAGTGTGGCGAAGAAGAAATTTTCATCCTTGGAGGCGCCTGCGGGAAAG
This sequence comes from Plebejus argus, assembly GCA_905404155.3. Lineage (NCBI taxonomy): Eukaryota > Metazoa > Arthropoda > Insecta > Lepidoptera > Lycaenidae > Plebejus > Plebejus argus. Next base: position 8,246,972 of record FR989942.1, read on the forward strand.
TCGCATGTGTAAAGGAAGTCATTATACCTGGACGAGCGGAAGCCCGGGTGCTGGTGAAACTACCGCCAGCTAGAAAGAACAAGTCTAACAGATGCGTGTTGATCGAAGACACACCCACCAAGACATCAGCACGAAAACTGATGACGGCAAGAACCCTTGTTAGTGGAAGCAGTCACGCTGTGGTCCGGGTTTTGAATCTTGGTGAACGCGAGATCTGCTTGAACAAAGGTGACGTCATTGGAAAGTGCGAGGAAGTTGTCTGGATGAGAAAGTGCAGTTCGACAACAGACGCAGACCCAGCAAACAGCAGCAACAATGGATTAGTGACTGAGCTACTCGATGACTGCAAGAGTAATCTGACTTATTCGCAGAGGATGAAAGCTAAGAAGTTTTTACAGCGCCACGCGAATATCTTCTCCAGTCAGGAAGGTGACCTTGGAAGAACGTCGATGGTTCAGCACAGGATAGATACCGGAAACGAGAACCCGATTCGTCAACGAGCAAGACGGATACCAATTGCAAAGGAGAAGGAAGTGGAAGGCCTTTTGGAGGACATGAGAAGGCATAAAATAATTGAACCGTCTGCAAGTCCGTGGTGCTCACCTGTGGTATTAGTGAAGAAGAAAGATGGCAGCACAAGATTTTGTGTGGACTACAGGCGTCTCAATGATGTCACTAAGAAGGACAGCTACCCATTACCTCGGATCGACGACACTCTCGATACCTTGAGTGGCATGAAATGGTTTTCGACCCTGGACCTGAAATCTGGATACTGGCAGGTGGAAATTCATCCAAAAGACAAGGAGAAGACAGCTTTTTCCACCGGTAAAGGTTTATGGCAGTTTAACGTCATGCCCTTTGGATTGTGCAACGCACCTGCCACATTTGAGCGACTCATGGAGTGTGTACTGGCAGGCTTAGTTGGAGAGGCTTGCTTAGTCTACTTGGACGACGTCATCATTGTTGGCCGCGACTTCGAGGACCATTTGCGAAACTTAGAACGAGTTTTCGCCAAAATAGAGGGGGCCAAGTTAAAGTTGAATCCGAAAAAGTGTCGTTTATTCAGGAGTAAGGTCAATTATCTCGGCCATGTTATCTCCAGTGATGGAATCCAGACGGACCCGGAGAAACTGGAAGCAGTTCAAAATTGGCCAACCCCTAAGAACAAAACCAAAGTGCGAGCATTTCTCGGCCTATGCTCCTACTACAGGCGTTTTGTTAAGGGATTCTCGGAGATAGCCAAGCCATTACATCGGCTGACAGAAGATAAACGACAGTTTATTTGGGACGAGACTACTGAAGATTCTTTTCAGAAACTGAAAAAACATCTGTGTGAAACACCAATCCTGGGGTATCCACAACCTGAAGGTCAGTTTATAGTCGACACGGACGCAAGCAACACGGCCATTGGAGGGGTGTTATCTCAAAAACAGGGTGAAAGAGAAGTTGTGATTGCGTATTTCAGCAAATCTTTATCCAAGCCAGAGAGAAACTACTGTGTGACAAGAAGAGAACTCTTGGCTGTTGTAAAAACGCTACAACATTTCAGCAAATATCTCATCGGCAGACAGTTTTTACTGCGAACTGATCACGCAGCCTTGAAGTGGCTACTGCAATTCAAGAACCCAGAAGGTCAAGTAGCACGATGGATTGAGCAGCTCCAGGAGTACGACTTCAAGACCGAACACCGCAGCGGGAAGTCGCATGGGAACGCCGACGCACTCTCACGAAGGCCGTGTTCAGAAGACTGCAAACATTGTGTTAAGCAGGAATCTAATGAAGTGACAATAAAGTTAACGAGAACAAGTCCTTTGGGTCCATGGGAGAATGATGCCATGAGGGAGGCTCAAGAAAAAGATGACGACCTTCGGCACATCATCACATGGAAGAAACGGGGTGACGTAAAACCAATCTGGAGTGAGGTTGCACCCACTGGCGCTGTCACTAAGGCGTACTGGGCGCAATGGGAGAGTCTGGTACTTCAAAACGGAATACTCTACCGGAAATGGGAGAAGACTAACGGCAGAGAGTTCCATCTTCAGATAGTTGTCCCAAGAGCGAGAGTACCAGATATTCTCCGTGAAATGCACGATGGCATATCAGGAGGTCATCTAGGTGTCAAGAGGACGTTAACAAAAGTGCGAGAACGATTCTACTGGTTGCATTGTCGAGATGACGTGCAGGATTGGTGCCGCAAATGTACTACTTGCGCTGCAGTGAAGGGACCACAGACCAGGAGCCGTGGGAACCTGCGGTTGTATAACGTTGGCGCACCGTGGGAACGAATTGCAGTTGATGTAGCTGGGCCATTTCCTGTAACGGAGTCGGGAAACAAGTATTTCATGGTCGTCATGGACTACTTCACCAAGTGGCCTGAAGTGTTCGCCATACCAAACCAAGAAGCTACGACAGTTGCTTCTAAGCTCGTGGAAGAAGTGATAACTCGCTTTGGTGTGCCTCTGGAAATCCATTCTGATCAGGGCAGGAATTTCGAATCACAGGTCTTCCAGGAAGTGTGCAGAATCTTGGGAATGCATAAAACGAGGACCACCGCGTACCATCCACAGTCTGATGGAATGGTTGAGAGATTTAACCAGACCCTTGAGAGGCATTTGGCGAAATTGGTAGATGACAAACAAAAGGATTGGGACAAGTACATACCGCTCTTCCTTCTGTCGTACCGTACCGCCGAGCATGAGAGCATAAAGGCTACCCCGGCATATGTCAATTACGGTAGAGAACTATGAGTACCAGTAGACCTCTTGACAGGAGGGTCACCGGAGGAACCAAGGACCGTACAAGACTATGTCTGCGATTTGAGGGAAAAGATGCGCTATATACACGCCATGGTTCGGGAGAATGGGTTACATTCAAGTGAGAACATGAAGACCAGATACGACCGGAAATCGAACACGAACGGCTTCGAAGAAGGGACACTGGTGTGGCTGCATAACCCAACTCGTCGAAAAGGGAAATCTCCAAAGTTGCAGACCAAGTGGGACGGCCCATACAAAGTGGTTACCCGATTGAATGATGTGACTTATAGGATTCAAAAGCAACCAAGAGGGACATTCAAAGTGGTACACATAGACCGTCTGGCGCGTTACCATGGCAGTAACAATGATGCTCGGGACGAGCATCTCTAAGAGGGGAGTAGTGTTACGAATGCGGACACGTAGTGTCATCTAGCGGCGGCCACGCAAAGCTATTTACTATCGTGAGATCACAGACAGCGTAAATCCCCTATTCAATACCAGATGCCGCTACTTGGATGTTTTTGTTACCTGCGCGTACCCGCTTGAGAATTTTCCCACGGTTGTTTACATGTTGTGGAATATTCTCGTAAGGTCTAGAGCTCGCCCCGTCCCGTATAAATACGCGGCTAGACGAGCCGGCCAGTCAGTCTTCGAATGTTTTCGAGTGAGCGATAATCAAAGCGACTTCGGAAGTGAGAAACAAGTGACTTAGTGAGTGAACCAGTGATAGTGCTTAGTGTTTGAACTTAGTGCATAGTGTTTGGACCTAGTGCTTAGTGTTTAGACATAGTGATCTAGTGTGTGTAAGTGTAGTGTAAGTGTTAAGTGTAGTGCAAATAAAAGTCTTCAAGAGAGTCACCAGGTCTTTTCCTCCGAATCATCGAACCTCAGCACGTAACAATATTATACTTTATGGTGTGTACGTATTCCTCGTAGAGAGTTAACTGTGAAAGTAGCAGCGCTGAAAGATAAAAAAATCACTTGTATTCAGGGGAAACACGTGACGCTCGGGCCCTTGCCCATACAAAAGTGAAAAAAAAATTGGTCTTTCAGCGCTGCTACTTTCACAGTGAACTCTCTACAAGGAACACGTACACAGAACACACCCTAAAGTATAGTCACTTTTTGTTACACACTGTATATTACAAGATGCGCACCATAAAGTATTATAATATTTTTATTTCGTTACAACTTGTTTATTTTTTTATTATTTTTTCAGAACCTACAATTCTAGTAGAACCGTTTACATTTGACGTTAACTCCAATGATAATACACTATCTGATGACGAAGAAGATGACGATAATGATAAAACTGAAGAACCACAAAATATTTTGCGCCATCACATTCGGAAATAAAGGGTAGTAACATTGCAACAACTACCTACATAATATAGCTAAAGTCTAAATGGTGCCTCATTTAATAAATCTTAAAATGTATCTTGTGGTCAGTGGTTATTAAGTAAATTAAAGTGTCCAGGAATGAAATAAATATACTTAATGTTATATTACTTTCAATTATTATTACATATTGTGTGTCTTGTGGTTATTAATTAAATTAGAGTGTCCAGGAATGAAATAAATATATACTTAACTAGATGACGCCCGCAACTCTGTTTCGCCAAAACTCGTTTATTGTGTGGGCACCGTACATTTTTCCGAGACAAAAAGTAGCCTATGTCCTTTCCCGGGACTCAAAGTATCTCCATGCCTTTCAGCAAAATCGGTTCAGCGGTTTGAGCGTGAAGAGGTAACAGACAGACATACAGACAGACACACTTTCGCATTTATGATATTAGTATTTAGTATGGCTATTATAATATTATTACTTTCAATTATTATTATTTTACTTTCGAAAATGTAGAGATGCCACAAATAATATTCGGCTTCTATTCGGGCGAATTTGGACTCGCGCACGAAGAAATTAAAATGTTCCGGAGTCCGAGTCCACTCGCACTTGGCCGATTTTTTATATTCCGAATACCGAATATTAGCCGAAAAATCGTGGCATCTCTAGAATGAGTATTTCAAACCGCCATCTATGACTTAGTTTCTTCATCAGACAGTATTAGAGTTTTGAATTCCGCCAAACATAAACCCTCCATAATATTGAAACCCTTACTGAAACTTAGTACACAATTTAGCTACTAGGTGGTGTTTTGTTCTCTGAGCAAATTATGTATGGGGGCGTCCACAAATTACGTGAGGTGTTTAGGGGGGGAGGGGGTCGAGTCAAATCTTATCTAATCTCACGTTGGGGAGAGGGGGGTCTCGGCAAATCTCACGTAATTTTTTTCTCAACAAAATAATACTCTTTTGGTCCATTTCATCCAGATTGTACGTATGCTTACGATTTAATCGTAAGCGTAATCGTTATACGATTAAGATCATTCAGAAATTCGTTCGAAAGAAAATCCACTGACTGTCAAACCAAACATTTACGTAAGAAACCCACATTTTGAAAAATCTCACGTGATATTTGGGAGGGGGGAGGGAGGGTTGAATAAAATCTCATGAAATCTCACCAGGGGGCGAGGGGGGGTCAAAAAATTCCGAAAAACGCCTCACGTAATTTGTGGACGCCCCACTATCACTGATTTCGGTGACGGTGGCCGTTTCAGTAGGATAAATAATTACTGCACTGTTTTCACGTTTGGGGTAGCACCAGCATAGATAGTAAACAAAAAGTTTTATTCAACGTTTGACAACGTTTCTGTTAAGGACGCTATCACATTTTTTCACAAATATCAGCGATTTTCAGGTACCAATTTAAAGAATTAGGAGTCAAATTATTAAAGATAATCTATTCATCTTCTCGTCTATACTATAAAAAATTTATAGCCGCATACAAAATTTTCACATATTAAATAAGTACGTTCGTAAATAACCATCAGAATAATCGCAAAAGATTAAAAATGGGGTCTGATTAGGAACCAGTACAGCTAAATACACTGAACTAAGGAAAATAAATATACAAAAAAATTGATGCTTATATGTTTTAGTCCCCTCTACGAAGTGCTAAAAATTGTATATAAAAATAAATAACTTTTCAATTTATAAGAAAAATAATAAACGCTCTTAAATTTCTTCATACATTTTCGCCCTATCAAGAACGTGGCGAGTGTCGTTACGCCACTGTACAAGGCGCGCTGATAATTATTAATGAATGTTATTTTAATGTCCTTGACATCGATATTCGTACTGACAGACATCGACCTGCTAATTTTTATGTGATAGCGTCCTTAATATTAAGGCGCTATATTGAAAATAACGTCCTTTTTGAAGTAATACTATAGGACCCTCAGAAATGTTACAAATCTGGTAATGAGATATACATAACATCTCCATAGCCTTATTTAGGTTTGAGAAGAACCAGAAACACGATTGCCTCGATACATTTCTCGATCGAAATGACCTCTTAAAAATACGGAAGATTATTTTTAAACGAGAATAGATGTATTGTAGGAACTAGGAAATTAGTCTAATTAATAGACACCTTTGCAACCCAAAATCGTTTAGAAACATTTTGCTGAAATACTCCTAGTTATTGTTTAAAGAAACAAAATTACGTTTTTTCGCATGTTTTCCGAGCGAGCTGATAGCTTCTGGCCGCAGCGTATTCACGACTTTATATTCATACAGATTAAGTATAAAATTGCCCTTGCGGTAAAATTACTTTCAATATAGCGTCTTAAGACATGACGTGTCAGACTGCGGCCGGATTATTTACTGTATGTGCTAACTGCTAGTAGCGCCCATTGCTCCGACATTTGCGTATATTCCCTATTGAAACCAGGCGAGTATAGGTACACAAAAGACTTTGTCTTACTTCACGACCTTAAATTATACAGATGACATCTGAGGATGCACTATGCAGGTCCGTCGACTTTTTACATGCCCTCATTAGATCATCATTCTTATAAATCTTATAAGACAATCATCAACTTGACCTGCGTTGTCTTAGCCAGACCTAGAAAAAAACATTTTTCCAACGCGGGAATCGAGCCCACGATCTCTAGTCAGGGTCCAAGTGACTCCAAACTCTACAAAACTAAAAGCGTAATATGTTTTCAATAAATTAAGAGTAATAACCAACATGTATTTTAAATTAGCTCAAAGGTTTACCTAATGAATAATAATTTATTAATCCTTTTTCGAAACCTCGATATGCATAATTTACAATAACTATTAATTACCCTCTCTAATGATGACCTATTTATTCAGTTAAAAATTTAATTATTCATTAATAAATTAGCTTTTCGTATTTCATATATTTTACAAAGAATTTGTATCTTAGCAGGGACTCTGTGATCTTCAATATACTAGGCGAAAATGTATTTTCCAAGAAACTAGCTTTTCGATATTATTATTTATTATTTAACTACGAAGTTATGAAGGTATCTTGTTATTATATTGGAAATTATGGATTAAATTTTAGATGTAAAGTAATAGGCTAGTAACAGCTACAATAAGTTTTAAGGGCCCGGATCTTCGACTCCCTTCAAAACTTTAAGGATAAGTCACTTATCAAACTTTTTAACTAACTACCCACGTTAAGTCTTTGAGAATTCTTCTAAATTATTCAAATCAAATAAATCCTTTTAAAATTGATGTGATAGCATATTATGTAAGATGGACGTTATTTTTTAAGAGAAAAACTATTAAACAAATTTTATAATATTTTGTTTAATAGCTGTGGCTTTTCCCTTAAAAAATAAATATTCAAATAGGTATTTTTATAATTCTAACTCTGTAATCTGGATTAGTACGTTTTACAATATACAACGTGAAATTTTAGTGGTTACTATGGACCCGACCGATTTTTTTTTTTTGATTTGAACAAAAAAAACTTTACAAATCTATTGTACTACATACTAAGAGAGAATCATTTTACTGCGGGAAAACAACCATTAAAATTTCACACTGTATCACTATCTTCGTAATTTTCCAGTGACTGAATCTATACTAATATATTATTATAATTATTCTGAAGAGTTTGTTTGTTTGTTTGTTGTTTGAACGCGCTAATCTCAGGAACTACTGGTCTGATTTAAAAAAATATTTCAGCGTTAGATAGCCTATTTATCGAGGAAGGCTATAGGCTATATTTTATCATGCTACGACTAATAGGAGCGAAGAAGTAGAGGAAAATGTGGAAAAAACGGGGGAAGTTATTTGAAAGGGCTTATCTCACGAACTTACTGGAGCAATTTTTCTGTTATTTGGCACAGTAAGAAATAGAACACGTGAAGGATCATAGGCTATTTTTTGTCTGTCTGTAAAATATCTAATTTACGCGGCCGAAGCTGCGTGGAACGTCTAGTCTAGTTATATTTTTAACAGACATTGCGAATATGAAAATAATACACAACTTTTCATATTAATAAACTTCGGCTTAAAGCCCACTTCACACTTTCGCATCCCTTTTTTCCTAGTCCTTTACATACAATAAGTCAATGTCCAAAATTGTAGAACAATGAAGACAGACTCCCACTGTGTGGGGCAGCACATTATACCTACATTCGTATAATATTCGTATAACATGTGTTTGGGAGCTTCAAGGATTCTCGTATTAAAAAAAACTCTTTCCTCGAAATTTAGCAATAAATAACTTGACTTTGGCAGGTTTATGCGACCCTTTACAAAATGAATAAAAAGCATTCTAAACAAAAAATACTAAAGATAATAATAGTATTTATTTCTAGAAATTAAACACAGCGCCCATAAAAACGTAGTTTAAGCCAAGTTTTTATGGGCGCTGTCATGCCATGCTTAGCCCACAGGCTTAGATAAATGATTGGTCTCGCGCTCTGCGCTACGACGCTACTCGTAGACCAATCATTTATCTAAGCCCACAGGCTAGTAAATTATTGTTTGTCGTCACACGTGGATGACATTTTCTATTTTTCTTAGATATTCGGGTTCCGTACCCAAAGGGTGAAAACGGGGACCCTATTCATGAGACTTCGATGTTTGTCCGTCTGTCTGTCCGTCTGTCTGTCCGTCTGTCTGTCCGTCCGTCTGTCTGTCCGTCCGTCTGTCTGTCTCCAGGCTGTATCTCAAGAACCGCTATAGCTAGAGTTCTGAAATTTTCACAGATTGTGTATTTCCGTTGCCGGTATAACAACAAATGCTAAAATAATAATAAAAGTAATATTTAAGGGTACTTACATACAACAAACGTGATTTTTTGTCTTTTTTTGCTCGTAAACAATAATGGCAACAGCTAGACGCTTTAAATTTTCAAAAAATCTTCACTTATATTAATTGTAATTTAACTATTAATAAAATTTAAATAAAATAAATATTTAAGGGGGGCTCCCATACAAAAAAACACAATTTTTTGCCTATTTTTGCTCTAGACACAGAATATAATAATGATAGTACTCCGCTCTAGATAACGGTACGGAACCCTTCGTGCGGGAGTCCGACTCGCACTTGGCCGATTATTTTAATTTTCCGTTACATTAACTTCTAGGTCTGTTGACAAAGGAGGTACACGCTAGAATTATTTTATTGAAAACATGTTGGAAACTGATAATTTATCCATACTTCCATACTTGTTCCATACTAATATTATAAATCCGAAAATGTGTCTGTCTGTCTGTTACCTCTTCACGCCTAAACCGTTGAACCGATTTTGCTGTTTTGCATGAAGATACTTTGAGTCCCGGGAAAGGACATAGGATTCTTTTTGTCTCGGAAAAATGTACGGTTCCTGTGCGATAAACGAGTTTTGACTTTTGGCACAACGAAGTTACGGCCGTCAATCGCCATCTTGTAGTGAATATGTCGACAACATTAGTTAGTAACTGTTAGTAAGTATTATATTTTTAATAAGGCCTTTCTATAATCTGTTGCACTAAACGCGTTTTCCAACGTAACATCTGGTGTATAAAACTTTTCCCCCTACCCCTCTTAGGGGAAAAAAGAGGGGGTAAGATTTTGTATCAACTGATGAAGGAGAAATACCTACCTACTTTAAAATATGGAAAAACAACGTTGCCGGGACAACTAGTAGATAATAATCCATGACTCCTACTTATTATTTGAATGGTCAAAATTTCAAAAACAGCCTACACATGGAAGCAATCTCAATTTGTAAACAAATAACTTTCTTAGAAAGTTGAGGGTTTATTGAGGGCTAGGATAACAAAGCGACAAAAAACATGCACAGCTGCGCAGTTTTTACAATTTGAGTAACTTAAATTAAATCGGCCAAATGCGAGTCGGACTCGCGCACAAAGAGTTCCGTACCGTTATAGAGCAAAAACAGGCCAAAAATTGTGTTTTTTGTATGGGAGCCCCCCTTATTTTTTATTTTATTTAAATATTATTATTAAATATTAAAGTACAATTGTATTTAAGGCCTTCGTGAAAGTTTCAAGTGCCTACCCCTTATCATTATTGAGTACGAGCAAAAAATGCCAAAAAAATCGCGTTTGTTGTATGGGAGCCCCCCTTAAATATTAATTTTATTTTTATTTTAGTATTTGTTGATATAGCGGCACCGGAAATACACAATCTGTGAAAATTTCAGAACTCTAGCTATAGCGGTTCTTGAGATACAGCCTGGAGACAGACAGACGGACAGACAGACATCGAAGTCTCATGAATAGGGTCCCGTTTTTACCCTTTGGGTACGGAACCCTAAAAAGGCACTTTTTTTTACTCAATCGTTGTGATGTTGTCGTTATTGAGAACGGGTGTGATTGCAATGTATGTGATTGCTATATAATATTGCTATGTATGTAATGTACCTAAATGACGCTTTAATAATCAATAATTGAGCAATTGATTTTATCGTAAATCGAGAGACATTACATGGAGTTTACACTGTGCTGTTACCACTTACCAGTGGCAGAGGTTACACGATCAATTTTTCATCAATCTGATCCATCAATCCGAACCAGATTGACGAAAAATTGATCGTCTAACCCACGGATTGATAATTTTTTTAATATGGACTTTTTCATAACCATCAATATTCCGTCAATCAGATTGATGGTTCAGATTGATGAAAAATTGATCGTGTAACTTCTGCCAGTAGAAATCCACGTTATTCTAATACCGTGGCCATGCTAAGGCTACCGTTGATACCATAGATAAGTAATGAAATCATTCAGACTTTCAACTTGTAATTTATGTAAATTTTTATCCCACTACCAAGATGGCAGTGTAAAATAAATAATAAATAAATTACATAATAAAAAATTAAATACCAATTACTGTCCTGGAAGTTGGAATACTTGGAATGTGATGTCTGTGGAATCGGGTAAGGTGACACCGCAGCTATAAACTCGTTAAGTATTCGACGACACGTGTGTCTAATAATTTCGATTAAAATTTAGGTACTTACCTCCCTTTGAGTGTGAAAGATTAATGTAGCTTATATTTTTTATGTTGATTATTTGTACTTTTAGTACGAGCTTTTGCCCGCGGCTTCGCTCGCGCTAAGAAGTATTATTAGTTATATACAAACTTTCATCCCCTATTTGAACCCCTTGGGGTGGTAATTTATCAAAATCCTTTCTTAGCGGATGCCTACGTCATAACATCTACCTGCATGCCAAATTTCAGCCCGATCCGTCCAGTGGTTTGGGCTGTGCGTTGATAGATCACCATGTCAGTCAGTCACCTTTGAGTTTTATCAGATATAGATATAAGATATAAGATAGATTAATTGAACGTAAAAGTAGTGAAATGATTTTAAACGAGATTAACTCATATATTTTATGAAGTAAACGCTTAGTGTCATTTTGCAAAGATGGAAATGAATTTCATTATGCGCGGCGGAGTGCGGACCCACACTCGTGCATCGAGGCGAGAGGGTGCAGATTTTCAAGCCTTAAACCTTTTGGAGATTAAATATTACTTAATTCAAAATTCAAACTAAATATTATTTTAATTTGGACGAAGTTCCATCTTCTGACTGACTGACTGACTGACATAGTGATCTATCAACGCACAGCCCAAACCACAGGACGGATTGGGCTGAAATTTGGCATGCAGGTGGATGAGACGTAGGCATCCGCTAAGAAAGGATTTTGATAAATTCCACCCCTAAGGGGATAAAGTAGGGGATGAAAAATTGTATATAATAATACTTCTTAACGCGAGCGAGGCCGCGGGCAAAAGCTAGTACTTACGTAATTATGTATTTTAAACGCGAAAGTGTATCTGTGACACACTTTCGCACCTGTCTCTGTCTGTCTGTCTGTTACCTTTTCACGCTTTAGTAGTCTTTTAAAAGCACTTTTGCTATTAGCGAAGGGCTATTAAAATCTCTTTAAATCATGGAAGGCTTGGAAGCTATCACAGTCAGTTACACAGATTGATTACAGCAAAAGGAATTGTTAAATTACTACGAAATCTGTAAGTGATATAGAAGCAATTATTATAGGCACCGTTCTAATAAGTAGCTCTGCCTGATGCCTCCTACCTATTTCACAATTTGCAATAGTACGATTTTATAGGTTAGTCAGTCTGGCATCCGTTCAGTCCATCAGTCTCAGACTAACGCTCGCTAGAGTAAAAATTTCCTTTGGACTGACGCCGGAATGATGTCCGAAAAGTGCGTAGTAAAAAACTGATCAGTCCGTCAATCACGCGGTTAAATGATCATTCATTCGTCAGTTTGGATCAGACTGACGGACTGAACTGATCTCAGTCTGACTGTGTAACCATAATCTTAGTGTAATCAGAAAATATTATTAATATTTTATTATAAACAAAACTTATTGCCAAGTTCTCCGCCTTCAGGACAATAACATTACCACTGAGACTTGATATTAATTATATCCCTACAATGAACATTAAATCAAACGTGAGGGCTATTCGTCTTAGAAATTATAATTTAGCTTTGAAAAGGAACTTCATATTAAAGGAAACTTACAAAATGCCATCTAATACATATTATACTGCCTTGCTTGCTAAAATATTATTATTACTACAATATAGCTAGGTATCCCTACTATTTTAAATCGTTTGAAACTTGAACGGCGGATAATAATAGGGCGGATTTGCTAAACCATTTTTATAGAATTTTTCTACACTTTATTAGCACAAACACAGTTAGTTTTCTATTATTTTTTCTGTGTCATATTTGTGAGAAATTTGTACTTAGTATTAATGAACAGAATTTTCATTTCTACAGTTTTATTATAATACTTACTCTCTTTCAAATTCTTTAATCATATTGTATACAGTGTGTAACAAAAATAAGTGATAATACTTTAGGGTGTGTACGTGTTCCTTGTAGAGAGATTACTGTGAAAGTAGCAGCGCTGAAAGACGATTTTTTATGAGTTGAAGAACAAACTTTCAAACTGTAAATGACGTTAGTAAAAGAAAAGCAATGTGTTTTGACGAAAAAGATTTGATTTTTCTTCTTTCCATTTATCGACAACTCTCTATAGCGCCATAAAATGCATAGTGTCATAGAGTTTACACTGTAGTTTGAAATCGGTTCTGCAGAGCCAGAGATTATCTGCTACAATGCAATGTCACAAACCTTATAGTTTATACTAAGTTACATAATATTATATTAAAATAAAACTTAAACTGGAAATTTCTCAACATATAATAATATTATCAGCTGTAAAGTTTGTTTCTAAATATACAACAGAATTATAGTCATAAACATAGTCTTCTCCCGCTATTTTCATCAGTGCAGTTTACCTGAAAAATGTATTATTTAGAAAAATGTAATATACCATAAACAAACGCGAACGAAGTTGCGCGCGAACAGTCTCACATATTATTTTGTTGCGTGGTTGTTGTTACGTTCCTAATTTTCACACACCATATTATTTAAGGAGGCATAGGCTCTAAACACACTAGGCTGAATTACGCCGACGTAAATTCCACCGCGTTTACGCCGCGTTTCAAACCCATACAAAATACGGGCGGAACGCGAGACGCGACACACTATTCCGTCGCGTTCCGTCCGTATTTTGTATGCGTTTGACATTGCGCGGCGTAAACGCGGCGGAATTTACGTCGACGTAATTCAGCCTAGTGTGTTTAGAGCCATATACCTAAAATATTTACGGATAATATTTACAGAAACAAGAATCAACAAATCTCATTACGCTAATGTAAACTGTCGGAAAATTAGAAGGCTGTGTTTGCGCTTTTCATTTCAGGAACCAGTCTGAGTTCGCCCGCTGAGAGCCGTCTACGTGTTATCAGTGATAACGCATCGATATCGCCGAAATGTATGGTAAGTACTCTCCATTTAACATTCATGAGATTCGTAAAGAAAAATTCGATTTCGAGTACATAATATTAATGTTGGGAAAACGCTTTTCAAGTTTTTCGGTTGAGATGTTGTTTGTGTATGCGAGTGGGTATGTAAATAAGTAAGTGCAAGTAAAAGTAAAAACCGCGCAGGACACAGGTATGAATTGAAGACGTGAGTGGAAGAATAAGGTAAGTAACATTTCGTAACATACGGACAATAACACATTTTTTCCCTAATTATTTCAATAAAACTTGTAACTTATCTACTTCATAACCTAGCTAATATATCTGGCTACACATACAATCCATAGTTTTTCTATTTTAAATAACTTTTCCGGCCCTAAAGCCTCCATTTAAGCAAAAAAACGGGAAGTTTTTTCATGTTACTTACCTTATTCTTCCACTCACGTCTTGAATTATTTTTAACATACTTTTTAACTATTTTTAAGCCGTTTTTAAAGGATGTTATGATACTTATCTTAAGTGTGTGGCCTTAAAGTGTGACCATAAAATATTATGATCACTTCAGTCTTCAGCCTTGTTTGGGGCCATATTTTAGAGTAAGTTATCGTCGATAATGGAATAACCTTTTCTTGTGGACATGAGTGTATGAGTTTTTAAAATGACTTATTCGAATTCGTATTTTTAGGCCTTAGGATCTCCTACTGAATATGAAATTATATGTTCCTCGTTAATGTAGGTAAATAGGTACATAAAATAACATGCCATATGCATAGGCGGCGTGGCTAGGGGCTTCGCGCCCCTTGGACAGCGCGTTTTTTAGTTCCATACCCAAAGGGTAAAAACGGGAACCTATTACTAAGACCTCGTTGTCTGTCCATCTGTCCGTCTGTATGTCTCCAGGCTGTAACTCAAGAAGGGTAATAGCTAGAGAGTTGAAATTTTCACAGATTGTGTATATCTGTTGCCGCTAATATAACAACAAATAATAAAAACAAAATAAAATTAATATTTAAGGGGGCTCCCATACAACAAACGTGATTTTTTGGCCTTTTTTTGCTCTATATCAATAATGGCAACAGGTAGGTCCTTACATTTTTCACACAATCCTTACTTTTATATTTACTTTAATATTTAATAATAATATTAAAGTAAAATAAAAAATTAATGGTGGCTACTGGCTTCCATACAAAAAACACAAATTTCGCCCTAATTTTGCTCTATAATCGTACGGAACCCTTCGTGCGCGAGTCCGACTCGCACTTGGCCGATTATTTAAGATTTACAGGTACTAAAAAAACTTTCAACAAAATCCGTCTTCGTGCATTATCTATCAGGGGGCCTCGCAAAATATATTTTGCCCACATATTTAGGTCTTGCGCCGCCACTGGTCATATGCAGCACAAACTTCCAAAATCAACTTCATTTTAGCATTGTAGGTTGGGAAACATTGAAGAAAAGCAAATTAGGTAATTAAAGCATCACACATAAAAACTTAAAATACCGAAACCTTTGTAAATCTATACTACCAGACAGAACATTCTTTATATTATCAGTACCATAGACTTATCTATTATATTATATTCTGTGATATTATTAATAATTATTGTAATAAGAGAGAATATTTTACAGAATATAATATTATATCTTTCCAAGTTCTTTGCATCTGGAATTAATAAAAAGCTCTGAATATCTAGTTCTTCATTTCCAGAAATATCCACGAAGCCACACACAGCGAAAGTATCCTATGTCCTTTCCCGGGATTCAAACAAAGTAGGTACATATCTCCGTACCCTAGTACATACATAATTACACCTCTCTGATATCTCCATACAAAATTACGGTTGAGTGGTTTGGGCGTGAAGAGGTAACAAACAGATAAACGGTCAGACACACTTTCGCATCTATACATAATATAATAAAACTGTAGAAATGTGAATTCTGTACATTAAAGATATTCAAAAAATAATAAGCGGGGGGTGTCACAACATCGCTATAGAAGCCAAAAATGTGATTAGTTTTTTGTCTGTCTGTCTGTCTGTCTGTATGTTTGTTCCACTATAACACGAAAACTACTGATCCGATTTGAATGCGGTTTTCGCAGATATATTTGTCTTCTTCCAACTTAACATCTGGTGTATAAAAATTTTTCTCCCCACCCCTCTAAGGGGACGAAAGAGGGGTCAGATTTTGTATCAACCTTTTTCTTTAACACAAAAACTACTGATCCGATTTGCATACGTTTTTCGCAGATATATTTCAGTCTTCTTCTAACTCAACATCTGGTGAATAAAAATTCCCCCTCCCACCCCTTTAAGGGGACCAAAGAGGGGGTAAGATTTTGTATCAAACTTTTTTCTTGGACTTACTTCATATTATTAACTGTGTTTTCCAACTTAACATCTGTTGATAAAATTACTCTCCCCCCCTTCACCCCTCTTAGGGGACAAAAGAGGGGGTAAGATTTTGTATCAACTCATGAAGTAGAAATACTTTAAATGGCAAAACAACGTTTGCGGGACAGCTAGTTTATAATATGAGTATTAGTATGGATGATTATTGATTAATTGATTACAAAAAAATAAAAACAATCTTTAATAAAAATCTGTTGAAACTTGTCTGTTCTGTGAAATCTCTTCAACTATAATGTCGAAAAACCAGTGTGAAAAACTAATAAAAACTTATAATAACTCCCACACCGGTTTCGGTGACGGTGGTTGTTTTCATTGAAACCAAGCCATTTATGCAGGAGTTATTTTATAGTCCCCAAGTGTGTACGCAGTACACAAGAGCACTCTATTCCTTTAATCTCATTACCCAGTGGGACGGCAGACCGACACGACCGGCGAGAGATCAGGCGCAGGACCGACTTTTTTACATGCCCATCCGACGCATGGATCATCTTACTTGTCAGACAATTAGGTGATCAGCCGGCAATATCCTAAACTCCTAACCAAACTTGGATTTAACATGTTTCCAACGCGGGAATCGAACCCACGACCACAGACTCAAGACTTGACTCAAGAGCCACGCTCTAAGGCCCGTATAAATAGTCTGTACTTAAGATGCGACCCGCTCTCAAGTCAATTGGTCCAAATTTTGACAGCTAACCAATCACAGAGCCTGAACCGTATCTTGAGACCGAGATGCGTCTTGAGTACTGACTATTTATACCGGCCTAAGCCACTGGACCACGGAGGCATTGTAGTTTTTATTAACGCCTAATTATTAACATAATATTAAGGCGTTAATAGAAACTACAAAGATATCAAGTTATTCTAATATAACTTCAATAATATAATATATTTCTTCATTATGCCAATAATACCTTAGGGACACACTACCGAGAAAAGTGGAGCTTTAGGGTCTGTGTAGACGAGCTACAAACAACCGCGACTTGACTGCCTGTTAAGATAATAATTATAAAGACGAGGCAATATTGTTTTCAGAAGGTTTACCTACACTTTACAAGGAGCCTTCTCAGCGGGGCTAAAATGGTCGTTTAGTAATTCTTCTCAATCAATTCACAAAATGAATTGTCAGAACTGTCGAAGTCACGAATGTCAAATTACTACGAATATAAACCAATTGAATTGGTCTAAATTCGACATTTAAAAAAAAAATCGTTTATTTGCTGAAATAAGGTACAATATGTTGTTAGTAATGTGATCAAGCTCTCTTATTTTGCCTTTTGGTGGCGTGCAAATTTTATACAGTTTTTCGAATTATAATAATTTATCTTCCTAAACTAACACAAGTTACAATTTATCCTTTTGTTCTTAATATATTTTTAAGTGTCCTATTTTTAATACTTAAATAATTATTATAAAAAACTTAATACAATAACATGTCAATTTTAATTTTAGTCAATGAATAATATTAATGTTATTTTATCTCGGTATGATTATTTATACATTCGTGACTTTGACAGTTTTAACAATTCATTTTCTGAATTGATTGAGAGGAATAATTGCTAAACGACCATTTTAGCCAAAGGTCTACCCATTAGGCCACGGACGCTTTGCGGACTGCGGTGGGTTGATCGTGCCTACAGATCATAGAAGTAAATCGTGTCCGTAACTTTGCCTAAGCGGGGAGTGGAGCACCATGGGGTTATAGTGGGTAGTTCCTCGGACTTCGGAGAGTCCCACGTATACCCTGGCCGATGTCCCCAATCCGCCGGGGATGCGTAAAGCATTTCCCCATATATGGCCACGGACGTTCTCAACACAAATATAACACCAACAGAATTAAAGGCCGTTATCACGGAACATTTTTATTAACGGCAATCACTTAAAGCTTAGCTAAAATTAGCGAGTTTTATCGCACACCGGTATCCATTATCATCGTCAAGCAAAAGCAAAACAGGCAAATATGGCGAAAATGTATGAAAAAATTTGAGAAATTTTCTTATTTTTCTTATAACTGGAAAAGTTGTTTATTTTTATATAACATTTTTAGCGGACTTTATAGAGGACTAAATAAGCAACAATTTTTTGTATATTTATTTTCCTCAGTTCAGTGTATTTAGATATTAAGGTACCTAATCAGACCCCATTTTTTTCATATTTTGCGATTATTGTTATGGTTAAAACGTATTTTATGTGAAAATTTTGTATGCGGCTATAGAATTTTTATGGTACAGTCGTGGAGATGAATATATTATCTTTCATTTGAAACCAAAATATCCTCGCAGTTTGACTCCTAATTCTTTAATAGGGTACCGGAAAATCGCTGATATATTGTAATAGCGTCCTTAAAGTACAAATAAAATTAAACATTATGTAAATAATTTTAAGTGCCTAACTGTTGTCAATTACGGGTAAAAAAGCCAAAAAAAATCACGTTTGTTGTATGGGAGCCCCCCTTAAATATTTATTTTATTTTGTTTTTATTGTTGTTATATAATATAGCGGCAACAGATATACACAATCTGTGAAAATTTCAGAAGAGATTGAGATACAGCCTGGAGAAGTGGAGACAGACAGACAGACAGCCTAACGGACAGACTAACGGACAGACAGATGGACAGACAGACGGACAGACATAGAAGTCTCTGTAATAGGGTCCCGTTTTTACCCTTTGGGTACGGAACCCTAAAAATGTTACACTGTCCGCACCACAGATATAATATGATCTATGTCTATGGTCCGCACTGTTACACAAGCAACACCCTACACTTGTATTTCACGATTTTAAGATTTTTAAGAGGGATCTGATATTTGCTGTTTAAGGGCCCGGGTTACCCTCGAAATTTTCATACATTCTTAATACCAAAATCATTTTCTCATGCGAAAATGTTTAACATGTTTGAGTTATTTTTCAGCTTAAGATAGTAATTACCTAGGGTCCTGAACAAGTTTTTTTTACAAAATATTTAAATACTAAAAAAAATTTTTTTGTGTTTAAATATTTTTTAGTAAATTTACTACTAAATATTTAAACACCAAAAATAGACAAAAACACTAAAAAATAGATAAATAAATAGTAAATTTACTACAAAATATTTAAATAATAAAAAATATTTTTTAAAGTTTAAATATTTTGTAGTAAATTTACTATTTATTTATCTATTTTTTAGTGTTTTTGTCTATTTTTGGTGTTTAAATATTTAGTAGTAAATTTACTAAAAAATATTTAAACACAAAAAAATTTTTTTTAGTATTTAAATATTTTGTAAAAAAAATTTGTTCAGGACCCTAGGTAATTACTATTTTAAGCTGAAAAATAACTCAAACATGTTAAATATTTTCGTATGAGAAAATGATTTTGGTATTAAGAATGTATGAAAATTTCGAGGGTAACCCGGGCCCTTATCGCAGCATCAATTAAAAATATAAAGCGAACTTAAAGTTTTAGCAACCTCCGCAATAAAATACTTCTAGTTAGACCGTGGGAGAGCCATGCTTCAGCACGAATAGGCCGGCTCGACCGGAGAAATACCACGGGCTCACAGAAAACCGGCGTTACCGGAGGCCCAATCCCCTACCCTTTTCCCTTTCCTACCCTCCCTTATTTCCTTCCCTACCCACCCCTATTCCCTTCCCTACCCTCCCCTACCCTATTACCCTTTTCCCTCGTAAAAGGCCGGCAACGCACCTGCAGCTCTTCTGATGCTGCGAGTGTCAATGGGCGACGGAAGTTGCTTTCCATCAGGTGACCCGTTGCTCGTTTGCCCCCTTGTTTCATTAAAAAAAAAGTTTCGCATCCAAAAGCATATAATTTATAAAATTCTTTGTTGGCAGCATAGAGTTATTATTATTATTATATTAATGGTTGGCGGCAAATTATTCTCTTTTATAAATATATTACAAAGAAAATGTACCTTTGATGTTCAACGTTTGCCTTCAATTTGCATGAAGATACTTTGAGTCCCGGGAAAGGACATAGGATTCTTTTTGTCTCGGAAAAATGTACGGTTCCTGTGCGATAAACGAGTTTTGACTTTTGGCACAACGAAGTTACGGCCGTCAATCGCCATCTTGTAGTGAATATGTCGACAACATTAGTTAGTAACTGTTAGTAAGTATTATATTTTTAATAAGGCCTTTCTATAATCTGTTGCACTAAACGCGTTTTCCAACGTAACATCTGGTGTATAAAACTTTTCCCCCTACCCCTCTTAGGGGAAAAAAGAGGGGGTAAGATTTTGTATCAACTGATGAAGGAGAAATACCTACCTACTTTAAAATATGGAAAAACAACGTTGCCGGGACAACTAGTAGATAATAATCCATGACTCCTACTTATTATTTGAATGGTCAAAATTTCAAAAACAGCCTACACATGGAAGCAATCTCAATTTGTAAACAAATAACTTTCTTAGAAAGTTGAGGGTTTATTGAGGGCTAGGATAACAAAGCGACAAAAAACATGCACAGCTGCGCAGTTTTTACAATTTGAGTAACTTAAATTAAATCGGCCAAATGCGAGTCGGACTCGCGCACAAAGAGTTCCGTACCGTTATAGAGCAAAAACAGGCCAAAAATTGTGTTTTTTGTATGGGAGCCCCCCTTATTTTTTATTTTATTTAAATATTATTATTAAATATTAAAGTACAATTGTATTTAAGGCCTTCGTGAAAGTTTCAAGTGCCTACCCCTTATCATTATTGAGTACGAGCAAAAAATGCCAAAAAAATCGCGTTTGTTGTATGGGAGCCCCCCTTAAATATTAATTTTATTTTTATTTTAGTATTTGTTGATATAGCGGCACCGGAAATACACAATCTGTGAAAATTTCAGAACTCTAGCTATAGCGGTTCTTGAGATACAGCCTGGAGACAGACAGACGGACAGACAGACATCGAAGTCTCATGAATAGGGTCCCGTTTTTACCCTTTGGGTACGGAACCCTAAAAAGGCACTTTTTTTTACTCAATCGTTGTGATGTTGTCGTTATTGAGAACGGGTGTGATTGCAATGTATGTGATTGCTATATAATATTGCTATGTATGTAATGTACCTAAATGACGCTTTAATAATCAATAATTGAGCAATTGATTTTATCGTAAATCGAGAGACATTACATGGAGTTTACACTGTGCTGTTACCACTTACCAGTGGCAGAGGTTACACGATCAATTTTTCATCAATCTGATCCATCAATCCGAACCAGATTGACGAAAAATTGATCGTCTAACCCACGGATTGATAATTTTTTTAATATGGACTTTTTCATAACCATCAATATTCCGTCAATCAGATTGATGGTTCAGATTGATGAAAAATTGATCGTGTAACTTCTGCCAGTAGAAATCCACGTTATTCTAATACCGTGGCCATGCTAAGGCTACCGTTGATACCATAGATAAGTAATGAAATCATTCAGACTTTCAACTTGTAATTTATGTAAATTTTTATCCCACTACCAAGATGGCAGTGTAAAATAAATAATAAATAAATTACATAATAAAAAATTAAATACCAATTACTGTCCTGGAAGTTGGAATACTTGGAATGTGATGTCTGTGGAATCGGGTAAGGTGACACCGCAGCTATAAACTCGTTAAGTATTCGACGACACGTGTGTCTAATAATTTCGATTAAAATTTAGGTACTTACCTCCCTTTGAGTGTGAAAGATTAATGTAGCTTATATTTTTTATGTTGATTATTTGTACTTTTAGTACGAGCTTTTGCCCGCGGCTTCGCTCGCGCTAAGAAGTATTATTAGTTATATACAAACTTTCATCCCCTATTTGAACCCCTTGGGGTGGTAATTTATCAAAATCCTTTCTTAGCGGATGCCTACGTCATAACATCTACCTGCATGCCAAATTTCAGCCCGATCCGTCCAGTGGTTTGGGCTGTGCGTTGATAGATCACCATGTCAGTCAGTCACCTTTGAGTTTTATCAGATATAGATATAAGATATAAGATAGATTAATTGAACGTAAAAGTAGTGAAATGATTTTAAACGAGATTAACTCATATATTTTATGAAGTAAACGCTTAGTGTCATTTTGCAAAGATGGAAATGAATTTCATTATGCGCGGCGGAGTGCGGACCCACACTCGTGCATCGAGGCGAGAGGGTGCAGATTTTCAAGCCTTAAACCTTTTGGAGATTAAATATTACTTAATTCAAAATTCAAACTAAATATTATTTTAATTTGGACGAAGTTCCATCTTCTGACTGACTGACTGACTGACATAGTGATCTATCAACGCACAGCCCAAACCACAGGACGGATTGGGCTGAAATTTGGCATGCAGGTGGATGAGACGTAGGCATCCGCTAAGAAAGGATTTTGATAAATTCCACCCCTAAGGGGATAAAGTAGGGGATGAAAAATTGTATATAATAATACTTCTTAACGCGAGCGAGGCCGCGGGCAAAAGCTAGTACTTACGTAATTATGTATTTTAAACGCGAAAGTGTATCTGTGACACACTTTCGCACCTGTCTCTGTCTGTCTGTCTGTTACCTTTTCACGCTTTAGTAGTCTTTTAAAAGCACTTTTGCTATTAGCGAAGGGCTATTAAAATCTCTTTAAATCATGGAAGGCTTGGAAGCTATCACAGTCAGTTACACAGATTGATTACAGCAAAAGGAATTGTTAAATTACTACGAAATCTGTAAGTGATATAGAAGCAATTATTATAGGCACCGTTCTAATAAGTAGCTCTGCCTGATGCCTCCTACCTATTTCACAATTTGCAATAGTACGATTTTATAGGTTAGTCAGTCTGGCATCCGTTCAGTCCATCAGTCTCAGACTAACGCTCGCTAGAGTAAAAATTTCCTTTGGACTGACGCCGGAATGATGTCCGAAAAGTGCGTAGTAAAAAACTGATCAGTCCGTCAATCACGCGGTTAAATGATCATTCATTCGTCAGTTTGGATCAGACTGACGGACTGAACTGATCTCAGTCTGACTGTGTAACCATAATCTTAGTGTAATCAGAAAATATTATTAATATTTTATTATAAACAAAACTTATTGCCAAGTTCTCCGCCTTCAGGACAATAACATTACCACTGAGACTTGATATTAATTATATCCCTACAATGAACATTAAATCAAACGTGAGGGCTATTCGTCTTAGAAATTATAATTTAGCTTTGAAAAGGAACTTCATATTAAAGGAAACTTACAAAATGCCATCTAATACATATTATACTGCCTTGCTTGCTAAAATATTATTATTACTACAATATAGCTAGGTATCCCTACTATTTTAAATCGTTTGAAACTTGAACGGCGGATAATAATAGGGCGGATTTGCTAAACCATTTTTATAGAATTTTTCTACACTTTATTAGCACAAACACAGTTAGTTTTCTATTATTTTTTCTGTGTCATATTTGTGAGAAATTTGTACTTAGTATTAATGAACAGAATTTTCATTTCTACAGTTTTATTATAATACTTACTCTCTTTCAAATTCTTTAATCATATTGTATACAGTGTGTAACAAAAATAAGTGATAATACTTTAGGGTGTGTACGTGTTCCTTGTAGAGAGATTACTGTGAAAGTAGCAGCGCTGAAAGACGATTTTTTATGAGTTGAAGAACAAACTTTCAAACTGTAAATGACGTTAGTAAAAGAAAAGCAATGTGTTTTGACGAAAAAGATTTGATTTTTCTTCTTTCCATTTATCGACAACTCTCTATAGCGCCATAAAATGCATAGTGTCATAGAGTTTACACTGTAGTTTGAAATCGGTTCTGCAGAGCCAGAGATTATCTGCTACAATGCAATGTCACAAACCTTATAGTTTATACTAAGTTACATAATATTATATTAAAATAAAACTTAAACTGGAAATTTCTCAACATATAATAATATTATCAGCTGTAAAGTTTGTTTCTAAATATACAACAGAATTATAGTCATAAACATAGTCTTCTCCCGCTATTTTCATCAGTGCAGTTTACCTGAAAAATGTATTATTTAGAAAAATGTAATATACCATAAACAAACGCGAACGAAGTTGCGCGCGAACAGTCTCACATATTATTTTGTTGCGTGGTTGTTGTTACGTTCCTAATTTTCACACACCATATTATTTAAGGAGGCATAGGCTCTAAACACACTAGGCTGAATTACGCCGACGTAAATTCCACCGCGTTTACGCCGCGTTTCAAACCCATACAAAATACGGGCGGAACGCGAGACGCGACACACTATTCCGTCGCGTTCCGTCCGTATTTTGTATGCGTTTGACATTGCGCGGCGTAAACGCGGCGGAATTTACGTCGACGTAATTCAGCCTAGTGTGTTTAGAGCCATATACCTAAAATATTTACGGATAATATTTACAGAAACAAGAATCAACAAATCTCATTACGCTAATGTAAACTGTCGGAAAATTAGAAGGCTGTGTTTGCGCTTTTCATTTCAGGAACCAGTCTGAGTTCGCCCGCTGAGAGCCGTCTACGTGTTATCAGTGATAACGCATCGATATCGCCGAAATGTATGGTAAGTACTCTCCATTTAACATTCATGAGATTCGTAAAGAAAAATTCGATTTCGAGTACATAATATTAATGTTGGGAAAACGCTTTTCAAGTTTTTCGGTTGAGATGTTGTTTGTGTATGCGAGTGGGTATGTAAATAAGTAAGTGCAAGTAAAAGTAAAAACCGCGCAGGACACAGGTATGAATTGAAGACGTGAGTGGAAGAATAAGGTAAGTAACATTTCGTAACATACGGACAATAACACATTTTTTCCCTAATTATTTCAATAAAACTTGTAACTTATCTACTTCATAACCTAGCTAATATATCTGGCTACACATACAATCCATAGTTTTTCTATTTTAAATAACTTTTCCGGCCCTAAAGCCTCCATTTAAGCAAAAAAACGGGAAGTTTTTTCATGTTACTTACCTTATTCTTCCACTCACGTCTTGAATTATTTTTAACATACTTTTTAACTATTTTTAAGCCGTTTTTAAAGGATGTTATGATACTTATCTTAAGTGTGTGGCCTTAAAGTGTGACCATAAAATATTATGATCACTTCAGTCTTCAGCCTTGTTTGGGGCCATATTTTAGAGTAAGTTATCGTCGATAATGGAATAACCTTTTCTTGTGGACATGAGTGTATGAGTTTTTAAAATGACTTATTCGAATTCGTATTTTTAGGCCTTAGGATCTCCTACTGAATATGAAATTATATGTTCCTCGTTAATGTAGGTAAATAGGTACATAAAATAACATGCCATATGCATAGGCGGCGTGGCTAGGGGCTTCGCGCCCCTTGGACAGCGCGTTTTTTAGTTCCATACCCAAAGGGTAAAAACGGGAACCTATTACTAAGACCTCGTTGTCTGTCCATCTGTCCGTCTGTATGTCTCCAGGCTGTAACTCAAGAAGGGTAATAGCTAGAGAGTTGAAATTTTCACAGATTGTGTATATCTGTTGCCGCTAATATAACAACAAATAATAAAAACAAAATAAAATTAATATTTAAGGGGGCTCCCATACAACAAACGTGATTTTTTGGCCTTTTTTTGCTCTATATCAATAATGGCAACAGGTAGGTCCTTACATTTTTCACACAATCCTTACTTTTATATTTACTTTAATATTTAATAATAATATTAAAGTAAAATAAAAAATTAATGGTGGCTACTGGCTTCCATACAAAAAACACAAATTTCGCCCTAATTTTGCTCTATAATCGTACGGAACCCTTCGTGCGCGAGTCCGACTCGCACTTGGCCGATTATTTAAGATTTACAGGTACTAAAAAAACTTTCAACAAAATCCGTCTTCGTGCATTATCTATCAGGGGGCCTCGCAAAATATATTTTGCCCACATATTTAGGTCTTGCGCCGCCACTGGTCATATGCAGCACAAACTTCCAAAATCAACTTCATTTTAGCATTGTAGGTTGGGAAACATTGAAGAAAAGCAAATTAGGTAATTAAAGCATCACACATAAAAACTTAAAATACCGAAACCTTTGTAAATCTATACTACCAGACAGAACATTCTTTATATTATCAGTACCATAGACTTATCTATTATATTATATTCTGTGATATTATTAATAATTATTGTAATAAGAGAGAATATTTTACAGAATATAATATTATATCTTTCCAAGTTCTTTGCATCTGGAATTAATAAAAAGCTCTGAATATCTAGTTCTTCATTTCCAGAAATATCCACGAAGCCACACACAGCGAAAGTATCCTATGTCCTTTCCCGGGATTCAAACAAAGTAGGTACATATCTCCGTACCCTAGTACATACATAATTACACCTCTCTGATATCTCCATACAAAATTACGGTTGAGTGGTTTGGGCGTGAAGAGGTAACAAACAGATAAACGGTCAGACACACTTTCGCATCTTTACATAATATAATAAAACTGTAGAAATGTGAATTCTGTACATTAAAGATATTCAAAAAATAATAAGCGCGGGGTGTCACAACATCGCTATAGAAGCCAAAAATGTGATTAGTTTTTTGTCTGTCAGTCTGTCTGTCTGTCTGTCTGTATGTTTGTTCCACTATAACACGAAAACTACTGATCCGATTTGAATGCGGTTTTCGCAGATATATTTGTCTTCTTCCAACTTAACATCTGGTGTATAAAAATTTTTCTCCCCACCCCTCTAAGGAGACTAAAGAGGGGTCAGATTTTGTATCAAACTTTTTCTTTAACACAAAAACTACTGATCCGATTTGCATACGTTTTTCGCAGATATATTTCAGTCTTCTTCTAACTCAACATCTGGTGAATAAAAATTCCCCCTCCCACCCCTCTAAGGGGACCAAAGAGGGGGTCAGATTTTGTATCAAACTTTTTTCTTGGACTTACTTCATATTATTAACTGTGTTTTCCAACTTAACATCTGTTGATAAAATTCCTCTCCCCCCCACCCCTCTTAGGGGACAAAAGAGGGGGTAAGATATTGTATCAACTGATGAAGTAGAAATACTTTAAATGGCAAAACAACGTTTGCGGGACAGCTAGTTTATAATATGAGTATTACTATGGATGATTATTGATTAATTGATTACACAAAAATAAAAAATAAAAACAATCTTTAATAAAAATCTGTTGAAACTTGTCTGTTCTGTGAAATCTCTTCAACTATAATGTCGAAAAACCAGTGTGAAAAACTAATAAAAACTTATAATAACTCCCACACCGGTTTCGGTGACGGTGGTTGTTTTCATTGAAACCAAGCCATTTATGCAGGAGTTATTTTATAGTGCCCAAGTGTGTACGCAGTACACAAGAGCACTCTCTATTCCTTTACTTTCCCCAGTATAACCCAATGGGACGGATGACCGACACGACTGGCGAGAGATCAGGCACAGGATCGACTTTTTACATGCCCATCCGACGCATGGATCATCTTACTTGTCAGACAATCAGGTGATAAGCCGGCATTGTCCTAAACTCCTAACCAAACTTGGATTTAACATGTTTCCAACGCGGGAATCGAACCCACGACCACCGACTCAAGACTTGACTCAAGAGCCACTCTCTAAGCCACTGGACCACGGAGGCATTGTAGTTTTTATTAACGCCTAATTATTAACATAATGTTAAAGCGTTAATAGAAACTACAAAGATATCAAGTTATTCTAATATAACTTCAATAATATAATATATTTCTTCATTATGCCAATAATACCTTAGGGACACACTACCGAGAAAAGTGGAGCTTTAGGGTCTGTGTAGACGAGCTACAAACAACCGCGACTTGACTGCCTGTTAAGATATAAAGACGAGGCAATATTGTTTTCAGAAGGTTTACACTTTACAAGGAGCCTTCTCAGCGGGGCTAAAATGGTCGTTTAGCAATTCTTCTCAATCAATTCACAAAATGAATTGTCAAAACTGTCGAAGTCACGAATGTCAAATTACTACGAATATAAACCAATTGAATTGGTCTAAATTTGACATTCGTGACTTTGACAGTTTTGACAATTCATTTTCTGAATTGATTGAGAGGAATAATTGCTAAACGACCATTTTAGCCAAAGGTCTACCCATTAGGCCACGGACGCTTTGCGGACTGCGGTGGGTTGATCGTGCCAGATCATAGAAGTAAATCGTGCCCGTAACTTTGCCTAAGCAGTGGAGCACCATGGGGTTATAGTGGGTAGTTCCTCGGACTTCGGAGAGTCCCACGTATACCCCGGCCGATGTCCCCAATCCGCCGGGGATGCGTAAAGCATTTCCCCATATATGGCCACGGACGTTCTCAACACAAATATAACACCAACAGAATTAAAGGCCGTTATCACGGAACATTTTTATTAACGGCAATCACTTAAAGCTTAGCTAAAATTAGCGAGTTTTATCGCACACCGGTATCCATTATCATCGTCAAGCAAAAGCAAAACAGGCAAATATGGCGAAAATGTATGAAAAAATTTGAGAAATTTTCTTATTTTTCTTATAACTGGAAAAGTTGTTTATTTTTATATAACATTTTTAGCGGACTTTATAGAGGACTAAATAAGTAACAATTTTTTGTATCTTTATTTTCCTCAGTTCAGTGTATTTAGATATTAAGGTACCTAATCAGACCCCATTTTTTTCATATTTTGCGATTATTGTTATGGTTAAAACGTATTTTATGTGAAAATTTTGTATGCGGCTATAGAATTTTTATGGTACAGTCGTGGAGATGAATATATTATCTTTCATTTGAAACCAAAATATCCTCGCAGTTTGACTCCTAATTCTTTAATAGGGTACCGGAAAATCGCTGATATATTGTAATAGCGTCCTTAAAGTACAAATAAAATTAAACATTATGTAAATAATTTTAAGTGCCTAACTGTTGTCAATTACGGGTAAAAAAGCCAAAAAAAATCACGTTTGTTGTATGGGAGCCCCCCTTAAATATTTATTTTATTTTGTTTTTATTGTTGTTATATAATATAGCGGCAACAGATATACACAA
Source organism: Plebejus argus (assembly GCA_905404155.3). Taxonomy (NCBI): domain Eukaryota; kingdom Metazoa; phylum Arthropoda; class Insecta; order Lepidoptera; family Lycaenidae; genus Plebejus; species Plebejus argus. Next base: position 8,276,323 of record FR989942.1, read on the forward strand.
TCTGTGAAAATTTCAGAAGAGATTGAGATACAGCCTGGAGAAGTGGAGACAGACAGACAGACAGCCTAACGGACAGACAGATGGACAGACAGACGGACAGACATAGAAGTCTCTGTAATAGGGTCCCGTTTTTACCCTTTGGGTACGGAACCCTAAAAATGTTACACTGTCCGCACCACAGATATAATATGATCTATGTCTATGGTCCGCACTGTTACACAAGCAACACCCTACACTTGTATTTCACGATTTTAAGATTTTAAAGAGGGATCTGATATTTGCTGTTTAAGGGCCCGGGTTACCCTCGAAATTTTCATACATTCTTAATACCAAAATCATTTTCTCATGCGAAAATGTTTAACATGTTTGAGTTATTTTTCAGCTTAAGATAGTAATTACCTAGGGTCCTGAACAAGTTTTTTTTACAAAATATTTAAATACTAAAAAAAAAATTGTATTCAAATATTTTTTAGTAAATTTACTACTAAATATTTAAACACCAAAAATAGACAAAAACACTAAAAAATATATAAATAAATAGTAAATTTACTACAAAATATTTAAACTTTAAAAAATATTTTTTATTATTTAAATATTTTGTAGTAAATTTACTATTTATTTATCTATTTTTTAGTGTTTTTGTCTATTTTTGGTGTTTAAATATTTAGTAGTAAATTTACTAAAAAATATTTAAACACAAAAAATTTTTTTTTAGTATTTAAATATTTTGTAAAAAAAATTTGTTCAGGACCCTAGGTAATTACTATCTTAAGCTGAAAAATAACTCAAACATGTTAAATATTTTCGTATGAGAAAATGATTTTGGTATTAAGAATGTATGAAAATTTCGAGGGTAACCCGGGCCCTTATCGCAGCATCAATTAAAAATATAAAGCGAACTTAAAGTTTTAGCAACCTCCGCAATAAAATACTTCTAGTTAGACCGTGGGAGAGCCATGCTTCAGCACGAATAGGCCGGCTCGACCGGAGAAATACCACGGGCTCACAGAAAACCGGCGTTACCGGAGGCCCAATCCCCTACCCTTTTCCCTTCCCTACCCTCCCTTATTTCCTTCCCTACCCACCCCTATTCCCTTCCCTACCCTCCCCTACCCTATTACCCTTTTCCCTCGTAAAAGGCCGGCAACGCACCTGCAGCTCTTCTGATGCTGCGAGTGTCAATGGGCGACGGAAGTTGCTTTCCATCAGGTGACCCGTTGCTCGTTTGCCCCCTTGTTTCATTAAAAAAAAAGTTTCGCATCCAAAAGCATATAATTTATAAAATTCTTTGTTGGCAGCATAGAGTTATTATTATTATTATATTAATGGTTGGCGGCAAATTATTCTCTTTTATAAATATATTACAAAGAAAGTGTACCTTTGATGTTCAACGTTTGCCTTCAATTTGCTATATTTACTTAGGTATTAAAATATACGGTAAGAATGTCGTAGGTAGAATATTGAGTTTAGGAAAACAAAAACATACTTCTTTTTCTTTTTCAATAAAATAATATTTGGATAGCAAACTGCAAAATTTTTTATTTTAGTCATGCAGCATAAAAATACTACTTTGCAGCTTTTCTTCGATGTCTGAATTGTGATCTGTCGGCTAGGTTTGACGTAACGCGACCAAACTACATAGGTCCCATCTGCCTAGGAATCAACTTCTCTGATAGTACTTTTGCTGTGAAAATGTAACATTGTGTTCATTGCCTTCCAAATTCGAAAAGAATAAAAATGGTCACGTTTTTAACTAAAGCGTCAGTCAACATAAAATACAAAGTATATTCTATAGTCGATCGTATAATATTATCTAAGTATTTGTTGTTTTTGTAGAATACTATATCTTACAAATTCGTTATCATAGCAGACTCAAGATTGTCAGTAACAGATTTTGTAGTTTCTACAAGTAAGATTATTAGCTGCCCAATCCTCTTATCCTAATGCTGAATTAGCATAAATTGAGTATCCGTAATGTCACTAATACTATGGATGTGAAAGTGTATACGTCTGTAATTTGTCGAGCTGTCACCATGAATCGGACAAGCCTTTACCCAATTTGAATGAAATCTGGAATGGAAACTAGTTGAATAATTAATAGCCTTTATTGTGGCCTCTTTGTGGCAAAATACATGGTCACAGCCGCGGGATAAACTTTAAAACTAAAATTTTGGCGCTACTAAGCAGGCAACATCAAGTTTTATATAATTGCTCTATTTTTAGGAATATAATATTATGTATAGTTGTAGCTGCTTTAAAAATAATAATATATTGTGTAAATATTCCATCTATCTACCGGGTTTCGTGAGATAGTGGTGTCCGTTTAGGTATACTCGTCAGTCGCGGAACCCCAAAACACTAGTGATTATTCGAAGTGACATCTGTCACAACAGTCGAAATCATATTTATCTTATCGCTGTGACGTCACGGTCCATAGCAAAAATGTAAGAAAGATGTTAATAAATTAACCTTATGTCCTTGTGATGTAGGCAGACCATTATATTATATAAGTACAAAAGTTTATCTATAGGTACTAAAGAAAAAATTATTATCACAGACAAAATTCGCATCGCCCTGTGGCCGAAATTCGCTGGTAATTATAACTTAGTTATAACTTGTTGGAATTGAATGTCTGGACTTTGTGCGTATTCTTTTGCCTTTTTTGTAGAAAAAAGAGAAAAGTTCTGAAATATAAACAAAATATTAATGTGAACTTGTGAATGCGTGAAATTTGAGTGCAGAATCTGACACACATCTACCAGGGCTAGCATAACAACAGTAGACATGGAAAAGAATCGATATTTGACGTGGGAGAGCCATGCTTCGGCACGAATGGGCCGGCTCGACCGGAGAAATACCACGTCCTCACAGAAAACCGGCGTGAAATAGCGAATATCAAAACCGAACATAGCAAATCCAACCTTAACTCCAAAGCGTTAACGCACACATTACATCTGAGAATTTTAAAAGGCGCTCGCGCGTCTGCCGCATCCGCGTAAATTCGCGCGCATGCCCCCGACCAACGCTGATTGGTCTCGCAGAAGTAATGTGTGCGTTACGTTCTGGAGTTAAGGTTGAATTTTCTGTGTTCAGTTTTTGGGAATTCGCTTCTCTGCGCTTCGACTTCGTTTGACAGCTCGAGATTGTTGCTCTATTCCGCTAGGTAAATTAAATTAACTTTATGGCTATATTAATTATATGTATCACGGGTAAACCGTATCTACGTTTTTGTGCAACAAAAAGCATCTTATGGCATATTAATGGTTGAAAGGAATAGATGATATTATGATGATTCTCAGGTAATGAGAAGCAATCCCTGATCCGTTCACTTTACAGAATATGGTAATATAAACTGAAAAGTCGTGACAATGTGATCGTAAGGAAATAATCGTAGCGACCTTGGGTCGTTGACGCTCGCCCGCTAATGATACTCATCACACTAAACGCTGGACACACAACACGTAATATCTGTGTTTGCCTACTCTATATATAGAGAAAAATCAACTGAATGTTTTCGGCATTTGATCTATTATACAGATTACTTACAGGGTTAACAAAACAGAGTGACTTAGGGGGTGTATAGACTTCACTGTAAATGTTTCAGCGCTGAAATTTTTTTTAAACTTTTGTATAACTTTTGTTTGTATATTGTCGCACTGAAAGTAAATTTAACCTCATGTATTGGGTAAATCTCTCCTCAACGCATGTGCAACGCAGTGATAACTGATAATACTTTAAGGAGTGTAGGAGTCTTCTATACATATTATATTATATTATATTATAGAGTTCACTGTGTAAGTATAAGCGATGAAAGAGTATCTTTATTTATATATTACTTTTGTAAAAGAAAAATCGTGACGCGCGCTCGGGCGCTTGTCCATAAAAATCACAAAAAATCGCTTTCAGCGCTACTTCTTTCACAGTGGACTCTATATACACAACCTAAAGTTTTATCATTTAGTTTTGTTACACTATAGTTTTTATTATTCGTAGTGTTACACCCTGTATGTAGTTACAGAATCAACTACACGTCATGTTTTCGACATTTTGATCTATTACATAAAGACGTAGGCCCAAAACCAATAGAAAATATTATGAAAAGGCAGAGGGCGCTACTAGCACATAATGTACAGTAAATCCTACCAAAATCCGACATGTTGCAAGCGTCATATTGCGACAACAGACAAAGTATGGATTTACAAAATATCTGTACCTAGTTTTAATATCACAAATTATCTACTTACTAAAGGAGAATGATGTTAAGTAATCCTTTCCGCCACTAACGAGACTCATAATATGGACTTATTGTCCATTAAGGCCCACTTGCGCCAATCTGGGTTAAAGTTAACTCTGAGTTAAACATCATGTCATATCTGTCACTCACCAAGTCAGTGATAGAGATGACATGATGTTTAACTCAGAGTTAACTTTAACCCAGATTGGCGCAAGTGGGCCTAAATGTAGAGTTTTCATAATGAGACAAATTAAAAATAAGCTGTCAGTAAAAAGTTATGGCCACATGAAAAATTATTTTTTTAAGTTAAAATATTGATTTTGATATTAATCTAGGTATTTCAGTGAAAACCTAATAGGAAATGCCAAGCGGCATGACATAAGATAGATTGAGTGCAATGGATCATACACTATATTTTTATGGAATAAAATGTTAGAAAACTTTTTCATTCTGTCATAACTTTTTACTTACAAGATATTTTTGGTTGCGGTCCAGTTATTTAAATGATTCTGTAATTTAGCAGACCATTACGTGAGTGTTATTGGTTGTGAACATTTGCACCAAACTCAATACATTTTTATTATATCTACAATATTTTTCATACAAAATGGTAAAAACATGACTTTTCATTCAGCCATAACTTTTCACTGACAGGGTATTTTTGTTTGCGGTATGGTTATAATTATTCAGTATTTAGTAGGCCATTTAACTAGATATAGGTCTCGTTAGTGGTGGAAATTTGGACCAGACTCCATACAATTTGAAACATACTCCTTTCCTCAAAATCAATTTATAGCTGCCTAAAAGTGAGGTAAAAGACAAGCAGACTTTCGCATTTATAATATCAGTATACACTCGAAAAGCTTATACCTCATTCTGGTAGGGTAAAAATGATTACTATATAGTTACGCAATGAGATATGTAAGTTATCGAGATCGACATGAAATCGTAATAACTCCATAAAGTCGTGTTAGTTCCGAGTGAGAAAACATCAAAGCTACACAGGCGCACAAATTAACTCATTTCATATTAGTTATTACTTATTATATTTGAGCTGTGACTCAAACCAATTAGAAACTGACACAAAAGTCATATAAAGGCCGTCACAGACTTAGCTATAATATATATTAATATGTTTATAGCTAGGCATATTACTATATATTTTCTATACAATTTTCGCGTGACCACACACTCAGCTATAATAAATTATACAACATGACTGGTGAGACATTACCGATACTTATGGAGAACTGTACTCGGTAGTCGATTCTCATTATATAATTATGTAATAAAATTAGGTTCTTAATTTTTTCCGAATTTCCCAAAAATAAATGAATCATGGATACTAAGTAAATTACGCGGCTAGGCAAGTAGGCATACTATGCGGCCGGTGCAGAGGCGTGCGCTACCAAAGAAACACCACACAACTACCCCTCCCGCTCGCGGTGTCCATGCGTTGGGTAAATAATTATTTAACTATAAGCTACATTTACTCAGTGATCAATAATTGATATTATTTTTTTATATTATTTTTTTCCAACTAATATAATAGCCAAATATCACGTCCTCGAGTATTGAACATGTCTCACCAGTCACGCAGTATATTTCTGGTCTCAGTGTGTTTAGCTACGTACTATAATATATTATATTAAGTATAGTACGGTATATTAATTATTAAATATTATTGCTAAGTCTGTGACGGCCTTTATATACTTTAGAGTTTAGTTTGTGTGAATATTGCGTGTATTTTGAAATGTAGTACAGATATTACTGTATAACGACTTGCTTCGCTCGAGAAAAAATCTTCCTTCTTATTCATGATTAAAAATGTCTGTTGATTTTACCACTCCTAGGCGCCTTATCTATATAATATGACTAGAGAAATGAAAAAAAGTGCTTTTAATATCTATTGCTGTCTCCCTCAAGCCTATACCGCAGAGCGCGATAGAGGCACCTCCAGAAAATCAACGATTCGTTGTCCCCTGATTTCTTCTCCTAAACTTAACCGATTTAAGTACTTTTTTCATTTAAAAATTAAAGCAAGGCTTGAGCTGTGTTCCTATGTTTTATTATTTTTAGGGTTCCGTACCCAAAGGGTAAAAACGGGACCCTATTACTAAGACTTCGTTGTCTGTCCGTTTGTCTGTCTGTCCGTCTGTCCGTCTTTCCGTCTGTCCGTCTGTCTCCAGGCTGTAACTCAAGAACGGTAAGAGATTTGATATTTTTACAGATTATGTATATCTATTGCCGCTATAACAACAAATAATAAAAATAAAATAAAATGAATATTTAAGGGGGCTCCCATACAACAAACGTGATTTTTTGGCCTTTTTTGCTGTCTCCAGGCTGTAACTCAAGAACGGTAATAGCTAGAGATTTGATATTTTCACAGATTATGTATATCTGTTGCCGCTATAACAACAAGTACTAAAAATAAAATAAAATTAATATTTAAGGGGGGCTCCCATACAACAAACGTGATTTTTGTGGCCTTTTTTGCTCTATATCAAAAATGGCAACAGGTAGGTACTTGAATTTTTCACAAAATCCGTAGTTATATGTGTACTTTAATATTTAATAATAATATTAAAATAAAATAAAAAAATAAGGGGGGCTCCCATACAAAAAACACAATTTATGGCCTAATATTGCTGTATAATGGTACGGCACCCTGTGTGCGGGATCCGACTCGCACTTGGCCGATTATTTTGTATACTTAATCTAGCCAAATTTGTTTTCTGGATGTTTGAACACAGCGAAAAATCTGGCCATTTTTTGAGTTTTTGAAAGTTCATATCTTTTTTAGGGTTCCGTAGTCAACAAGGAACCCTTATAGTTTCGGTCTATCCGTCCGTCTGTCCGTCTGTCTGTCTGTCCGTACGCGGTTTTGCTCAGAGACTATAGGACCTACAAAGCTGTAATTTGGCATGAATACACATAATAATAATGCCAACAAAATGGTACATAAAATATTTCAAAAATATTTTTTTTATGGTACCTCCCCTACATATCAAGCGGGGTTGAATTTTTTTTTCGCGCCCACCCCATCGTGTGGGGTGTCGTTGGATAGGTTTTTTAAAAATATTATGAGTATTCATAGATCATTTTCCGATTCAGGGATCCATTTGTGAAATATTAAGTTTTAAAGTGGAAAAAATCGTTAGAGTCCAGTGTCCCCCCCTTCTACCAGCTAAGCGGTTGCTTATGGAAATGTGAAAAAATTCACGGGAGTAGGAAATATGCTGAATTTAAAAGGAAAACTATCACGGCTAAGAAGACTTTATAAGTTATTGAGTAATAGTCGATCAACTAAAAAAAATGTATTCAGCGAAGTATAAATACTTTTCGTTCAAATTCCTTTGAAAGTAACTGAGATGATGTTGTTAGTAGTGTAAAACATGTAATAAATGTACATTCGTTGACCATACAATAATTTTCAAAAACTAGCGGTACTACGGAACCATATATTGCGCGTGGCCCGACACGCACTTGGCCGGTTTTTATTTTTAAATAAAATTATGAAAATAAAGAAAACATAGAGACATTGTATTAGTGGCTGTAGATATTAAGGAAAAAATTATAACTCTACTGGCATTATACAGGGAGAAAACAGGGGACAACGTTTGTATGGAAAACCGGCTCTCCGCTCTAGTGTATCCTCTTATTACGTGAGCAAAAAACTTTGGACCCCTTTTGACGAAAAATGCGGAAACGTAGGTGCATGTTTCGCAAAGTTATAGTTTATGTGGAGGAGTGCATCGAGCCAATATTGTTTTATAAAATTATGCTTTTACCATAATATACCTTATTTTAATAAATAAAACATTACACACACTACAATGTTCTCAATCACACCACGATATTTTTAAACGACTTCAAAAAAAAGGAGGTTATCAATTCGACGCGTATGTATGTTAAATATTTCCAGAACTGTCCAGTTTTTGTGTAGGTTAGTTTATTTGTCTGAACAAATGTTCCAAATTTCAAAAGTGTATGTAGGTATGTACCTATGTATGTAAGTATGTATGTATGTACCTATGTATGTTTTACGACAAGTCCGATTTAAGTGATTCTTTTTTGTTGTACCTACCTGGGTATTGTTCAACTTAGGGAATAGTGCAAGTTTCATCAAAATTGGTTCAGTAGTTTTGGGCATTATTACCTAATGTTCGTGACTCCGCCACTTAAAAACGGTCAATGTTAAATATTTGAACTAATTGATATAAAGTTGATAAAAATTAGTGTATTTTATCTTTCTCTTTAATCCACTTTGTTTTTATGCCAAATTACTACAAAATCACCCCAGTATTTAGTTATATATATAGTAATACATATTCCATAATAATTCTAATATGTAAACAAAACAAACATAAAGTCTATAATTTCTAAACGTGAATAGTCATCACGTGACGCAGAAAAGTCATTACACAGATGTCACAAACATGACAGCGTGTCACACACACTATTCCAGCTACTGGAGTCAATACGCAGAAATGAAACATCAATACATAATAATTATTATAGGAGAAAGATATTAAATTGCTCTATTTATTTTCTTTATAAAATACACCTGTATAACTTCCAGAACTATAATTATAATAAATCCAATGATGTGACCATCGTTAATAATTATCTTATTTCTCATATACAAAAGTCAATATAAATGAAATTCATAAAGGCTAACTGCAACGAATATAAAACGCAAATACATATTAGGTATAGTATAGATATTAGATCGACAGCTTGCAACAAGTATTTTATTTGAAATCTTTGTCATTAGTGCACAGTTAAGGTGACGCCTTGATAATTTGACTGTAGCGATGTCCATTTTTCTCAGCAATGACTAAAGCTAAGAAATTAAAGTTCACTGTCAGTATTCGTCATGTCTTTGTCTTTGAATTACCCATAGTATAACACGATTGGTCAACTTTTATAACACAGAATAATCAATCAAAAAGACCTCTGTAAAAAAAGGGATTCCTATTTTGCCAACAGAGGAGAGTGATATAAGCTTCCAAAGTTTGTACATAAATTGGTTCTAGTATACACTTTAATTTGTCCATAGCTTATATGAAATGTATTTATGGTTTTTAAATTATGCGACAAAAACCATTTTGTCGCTACGCCCTTTCCATTTTTTGCTGTTCCATTGCTTGTTTTCTATGAGAAGCCGGGCCAGCCTCGCATAGAAAACAAGCAATCTAAAACACATCCAACACGGTTTTTTACTTTACCATGGCGTCCGCGTCACCTTAAACGAAAATCCGACTCCGGACACAACAAACATTGTGTGCAGGGCTTAAATGGAAATTGATTCGTGGTCCGAAATTAATGAAGATGCTATGCATTATCACGGCCAGCGGTTGACAGATGCAATGTTTGTGAAGGAAGCATGTGTTTTATGGAAGTATACGGAATATATTTATTTACGGAAGTATGTATTTACGGAAGTAATGCGCATCTATCAAAATATCTATACTGTATATAATAAAACTGTAGAAATGTGAATTCTGTACATTAAAGATATTCAAAAAATAATAAGCGGGGGGTGTCACTAGATCGCTATAGAAGCCAAAAGTGTGGTTATATTTTGTCTGTCTGTCTGTCTGTCTGTATGTTTGTTCCACTATCACACGAAAACTACTGATCCGATTTGAAAGCGGTTTTCGCAGATATATTTGTCTTCTTCCAACTTAACATCTGGTGTATAAAAAATTTTCCCCCCACCCCTCTAAGGGGACAAAAGAGGGGTCAGATTTTGTATCAAACTTTTGTCTTTAACACGAAAACTACTGATACGATTTGCATACGGTTTTCGCAGTTATATTTGTCTTCTTCCAACTCAACATCTGGTGTATAAACCCCCCCCCCCCCGCTCTAAGGGGACCAAAAAGAGGGTCAGATTTTGTTTAAAATTTTTTCTTGAACTGTATTTTCCAACTTAACATCAGGTGTAAACAATTTCCCCCCCCACCCCTCTTAGGGGACAAAAGAGGGTGTAAGATTTTGTATCAACTGATGAAGTAGAAATACTTTAAATGGCAAAACAACGTTTTCCGGGTCAACTAGTAAAACAATAGAGAACGATAAAATAAATAAATAAACGATACCTCTCAATCATATTTTAGAGCTCAAAAATGACTTCATGCAGCTGCAGACGCTACTATCAAATACAAAGTGGCAACGAAAACTGCAGTCTACAGCTCTTCTAATGTTGTGACTGTCTATGGGTGACGGTAGTTACTTTCCATCAAGTGACCCGTTAGCTCGTTAGCCTCCTTATTTAATAAAAAAAAATTGTATGACCGAGCCGAATTCCACAAGTAGTTGCAGTAGAACTTTTTACTTAGCTACTTTTCCATTTCGGTCGCGGGACCGAGTGGTTTGGCCGCTACATTACAAGCAAATCGTATACATAAATCAATTGCTTGTGATCTCACCGCTCGTTCACGCGGACACACGCGGACAAATATAAATCGAGTCGTATTAGACGATAATTCAAAGTACTTTGTTTCAGGTCTTACATTAATTATTCTCTTCACCTTGATGTGCACGACAAGGACCAACTCTAAAAACTATCTACATACTGAGTGTTCCCTTAGTGTGTACAGTCACGGAGCTCACTGCAACTACACCAAAGCCTATTTGGTGTGTAAGAAGGGCATCAGCAGTTACTGGCTTCAGGCTAATAAGTAAGTATGACTTTAACACGACGCCACAAACTGCAAAAATCGGCCAATTTTCAAATTCAAATGATTTATTAAGCATACAATAATATACAATAGTGTAAAAGCTAGGTAATATTACATCACGTCGTCTAATCCCATGCTAAGTAAAAACTTGTGTTATGGCAATCAGACAACGGATGCACGCCGAACAATTTCATCCTAATATAATATAATTTATTATTAACACATTCACACACACAATCATACTACAGTGTTTTAATCTCTTGCGGCGACGTGATGCACGCTTCGTTCGGGAGCCTCCCCCGGAACCTCCGGTAAACTACACCGATGGGCCAGAACTCCTCCACCTCGAAGATGGATAAAACTTGAGTCGGCACTCTCACCACAAAGGAACTGAAATTCACTTTGTGGCGAGAGTGCAGACGCTCCTAAGTTGTAGGTGGTCTTCTCGCGGATGTAGTTTCCGACGTCTCCGACCGTCGTGGATCAGTGCAGGCGCGACACGTAGAGCGGTGTCGCGCGCACCTCGCCGCGTAGGCGCAGATCGGGCACGTAAAGTGCGGTGCCGCGGCCGCGGTGGTTGCGGACTTGCGAGTTGAACTTGCAAACGAAGGGAGTCGTTCATAGTATGTGAGCTGCGGTACGCGTGGATATTATGTCAGCTTGTTTGAAGTCGGCCTACTGGTGCATTCGGTCTATTGTGTTATAAGTTATAACATAGGTCTGCCATCTTTAAATAGTCAAATTTTTTATAACACCATGCAACGTACTAATAAGACCCTAAAACTTCTTACGACTCCGATTGCACACATTCTGAGCTGGAGCTAAGAAAATTTACTATGGACTATAATGCTACAAAGAATGTAAATAATAAATCAATGTTTAAATTGAAACGGAGGATGAAGTGGTAGGGCCAGAAGCGTATAATATCGCGATCTAGGGTATCTTTGAACCTGTTTTTAGATATCAACCGCTAAAATTCATACAATGTTATTCATACCGGCGTAAGGGTGAAGATATGCCTAATAACGTTATATTCTTCGAAACACGATTATAGTAATTTGCCTCGATAGAAAAAAATCGTGAAAATCATCATAAATTGCCATTTTATTGCAATTTTTCGATTTTACGGCGAATTTAGATACAATTCTAGTAAAAAATTTATGTTTTCATAAACCTTTCATCAAATCCCATAAGGTAGTATTTATGGTTTTCACTAAAATGATAGTTAGTCATTCAAAATAAAATAATAACCTATAACGCTCGCACTGTATGAGGGCGGCGGGGATGCGGGGTGGCGATTCAGTCGGCCGCGGAGCCTCGTCGCAAGCAGACACGTACTACTCGTCGGCCCGCTCTTTACGAGAATTTGATGTGAAAATGGGAAATAAAAACTGCAGAGGAAAAAAAATATCCCTTTTGCGGAAAAGAAGAATAATTCAAAAAAAGAGTTAAGGGAAAAAAAAGAAATAAGGGTCACCGTACACTTGACTGAGTATCGGTATTATCTTTTTTTTGACGTTATTTTTTTCCTCAGTAGGCATTAGAATAAGGGTCACCGCATATTTGACCGGGTACCGATATGGGTATTGGGTATCTTGTTTTGACTATTCTTTTCCTCTGTAGGCATGAATTAGTAGAAATAAGAATAAGCGTCACCGCACACTTGATCTGGTATCGGTATCGGTATTATCTTGTTTTAATTTTTTTTTCCTCAGTAGGTATGAATGAGTAGAAATAAGGGTCACCGTACACGTGACTGGGTATCGATACTTATAATATTTTTTTGACACAATTGTTTCCTTAGTAGGTATGAATGAGTAGAAATGAGAATAAGAGTATTGTCCAGTATCAATAACAATATTGAACAGTTACTAGAACAACACATTTAGGGACTCCTAACAAATAGGATGGTAATGTGTATTTTGATTTGTCTTTTGCTTTTGAAGACCGAAGAGATAGAATGAAGAAGAATGTTATTATGTTTCTTACAGATATAAATCTTGTGCAACCAAATACAAAAAAAAATATGTTCAGATAATTCTGTTCAAGTTTTAGAAGGGTGAGACTTACACATAATTTATTATGCATTAATATAGGTGTCGATGGCGAATAAATATTCGTAGTATTCAAATAAAAATAGTGTATAAATAAATGATAATAATATTTTTTTTTTATTACAAATAGAATATAATTACAGCTAATTAGTTACATATAAAACAAAGGGGATAATAATAATAATAATAATAATAATAATAATAATAATAATAAAGAAACACTATATATAAAAAACTAAATCTAAGTCGGAGGCTGCGGGCAAAGTACCCAAGAGGCTGGCAGCATTACCTCGCTGTATCGCAAGGCTAAGATTGAATGTGTGGTTATCTAAAAGTGTTCCGGTATTGGATGATGGGTTAGCCTGGAGCCAGTAGCCTGATTCCGGCTCGGCGGACGCTAGAAGACGCGCCCGATCTGTGGTGGACGAGGAATTTAGAATTTCTGATTGTGCCAAATTGATTAGTGGTTCATCCCAATTCTTTTGGATATTGGGGTTAACTGAAACGTCACTAGGACAAACACGTTTTCAAGCGTTGATCGCCTCAGCTAGTGACTCAATGCCTACGTTTCCAGAAGAATTGGTGATGATTATGATGAAAAGAGGATGAATGCTGTGAGCTGAAGAAAGGAAGGCAGGAAGGGACACACTGGACACGCTTCTAAGACCCAAGAAACCGAAACGAATGGGGAGAGTAGCTTGGGCCCAAGAGGTGTCAGAGATTTGGCAGTTGAAAATATTCATTATTGTGTCTTTTAAAATAGTGTCTAAATGGGAAAGAAGGTTGGGGTACTCCCATAGAGGGCAGCACCTCAGGACATATGTGAATTGGGGCACAAACAAACAAAAACGAATTATTTGGTAAGCCACATGGGATTTTATTGCGACGAGTTTGCCAGAAGATACTACGAATTTTTGTTTTTGTTCCGAAACGTAAGGCTCAAAACCGTCGTTGAATATAGGGGCACCTAGAAGGCGGAGGGATTCTTTACTGAGAATTTTGATACTAGGGGCCAAATTGTTAAATTTAGACATTATTACGTCATGCGGCTGTGCGATTGGGCCGTTAAAAAAAAGTTCACATTTGGAGAAATTTAAATCCAAATCTATTGCTTTAAATTTTCAGTTGTACCTATGGGGACCCCTAAAATTTTTAATATTTTTTCCATTTTTGCATCAAAATCTTAATGCGGTTCACAGACTACATCTACTTACCAAGTTTCAATAGTATAGCTCTAATAGTTTTCGAGAAAAGTGGCTGTGACATACGGACGGACGGACAGACAGACAGACAGACAGACAGACAGACATGACGAATCTATAAGGGTTCCTTTTTGCCATTTTGGCTACGGAACCCTAAAAATTAATAAATATATTTTTATAAATAAATTGACTATTGTATACTCTGACATAATAACCTAATAAATATGACATATTATCTCATAACGTATGTCAAGTAGGCTTGTACTTTGAATATCATTATCTTCATATATTCGAGACAATTTGGAATCGGTAACTAATGAGGTAAGTATCGGTATTCTCTTGTACAATCAACCGATAAGTGTGTACATCAAGTGTACGGTAAACCTTATTCTCATTTTTACTCATTCATACCTACTGAGGTTAAAAGTGTTTCAAACAAAATAATACCGATACCGATATCCGGTCAAGTGTACGGTGACCCTTATTTCTATTCATACAATACCAACTAAGAAAAAAATTTTTCAAAAACAATATAATACCAATTATAACTATACCCGGTCAAGTGTGCGGCGACCTTTATTCTCATTTATGCCTACTAAGGAAAAAAATTATCTAAAAGAAGATAATAAGAGGGTAAAATATTGAACTCGCATGCCCGGTCGCCGCTGCCTCTACGCTACGCACCTACTACGGTACTATACTAGGCGTGCGCGGGGCGGAAGATGGTTGCCCCGCGCATGCTCCCGCCACGCTTCATACCTCACCCCCTCAGAAACGCGATGCGCACCCTACCACTTCATCTTAAATATTATCTGACCTGGAATTGGCGTAGGCCGCCTACGACGTAGCATTAGCGGCGTAGCAATGTTATTTTGGTCTACAACGAAATAATATATAGATAGATTTGCCGCAGATTTTCGGCGTTGGGTGGGCCGTGGGCGTCAAAAGCTAAAAAAAAATAAAAAATGTCACATTGGGGATTTTCACGCTGCTACACCCTGTATAAGGCTGTAGTCTTATACAGAATGTAACCTAACTACTTTAGGATGTTTGCTGTTATAATTTTATGTTGTAATTTTATACAGAGGGTTTAAAAACAGAGTGATAATACTTGAGGGTGTTAGACTCTTACGTTAGGGTGTTAAAAAGTTACTATCTCAGCACTGCTACTTTCAGAGTGGACTCTATATTAAGTATATAGGATGTAATTCCTAATGTAGAGTTCACTGTGGCAGTAGCAGCGCTAAAATAGTATTAATTTTAGGGTTCTGTACCCAAAGGGTAAAAACGAGACAATATTACTAAACTTCGATATCTGTCTCCTGCCTGTATCTCAAGAACAGACACTTGCGCTTCTTAAAGCATAATAACTTTTTTGTAACACCCTGCATAAGATTAATTATCTATTTATTATATTTTCAGGCGGCTGATAAAGCACCTGCAAATAGTATCCTGGCCTGGGGCATGTCTGAACGTTGACCAACTGGAGCTGAGCTTCCCCCACCTGGACAGCCTCGACCTGACCAACTCCACAACCCTCAGAACATTCAAGGGGAAATTTAATAAAGATAGCAATATTCAAGTAAGAATCTCGTCCGCATAAAAATGCTTGTTACATAATATTATTATAAATGCTTACAAACATTTTCGTTCCAGCTACGTACATATTTATTTCTCAATTACGAGTTTCTCTTTCCTACTTGAATGCTTTTATCTAAGGAGCTTTTATGTTTTTACCCACAGACATAGATCAAGATAGATACCGCATGTCACTCCATTTGTATGAAAACAAACTTGCCACTTTTTAGGGTTCCGTAGCCAAAATGGTAAAAAAGGAACCCTTATAGATTCGTCATGTCTGTCTGTCTGTCTGTCTGTCTGTCTGTCTGTCTGTGATATGATAAGAAAAGTTCCCATTATCAAGGCCAACGTTTCTATTTGAATTCTAATTAAATCTACAGCTCAATACGGCATTTTTAGGCATTTACGAATTTTTTAAATTCCGATTGATGTCCTATTCTAATAGCAGACTAAAGAACAGGCTTTCGAAAGACGAGCATTGCTCGTCGTTTGATAGCGCGATATGGCACGCGAAGTACGTACGTGTACGTGTATATTATATATATTTTTGTAGTGACTGAATAGAAGTCAATTTTGCATAAAATAATTACCTTGGTATAATCTATCGCCTGATGCGTAATCGGGGATTTCTCGGGGCCTGATTCTGAAACCGACTTCAAAATTGTACGTAATTCAGTATTAAAATGTCCTACCTCAAAAACTAGTAAACCAATTTTGATGAAACTTGCGGTATTCCCTAAGTTATATAGTACCTACTACAACAAAAAAAGAATTACTTAAATCGGACTTGCAGTTCCGAAGATATGCGAACACAAACATAAAAACATACATACACTTTTGAAATTTGGCACATTTGTTCAGACGCTGATATTGACTGACATAATACATTAAAACTGGGCAGTTCTGGAAATATTACGGGTCAAATTATTAACCTCCTTTTTTGAAGTCGGTTAAAAACAACCTAGCGCGAGCGCTCAAATTTCAATGTGTAACATTCCAGACATTATCGATGCACGGTCTCCCTCACCTGTGGGAGATAGAGCCAGAGGTGATAGCAGATATGAGGGAGCTGCGGCTACTGAACCTCACCGGCAACGGCCTCAGGCACATGAAGGAAACCTTCGTTAAGGGCCCGCCGGGATTGGAGAAAGTGTTCCTTGCTAGTAAGGGCTTCCACACATAACTGCGAATTCGCATCGCATCGCAAATATGTGCGACAAAAGTCATAATAAAAATGACATTACGCGGATGCGATGCGATGCGAATTCGCAGTTTTGTGTGGGAGCCATTCAAGTCCTATTTTTTACTCATTTCTTCAAGGTCGCTTGGATCTGGGAATCACAAGGTTATCAGCAAACACAAACTTTGTAGCTTACAAGCAAAGAAGTATTATGTACTAGGGTACCTTCCTCCGTTTAGTAAAGCTGAAAGTTTACCTGACCTTACGTTAGTAAAGCACCTTCCTCCGTTTAGTAAAGCTGAAAGTTTACCTGACCTTACGTTAGTAAAGCTGAAAGTTTACCTGACCTTTACAGAGGTAAGAACGACCAGCAGCTATGGAGTTTCGGTCGCGGTTACTTTAGGAGGTTTTGGTTCAGTTCTGAAGGTCTCCTGACCTTCGAGAAAGAGTAAAGCTCAATTTCATAGCTTATAGTCATCGCGGTAAGTGGAGGAATCTCGTCGTCCAGTGCCGGACATTTTTGACAGTTGCTTTCCACTGCTAGACACCCTCAAAGTTTTAAGAGTTGGGTGGGAAGCAACTATTCCGATTCCTGACACTTGCAGTCTTTTGAAGTGAGAGTTGTTAAGCAATTCTCTGAAATCCGAATGCCACACGTATTTTTTTTTATTTCTTTATTTAAAATTATTATTATTATTCTTTTTTCATCTTTTCAGATAACAAATGGGACTGTAGCAACGGTGGTCTGGACTGGTTGGCGATGGAGAAGGAGAGCGGGCGCACGCGGACCCGCGTGAAGGACTACTACAGGATACTGTGCCACCATCAGCTCTACAAGGGAAAACCGTTGCACACCGTCATGGATATTATCAAGGTGAGGAGCAAAATAACATTAATAAGGTCGTTAGTTCCCGAACCGGTGGTAGGCACTAGGCACCAGTAGTGGCGACGTTCAGAAAACAAGTGTAAAAAAGTAAGTAGGTCTAGGTATTCAAAACTAGACAATGCGTGATTTCGTAATGGTAAAACCGAGCTCAATCGTTTCGTTTTTTCCAAAAGCCCGTACGTAGGTATATTGTTATTTTGTTCTAATATGTACTCCGTTAGGTTAGTGTACCTGAGCGGGACAACTGTGGAATTCGCGGAATGCGAATTGTTCATTAAGAGTTTTTTATAACACTAGGGTTATGAATAAGGTGGGTATGACGTACGCCAAAGCAATAGAGAAGGCCCGGCAGGCTGTGAACATAGCGGAATTTGATATTCCGCAGCTCCGCTTCCGCCGGGCCAGAACTGGAGGGTGCCTCCTCACAATTGAGGGTGAGGGCGCAGCGAAGAAGGCGGACGCCTTTGCCGCGAGGCTGAAGACCGTCCTGCCTGAAGAGGTGAGGATCGGACGGCCGACTGCTTGCGCTGAGATGCGCATCGCCGGCCTTGATGACTCAGTGACGGCCGCCGATGTAAAGGAAGCGGTCGCACTTAAAGGAGAGTGCCTGGCCGGCGATGTCCGGGTGGGGCCTATGAGAGAGGGGCCACGGGGGGACGGGTCGTGTTGGATCCGCCTCCCAGTCGCGGCCGCCAAGAAGCTTTCGAGCTCTGGGCGGTTGCGTGTTGGCTGGGTGTCGGCGAGAGTGACGTTGTTGGCCGCGAGGCCGACGCGCTGCTTTCGCTGCCAGGACACCGGCCACGTGGCTGCCAAGTGCCAGTGCCCGGTGGACCGTAGCCGGACTTGTTTCCGGTGCGGGAAACCGGGGCACAAGGCGGCGGAGTGCGGGGCTGCAGTACCAAACTGCGCCCTGTGCGAGGCCGCTGGCAGGGCCGAAAGGGGGCATGTGCTGGGCAGCAGAGATTGTCCGTCTGCCGCGAAAAAGCCGGCCCCCGGAGAAGAGAAGGCCCCGTCCAAAAAGGCTCGGCAAAAGCCGAAGCCTAAGGGCGCGGCGCGGGCTCCGCCTGTCTCTGCCGCCATGGAGACGGAGGCCTAGACACGCGGGTGGCGATCGGGGGATCCCCGCCCGCAATAAAGGGTCCCGAGTAGACAGCCCCTCTTGGCCCGGGGGGCTCTCGGTGAGGTATGCGGCTTAAGCCGCCTGAAGAAGGTGCCGGTTGCGGCTGCGCGCGGAAAGGGGCGGATATGAAACGCTACGTGGTGCCCGTCCCTCCCGCACTAGGCGCATGACGGAGGGCTGGGGGGGTTTTAGTGGGTAGACCTCTTGGGGGAGCCCCACATACCTGGGGGTATGTGTCCCCCGAGGGGGTGGGGGAAGGGTTATGAATAAGGTTGTTACTACGGCTAGCAGTGTCGTAGCGAGTGGGGTCGTTAGGGGCTAGCTACAGGAGTGTCAAAAGTGCATCGTAACGGTTCGTGTAAATAGTGCACGGCATGCACGCGGCCTGCTGGAACTCGGCCTGCGCACTTATCTTGCGCTTTGATTCCATTAATTATTGATGCAATAAAGTATCATAATCGTAATGTTAACTATTATTAGATGCTTTGTGTCTGTTGGCTTATGGCATAAGTTTATGCTTTTATGGCATAAGTTTATAGAGTACAATCAAGTACCTACAATAGAAATTCCTTAAAAACAGATAGCGTCGGTGAATCTATATTCCGTTTCAGAATTTTATGAAAAAATGCCAGAACGTGGTTAAATTTTATTGGCACCATAAACATTTACAATATAATAATTTACACACAGTATGACGACACAAAGGATCTGCTTATTTCTAATAGAAGTCTCTTCCAGCAGCCCTGCGGAGAGAGATTGGATTAGGATTAGGATAAGGTAGCAGATAGGACGTGCACAAATATGAAAAAATATTTGTGCACGTCCTATGAATGTACTTCTAACGAATTATAGAAGTAATGACATAATATTAGTTATAATATAATAAGCAAATCTTAAATATAATAAAACTCAAATGAAACTGACTGACATGGTGATCTATCAACGCACAGCCCAAACCACTGGACGGATTAGGCTGTGGCATGCAGGTAGATGTTATGTCGTAGGCATCCGCTAAGAAAGGATTTTGATCAATTCCACCCCCAAGGGGTTAAAATAGGGGATGAAAGTTTGTATATAATAATACTTCCTAACGCGAGCGAAGCCGCGGGCAATAGCTCGTGTAACATATAATATCTACATAGTACATACCTACTTTATAAATACAAAAGAAGATACACATGGAACAGGCCTGCCATTTTGACTTCCTCGGTATTGCAGGGCAGCTTTTTAATTTTAATGACTCATTTAAAAGCACCGTATCGCCTCTTCACATTGCAATGTGGTCTGACTCTTACATGAAAGTTAGGTATAAAGGCGCGTATCCATTTGAAGGCAGACTCAGGCCGAGCAGCCTCGACTTGAAGCAAACCAAGGCTGCTCCTATGCCTCGAAGTGACCGAGGCATGGCACATGTCGCCTCACCTTGATCACATCAAGACGCGCGCGCCCATCTTCACCAAGTGCACGGCTCGGAGTGAGGCTTCTTTGAGCGCGCCCAAAAAACCGACAAAATATGGCTCGGCCCGCGGCATCGAATTTGCTTGATGGCGCGGCGTGCCTCAGGTTGAGACAGCGTCTCCACTTGTGCGGCCTCGGGTCGAATGGCTGCCTCGCCCTGAGTCTGCCTCAAATGGATAAGCGCCTTTAGGTTAGTAACCTTTAGTAACGTACACAGTAGATATGCCTTATATCTTGAGCTTGCGTGTCAAGACTCAAGAGATGCTATAGCCTATAACACAATAAGAAAAAAACATTGTGTTTTTTAATCATTGTGGTTATATATTTTTTTCAGATGGTGCGCGAGACCTGCCCCCACCCCTGCGCATGCGCGATGACGCACGTAGTGTCGGACGCGGCGGGGACTGTCATCCCGCTGATCACGGTGGACTGCGCTCGACGCCGTCTGACGGAGCCCCCCGCCGCCCTGCCGCCCAACTCCACCACACTCCGGCTAGAAGGGAACATGGTATGAGCTAAATGACTTTATACGGGCAGTGACGGATTAACCCTTAATCAAATTAAGCAACTGACTAGGGCATCACGTCTGAGGGGGCACCAGAAGAAGGACAAAAGGACAAAAAACATCCGTCCTTAGGGCATCACGTCTCACTCTCACGTCACCAAAAACCACACCAAAAAAAGTTTCTAGGATAAAAGTAATGTTTTTGGGTGGTAAAACTTGAAAGTTTAAAGACCGATTCTAGTTGACATACGGATAGGGGGGGGGGGGGGGGGTACACAGGCATGGATTGCTTAGGGCATCAAGTAGTCTTAATCCGTCACTGTATACGGGTCTAGTCAGCCACTTCGTGCGCCTAAATTTGATTATGTACTATCAGAGAAGTTGATTCCTAGGCAGATGGCAGACCTAAGTAATTTGGTCGCGTTAAGTCAAACTCATCCGACCGATCACAGTTCATATTGAATTAACATAAGCCGACCAAACGACGTAGGTCCGTCAACTGCCTAGGAATCAATTTCCTCGACGGTACATTTTCCGAGATAACTATCCTACGTCCTTTCTTGGGACTCAAAGTATGATCTCCATACCCAGCAAATTCGGTCCAGCGATTTGAGTGTAAAGACTTAAAGAGGTAACAGACAGAGAGACACACTTTCGCATTTATCAGGGCGATCGAAGCGAGCCCTAGCTTACGGAAAAACTATCACGCCTTTTGATTTGTGCTTTTGGGCCTGTTAAACTTCCTGATAAAGTGCCAAATAAATTTATTCTCAATTATCACAATATATACCTGTTCACCTTTACACACACAAATATTTACAAACTTAACACAAGACACGTCATATGTACAAATTATGCTATTCATCTTTTTATTTAGAGTAGGTTAAATTATGTGGAGTAGGAATATGATGATCGTGCGTCGACGCGAATCGCGATCTAGTTCACCATGTTCAATGCTGAACAGGCTATTCACAACTTTTTTGACAGATTCTTCATACTTGATCTGTGACAGATCAAGTATGAAGAATCTGATCATCTGTCAAGTTAATTGGTGGATAGCCTATTGGGCGCTTATCAGGAAGCGGTGAAACAGGCCCTTAGCATAGTATTTTTGATTTATATGTAGATGTGAAACTGATCTCTATTATACAAGTACGCTGGATAGCTGATACACACCTGCTTTTTGTGCCTATTTGAAGCGGAATCAGCGCCCCCATTATTCGGGTAGAGAACTAAATTTGACGTAACCACAACCAATAACAACAGTTGTCATCACTAGTATTAGTTCCAAATACTCTCACTACTGCTATCAGCGCCAATATGGCGGCTTTCAAACGTCATTTTTACGTCAGATTTAGTTCTCTACCCGAATAATGGGGGCGCTGATTCCGCTTCAAATAGGCACAAGAAATAGCTGTCATTTCAAAGGGAATCAGCTATCTAGCGTACTTGTATAATAGAGATCAGTGAGATGTGATAATCAGTCAGTCAAGGTGTGACGACGCGAGCTCATAAAGCTCGGCTTTTAGCTAGTAATAATAGTATGGAGGTATGGATTATGGGTTATCTAATTATAACTCGTCCAATAGATATCAACGATCAGGCACCTGGTCCAGAACCCTCAATACCGTCGTCTGATGGACCTTTACCTGGACAACAACACCATACACTCCATCAAGGAGCTGGAGGGCACCGAGTGGTTCACCACGTTCAGGGTTCTCAGCTTACGAGGGAACCAGCTGAAACAAGTAATATTTTAGAAGTTAAACTAATTCTTTATCGACGTATGTGAGAAATATTAAAGCAATGTAATGACTATTCACTTTGATTAGTGATAATAATAATAAACTCTTTAATTGCACTTCAAAGAAAGAAAAATACTATACAGTACTCGGCAAAACATGGTGGTAGCGGTCATTGACTTCCTGTCAAAAACTTGTCATATTTTTCTATACAAAGCCGCGATTGACAACATCTGACACTTCATTGTCAATCGCGGTATAAGAAAATGACAAGTTTTTGACAGGGAGTCATTGACCGCTACCGCCATGTTTCGCCGAGTACAGTACAGATTATAGAACAAAACAAATAAACAAACAATAGTCTCATACTCACACACAAACATACCGAAGCACAAACACACACACACACACACACACACGCACGTCGCACACACACACACACACGCACATATTATCACTTGTTGGTTAGTTCGTAATTATTGTTAGTAAGTATTATATTTTGTGTAATTAGCATAGTATTGCAATTGCATGTAAGTTTTGTGTTTGAGCGGAACGCCTACAAACTGCGAGTTCAGTTTGGCGTATTAATGTATACTGTAAAACATGTATTGTGATAAAGTGAATAAAGTATTAAAAAAAAAAAAAAAAAAAAAGAACGCGAAAAACGTTCCATCAAGACTATGAAAAGTTAATTATTCGGCTTAATTATTCAAAATTCTGTTCCATAAGGGTTGATTCAGACCGCAACGCCGACGCGTAGATGAATTTCTAAATTAGTATGGATTTGACAGATTCGCAAGACGTCTCACGGTGACGACATCTGTCAAATCCATACAAATTTTGCGGTCTGAATTGACCCTGAAGGTACAAGTTGGAAGCCGGCTACATGAAGCGGCGGCAGACGACGTGTCGCCGCGACACTACTGGTGTCTATGTATTTCTATGAAATACCTTCCGCAGCTAGCGACACGAAGCTAGCGACTCTTTTCATAGAAATACATACTGCGTGACTGGTGAGACATGTTCAATACTTGAGGACGTGATATTTGGCTATTATATTAGTTGGAAAAAAATAATATAAAAAAATTATATCAATTGATCACTGAGTAAATGTAGCTTAAAGTTAAATAATTATTTACCCAACGCATGGACACTGCGAGCGGGAGGGGTAGTTGTGTGGTGTTTCTTTGGTAGCGCACGCCTCTGCACCGGCCACATAGTATGCCTACTTGCCTAGCCGCGTAATTTACTTAGTATCCATGATTCATTAATTTTTGGGAAATTCAAAAAAAAAATTAAGAACCTAATTTTATTACATATTTATAATGAGAATCGAGTACTGAATACTCTCCTTAAATATCGGTATTGACTCACCAGTCATGCTGTATAAACCAGTAGTGTCGCGACGACACGACGTCTGCCGCCGCTTCATGTCACCCGCTGCCAACCGGCACTTAATATCTACCATCGAGTAAATATATAAGTAATAAGTATTCATGTTATCTAGTATCTACCCTATTTTTGTAAAGTCGTGCAATAAAATAATAAAATTAAGGAAGTTCCAGTAGTTATAAGTACTACGCACGTACGTACGTTCTACCTTTTGTACTATCATCTATTCTGTGGTTGTACGTACGTAGTACTTATAACTCAATGAAAGTTACTTTTTACTTGTAAACCCTAGTCTCTAGCACACAGATTTTTTTATTACGAATTTTGTTTTCCAGATACCCGTGTACGCGTTCGACAAGGCTTTCCAGAGTAACAACAACATAATGAACGTGTATCTCGGCCACAACCCGTGGCGTTGCGACTGTCACTTCATCCCCCGCTTCCAGGGGCTGCTCCTCAAGTATAAGAGGGTCATCCGCGACCTCCCCGACATACGGTGCTCCAAGTCCGACGACAAGACCATCTCCTTGGTCCAGGTGAGAACAGCTCTGGATTTACGCAAAGGTAGTATGGGCCATGGCCCATGGCCTATGGGCGGCAGCGTCCTATGGCGTCCTAAGGGGGCGCGAGCGTCCTAGGATGGCAGCAGTGTTCGTACACAGGGACGGCAACATTATAAGTGGCCTATACAGCTCATAATCATAAAAAAATATAAATTCGGCCCTGGGTGAGACGCAATCTCACACAGTAGAGGAGTTGCATAATATACATATCGCAATTAGATGACGCCCGCAAGTCCGTTGCGCCAAAATTCGTTCGTCGAAAAAGTATCCTATATCCTTTCCCCGGACTCAAAGTATATCTATGCCAAATTTCATCAAAATGGGTTCAGCGGTTTAGGCGTGCAGACTGAAGAGATAAAAGACAGACAGACACACTTTCGCATTTATAATATTATACAAAAGTGACGTCACTTACCTATTTCGCTTTTGGAACAGTCAGTTTGAAACCATAAAATATTATGTTCCTCTTTAAAAGTTTATAGTTAACTAAACCACAGAATATAATATTATAATATTAGTAGTACCAAACTAAACCAAAATATTTTGTTACAGATAAGCACCATGCCACTTGGCAATGTATGTCACAGTGAGATGGAACTGCCCATAAGTCCGATCAACATAGTGAACATAGTGCTACTCGCGTGTCTACTGCTGGTGGTCGGTAGATTCCTGTACGATTGGCACAGGTTCAAAACAACGGGACAGCTGCCTTGGATATCTAAAATATTACCTTGAAGTTTAAACAACTGTGGACGAATTAAAAGAGTTATACTTGAGGTACGCGTTGAAGAAGCAAGAAAAGTGTGAACCACACCGGTGATTGGTGAATCAAAGCAAATATTTGGGAACCCCTGGTATTGTGAAGTTGAAAGCGTCCTGATGATGAACTATGCTACTGAGAATTACTCGATCACGTCAGTTTTAAAAAAGTCGATCATAATATATTATGTAATTAATTCATGTTTGAGTATTACGAAGTCTCAGACGTTAGAAATCACGGAAAAGTTTCACATACTTACTGTGTTTGCGTCGGGGGTTTACCTTAACACGTAAGTATCACTGGAAAAAAAAATGTTTATCTGTGCATTAGTATATGAATGAGAAGAATAAAAAACTTTTGTTTAATTCTAGATATATTTATTTTGACCTAGCTGACTATGGACTGTATTATAGATAGGTAGTTCGAGGATGCCGCGGTGCATGCGTCGCGTAGACCGGTGGTGGTGGTGGCAGGTGAAGTGAAAGGGACTCGCGGCTGCGATGCGCTCCTCGCTGGCCGCGGGTGCTTAGAGAATTAAACCAGCCTGTCTGGTCGATGAGACGCTGGGACAGGCTCAACTCACACTGGGGCAGAGTCGAAGCGGTGCGTCATAATAATATTGTTCTTCGCCTTACACACTGATCTCTATTATACAAGTACGCTGGATAGATGATACACGCCTGCTTTTTGTGCCTATTTGAAGCGGAATCAGCGCCCCCATTATTGGGGTAGAGAACTAAATTTGACGTAACCACAACCAATAACAACAGTGTTGTCTTCACTAGTATTAGTTCCAAGTACTCTCACTACTGCTATCAGCGCCAATATGGCGGCTTTCAAACGTCATTTTTATGTCAGATTTAGTTCTCTACCCCAATAATGGGGGCGCTAATTCCGCTTCAAATAGGAACAAGAAATAGCTGTCATTTCAAAGGGTATCAGCTATCCAGCGTACCTACTTGTTTAATAGAGATCAGTGGCCTTACAGCATAATAATTATTATCTTACTTAAATAAAAGAACAAAAGACATGAATAAGCTAGGCGAAAAACATGACATACTTCGACTCTGTCGCAGTGCAACAAGTCTTAACCGTGAGTAACACAGTTTGCGTAGTTTTACCGGCCGCGCTTACAAACAGCGCTGTCGTAAGCGCTTTGATTATCACGTAAGCGTCACTGTAAAACGAAACTTATAAAGTGTAACAAAACGTGATAATACTTTAGGGTGTGTACGACTGTACGTGTTCCTCGTAGAGTTAGTTCACTGTGAAAGTAGCAGCCCTGAAAGACCAATTTTTTTCACTTTTGTATGGGGAAACTTGTGACGCTGGCGCGCTTGTCCATACAAAAGTTAAAAATTGGTCTCTCAGTGCTGCTACTTTCACTGTTAACTCTCTACAAGGAACACATACACACCCTAAAGTATTATCACTTAGTTTTGTTACACCTTGTATAGTGCGATGAGGATCATATTTCACTATTCCGTGAAGAAATACTCTGCACTATGCACTTTTAAAACAAACATGGACGATACTTGTCAACACCTGACTCTAGAGTCATGTTACGATCGTGCTGATTGCCGATCCGACATCCATAAACAATGCAAGGTTTCATAATTCATTTCTGCGTCGCCATAACTTCCACTCAGCATTATACGAATGTAACATAATATTTATGTTAGGTAATCAGTAACTAACTGTAATACTACACCTACATTTACATACTTACTTAAAAATTGAAGATTTTTGGTTCTTAGGGCCAACCCACACGTACTACAACCACACGACAACCCCACCACGTGGTCGGGCCGCGCGCGGGCGTAATTACTATAATACAATATATTGTATTAAGTCGTTTAAGGTGGATTTCGTTAGTAACGACCTCGGTTGTAACGACATTTTGGTTATAGCGACGCCAAACTTACGTCCCTTGAATTTAAAGCATACTTTCGTAAAAAATTCTTTCGGTAATAGCGACTTTGGATGTAGCGACGATTTCAGGTGTAGCGACTTTTTTATGAACTATGACCTGTTCCTAGTAATCCCATGCGGATATTGCGACTCAGTCGACAAAGGCGCAAAGACTCGTTAATAAAACCATTAAGCTTTCCTATCCTTTGTTTACGTTCACAGATGGTCAAACAAAATATGCTTTGCTTGTTACATGTAGGACAGAGGACTGCTAAGCATGTGAATGTTGTTAAAAAATGAATCGGTAAAAGTAAAAAATGAAACAGACAACGAATTCCAATGAGTGAAAAGTGTTTCTAAAAACTTGTAAATATGACTCCTAGACGAACATTTACAACCAGTTACAATTATCAGCGGAAGCAAAAGTTACGGATTGGGAAACTTATGTGAATATTGACAATCAAGTTATCACTACTAATAACTTGACTGATAAAGAAGTCATTGAATCTGTGCTCTAAAGACTCTCAAACAGTTCTGTTTATTTGGTTAAGGCCAAAATAATTTAGATTTAGAAGGAATTATGAAAATGGAATACAAGGTGTATTCGATTTTCATAATTCCTTTTTTATAATGTGTTTGTTTTTTATTATTTCCGATATTGAGACCTCCGGATATAGCGACGACATTAACATAGATGTCGCGACCCCTTGGCGTCGCTATTACCGAAATATACTGTATATTGTAAATGAACTGGACCAATCACACGCACCACATTTTGCAGTCGTTGTCGACCACTTGTCAAATACCGACGACATCGCAACCACGGCTGACCACGTCGCAACCACGTCGCAACCACATCGCAACTACAACGTTGCGTCGATGCAACGACAGTGCGCGCACACCGCTCGCGCTCTTCCCCCCCTCCGTTTCATTGACTTTCGTACGTAACCACATCGCAAGTCGCAACCACATCGCAGCCACTGGCGACAACGCAACCACGTCGGCATTTTGTCAGTACCACAACGCAACTACAAAAAGCTGCAGCGACACCATTCACACGTAACCACTGCTCGACGACATTTTGTCGTTGCGATGTCGTGTGGTTGTGGTACGTGTGGATTGGCCCTTAACTAAAACTTATAAAGATACATACTCAAGGTATTGTGGATTTATCGGAACAATTCTAGGTAACTAACTTTTAGAATGATAATTTCCAACATTTTTATGAATTTAAAGCATTAATTGCAATCGAGTAGGTACCGTCTACCGATACAAAATACGGATCGGCATCACATGAGACTAGAAACATTTAACTAAAAATCGCGGCATAAACTCAAAACTTTTGATAGGGGGTCAATGACCGTTATTGTCTAGAATCTAGATACGCCGTGTACACTTTAGCTGTAAATACTCGTAATAATAGAAGACAGCAAAAATGCTGATTTAAGTATTGCGAAAGTTATTTTTCTTGAGTAGCGAAAAAGCCAAGCATTCGGGTCGCACATGTTAAAAATATTGTAAGTGGCACTTGACGTCGTAAATTTAGTTTTTTTAGCCAAAAAAGTATTGACGTCGATGCGATCCCGCCCAATTTCGTAGACCGTACGGCCTACGGGTTTCAAATCAATAAATAACAATAAATAGCTTACGGTACGTCAAGAGGGTGCTTGATATTATGTGTAAGGTTTAAACACTTACGGATTTTGTCGCGAAAAATGAAGTGTTGGAAACATAAATAAGTACTTATAACTTTTCAGCCAGATAAAATAAAAGTCAATTTTGATAATTTTTTGTCTCAATATACCAGCGACCACCTATAACCTCATTGGACCACCTTCTCGAAAAAGGTATGCTGCCAATACAAGCTGAAATCCTGGGTACACCCATGGGCATTGGGCACATCACACATGGGACATCTGGGATGTTTAAATATTTTTTTTAATAGCATCATCTAGCGTAAAATATAATTTTCCGCTTTTTTAACGTTTTCCCCTGATTACAATATTATAATAATAATATTAATACTTAATAATTAATATGCTACTATTAATTGCAGCGTGATGCTATAATATTATTACCTATGCCTAAAAAGTAAAAACCCTTTCACGATAAAAGGACTATGAAACTTATTCAATTAGAAATAGTATTTCCAGCCAAAATTAGCGAGTTCAAACAAGCAAACGCTTCAGCTTTAGAATATAAAAGCAATAGTACATTACGCACCAAGGGCTGGCAAATAAGAAATGTCTCAGATCACATGTAATTGTTGGCCGAGGCGAAGCCGAGGTCAACAAACATGTGATAGGCTTTCTTATTTACTGCCCGTGGTGCGTATACTATTTTTCTCATCGACGGAGGCGGAAAACGGCAACATCGGTAAGCGCAGCCGGAAGAAAGTTGACGCTTTTCGCTCGGAGGTGAGAAAATACCAAGGCTAAATAATAAGGCCAAACCTACTGCCTCAGACCAAAATAAAAACTATTTTAAAAAAATTAAAAAAAGAGTTTTTATTTGGTCTGAGCCTACTGCAACATGAAACTTCGCCTCCAAAGTTCAACAGCAATCTTTATGAGTATACAATATAATATATATTTATTTTATTTTAATGCTTTGATAATAATGATTCCACGAAATTGAGCGGATGTTTATATTCAAAGGTTGTTAAAACTTAAAGTGATAGGAATTGTTGTTAATTACATTCTATAAAATCGGTTTAGCGGTTTAAGGTGAAGAGGTAGCGTACAGACAGACACACTTTCGCATTACTAATATTTAGCAACAATAACAACTTATAAACAAAACAAAAGTATCCTAAAACACAATACGTCATAAACACGGCTTGTCTTTAATCCCTTACAAATAATATTAACTTATTGTTAAATACACTGTTTTACGACTAACAACGAACGGTGTTTACAGTCATTTACAACTTCTGCGGCTTTTTCAAAGAAAACAAACATAACAATAGAACAATGATCAATAAAACAATAAAATTAAAAACAAATCTTTGGAAGCATAACCAGGATTCTCACAATCGTACAATATATTTTGAATAGGGTATTCCGCTATAGACCACTGTCACAAATTAGTCGTGTCCGACCGAAGCTTCGGCTTCGGCTTCGGCCGGCTTCAGCCAAAAAAACCACCTTCGGCGAAACCTTCGGTTTCGGCCTAAAACCCGGCCGAAGCCGAAGCATTGCAGGGCAGAATATGTCTTTGAATGTCACCAATTACAAAACACAAGTTGTTTTCAGAAACATTTAATGTTTGCTGTAGAACTATGGACAACGATTCCAAGGTTCTGCCACGCTCGATATAGGGAATGATGATATCGCCCTTAGTACAGTTGAAAGTTTACATTTTAATGGAAATAACCAAATTAAATAAGTGTCACTTGACACTTGATATGAAATATATTATAAGCTATATAAGCTATTGCTATCAAAATACCTACTGTGGTCTGTGGTTAATATTGTTTTTGTAAACTATGTCAGCAGTAACCGCAAAAGATACCGTATTGTCTACTCCGACCTCTATCACATTTTTCCCATAACTTCGGACCGCAAACTTCCGCAGCAGATTTTTTTAATTTTTCATTTATGAATAACAGATTAAAAACGGGACCCTATTAGTTATTACTAAGACTTCGTTGTCAGTGCCTCTTTTAGAATTCGCCTACCTGAAATATTTCTGTAGCTGTACACGATCTTCATTATTTTGAAGTCAGTACCAGCCTTAGTGGTACCAGCTAAGAATTACAAAATATTTTTTATTTTTGGCACTGGTACCGACTTCAAAATTATGAAGATTGTGTACACAAATAGTTTACGCGAATTACGAAAGAGGCACTATTAAAGAGTAAGAATTATTCAACGCGACCGAAACTCCACAGTTGCTGGTCGTTCTTACCTCTGTGAAGGTTACAATAATTGAGCTTTTATAAAATGAGGAAAGTGATGATAAGCAGGTAGTGATAAGGGGGACCCTCATTAGGAACAATAGGACGCCGAGGCGAGCATTACATTGCGATAAGTCTACTGAGTCATTTAAGGAACACTCCATTGTTCCTTAAATGACTAAGTATTAAAGAAACGGACCACAGGATTCGATTTAGCGAACCCCAAAACCTTTTTTTCTTGTTAGAGAAATGGTATCGCAATAAGTAAGTACCCATTTTTTCCACGGTGTGGCAGAATCGGTGAGGTGGTAAGATTTTGTATCAACTGTTGCAGTAGAATAATAAATACTTTAAATGGCAAAACAACGTTTTCCGGGACAGCTAGTTAATTATATTTTTCTATTTAAGAATTTGTCAAGCATCAAGAGTGTTAGGCGAATGTGGGTTGATTTTCTTCTGAAGTTCTCGATGGGCCGGCTGCCAGGGTTTCTTCCTCATTTCTGATTTTCGATGCTTCCTCGGCCATAGTTTCTGCTTATTTGTTATTTTTTCAGTACGGGGTCACCAATGTTGAGATTTATGTACATGAGTAAATGATAACTCGACTGTCAGATCAGAAGTGTATTAAACTCACAACAACATACAAGTTACAATGTAAGAACGGGCACAACTTGCCTCCGTCTTAACAACCTCACGTCTAAAGCTAGCTTGGGACTAACTCGATACAATACAAACATCTTATTTATACTCGGGCTTACACCCTTCAATTCTTATTTCCCACGCTAACATAACAATAACAGGTGGTAAACAAACCAAAACAGTAAACACTTCCTAAAATCAGACAATAGCATCATAAAACGTCGGCTCGTCTTTAAAATACTCTAAATATTAAATAACTATTGTCTTAACTCTAAACCGTAAACAACATCATATCGTCGGCTCTTTTCTAAGAACATCAATAAAGGGTTTAACATTTTAACTAATGTTGTAACAATAACTTATTATTTATGACCCTGTTTACTTGTACTGTACATCTTGCGGCTACTTCTAAGAACACGGCAACAATAGACAATGGCTTGTAAAAAGTAATTCTTAGAATCAAAACTTAAAAACAACAACCGTGTACTCTTACCTAATCCTGGATTCCCACGATCCTACATAATATTATATTGTGTGCAGGACGTGTGTGATGTCACCGCCACCACAACAGATTAAAAACGGGACCCTATTAGTTATTAAGTACTAAGACTTCGTTGTCAGTGCCTCTTTCAGAATTCGCCTAAACCTGAAATATTTCTGTAGCTGTACACAATCTTCATTATTTTGAAGTCAGTACCAGCCTTAGTGGTACCAGCTAAGAATTTTAATATTTTTGGCACTGGTACCGACTTCAAAATTATGAAGATTGTGTACACAAATAGTTTACGCGAATTACGAAAGAGGCACTATTAAAGAGTAAGAATTATTCAACGCGACCGAAACTCCACAGTTGCTGGTCGTTCTTACCTCTGTAAAGGTTACAATAATTGAGCTTTTATAAAATGAGGAAAGTGATGATAAGCAGGTGATAAGGGGGACCCTCATTAGGAACAATAGGACGCCGAGGCGAGCATTACATTGCGATAAGTCTACTGAGTCATTTAAGGAACACTCCATTGTTCCTTATTTGCAAATAGGATCAGTAGTTTTTGTATTAAAGAAAAAAGTTTGAAAAAATCTGACCCCCTCTTTTGTCCCCTTAGAGGGGTGGGGGGAAAAAATTTTATGCACCAGATGTTAAGTTGGAAGAAGACCAATATATCTGCGAAAACCGCATTCAAATCGGATCAGTAGTTTTCGTGTGATGCTGGAACAAACATACAGACACCAGTGATATGTTATGTTTTCAACGCTATGTACCCTAGTACATAATACCTCTTTGACAGACACACAGTCTAAGCAGGAAGCAATGGGCTGAGACCCCTGGCCTTGAACACTCCAAGGCACTATTCCCTGGCTTCAACAAGAAACTATCAGAATTAGTGCTCACCTTGGGTAGGAACCAATTAAGAATTCTTACCAGAAGCCTAACTGGGCACTGCAAGCTCAACAAACACCTAAACAGAATGGGTATTTGTAGCATAACGACTTGCAGATTCTGTGAGGAGGAGGATGAGACACCTATTCACCTTCTGCTCAACTGTCCTGCTCTACTACAGAGCAGGAACAGGCATCTTGGTCGCCACGAATACTCATCCACAGAGGAAATTCGTGGCACCGACTTATGAGCAGTATTTAAGTAATTTATGAGCAGTATTGGGCTGGGGATGATACTCTAATGCGAAGGAGTCACAATAGATCCTTATGGGTCGCAGTGACGTCAGGGCTACAGCGACCTGCCTTCTATTAAAAAAAAAAAGACACAGAAAAAACTAACCACATTTTTGGCTTCTATAGCGATGTTGTGGCGATGTAGTAACAACCCCTGCTTATTATTTTTTGAATATCTTTAATGTACAGAATTTTCATTTCTACAGTTTTATTATAATATTTGTATTGATTTAAGGATTTGTCAAGCATTAAGAGGATATACCAGGGGCTAGAGAAATGAAAAAAGTACATGTAATACCTATTGCTGTCTCCCTTACTTCAAGCCTCCCCCGCAGAGCGCGATAGAGACAACTGCAGAAAATCAACGATTTGTTGTCCCCTGCAGATTTCTTCTCCAAAACGTACTTTTTTCCATATTTAAAAATTAAAGCAATCTAGACAAATTTGTTTTCTGGATGTTTAAACACAGCGGAAAATCTGGCCATTTTTTTGGGTTTTTTGAACGGTCATAAGTATTATTATCTTTTTAGGGTTCCGTACCCAAAGGGTGAAAACGGGACCCTATTCATGAGACTTCGATGTCTGTCCGTCTGTCTGTCTGTCCGTCAGTCCGTCTGTCCGTCTGTCTGTCTCCAGGCTGTAACTCAAGAACGGTAATAGCTATAGAGTTGAAATTTTCACAGATTGTGTATATCCGTTGCCGCTATAACAACAAATACTAAAAGCAAAATAAAATTAATATATTTTAAGGGTCCCATACAACAAACATGATTTTTTTGGCCTTTTTTGCTCTTAGATATCAATAATAGCAACAGGTAGGCCCTTGAGTTTTCCACAAAATCCTTAGTTTTACTTGTACTTTAATATTTAATAATAATATTAAAATTAAATAAAAAATTAAGGGGGGCTCCCATACAAAAAATACAATTTTTGGTCTAATTTTGCTCTATAATGGTACGGAACCCTTCGTGCGCGAGTCCGACTCGCACTTGGCCGATTATTTAATAATTATTTAATTATGAAAAAAACAGAAAACATAGAGACATGCTTATAGTGACTGGATAATGCCGGTAGAGTTATAATTTTTTTTCTGAATATCTGTTATTCAGGAAAAAAATTATAACTCTACCGGCATTATCCAGGGAGGAAACAGGGGACAACGTTTGTATAGAAAAACGGCTCTAATGTATCCTCTTAATATTTTAAATGCGAAAGTATCTCTGTCTGTCTGTCTTGTGGTCTGTCTAGTGTATGTCTGTTTTGCTTTAACGCCAAAAGTACTGAATTTTGTAAACAGATAGTCCAGAGCCTAAGAAAGGACATAGGCTACTTTTTGACTGGAAAAAGAGTTGTAAGGGGAAGTAACAGGGGGACAATTTTTTTTAATGGGCTGTAAAAGCCGTAGGCTTTAAAATCTTGGCATAAATATGGATTATATATTTTTATAATAATGAAATATTATGTGCACAGC
The DNA here is from genome assembly GCA_905404155.3 of Plebejus argus. Taxonomy (NCBI): domain Eukaryota; kingdom Metazoa; phylum Arthropoda; class Insecta; order Lepidoptera; family Lycaenidae; genus Plebejus; species Plebejus argus. The sequence continues at coordinate 8,311,282 of FR989942.1, forward strand.
GGTTTTTGGATATTTTTTTTTAGGTTGGGGGGGGGGGGGGGGGGGGTGGGTGCCAAAGGTTTATGAAGCTTTGGACCCAATTTTGTTTATTACATGGATTTTAAGGAAACTTTGCAAAAACTTTACGTAGGCAACATTTTATCCCGGCATTACCACGGAAACGAAAACCACAGTAAGTTATAAATTACTTAAGTTTACGCGGACGCAGTCGCGAGCGACAGCTAGTATAAAGCTATAATTATAGTTCCTTATTCCATGTACATTTATAGCTACGAGTATGGCACACTTGCTGGGGGGCGCGCTTTGCCTACCCTTACTATACTAATTGTATGTTTTGTACGCGTTATTGCGCAATAAGTTCAAAGTTGTAACTTGTACCTAAGCTAAGGTCATTGTCAAATGACAAGTCAGAACAAGTTTTTAACGTGCACGCAAAACGCAGCCCATCCCGCTGCGCGACCCTACATAATGTGCGCGAAGCTCCTACTTCCGTTCCACTCGCTTGTAACTTGTTTGTGGAAACTGGAAACATTGGAAACGAGTCGGTACTCGCCACAGTATAGCAATATAATATCCCTACTCGCCTACTCGGTAGTCGGTACTCGGACCTCGGTCACCCTCGGCAACCCTCGGTTGACCTCAGTAGTCTGTGAATTGTGATTACTGAATACTGATATATTATACTCAGTGTCTCCAGTCTCAGTCATTAGTCGGTTAGAACTAGAGCTACGGACAACACGTGTTCGGAGATATTGTTTACAAGCTAGCTGTTAGTGCCTACACAGTGCGTGAAGTGCAGTTAAAAATAAACTTTTTGTTTATGTGGATGAGGCGCAAATAAAAAATAAAATGTTTGTTTTTTTGTGAATTAAGTGCACTGTGAAAAATAGTTAGAACTTGGAATTTATTTTTATTTACGGTAAGCATGTGGATTAACTTTAATTAAAGTATTTATGAGTAATTACTAATTAACCGACTTCAAAAAAAGGAGGTTATCAATTCGACGCGTATGTACCTATGTAATATTTCCAAAACTGCCAAGTTTTTGCGACAGCTTCTGAACAAATATGCCAAATTTCAAAAGTGTATGTGTATGTATGTATGTAGGTATGTATGTTTTTATGTTTGTTCACGCATATCTCCGGAACTACAAGTCCGATTTGAGTGATTCTTTTTTTATTGTAGGTACTAGGTATGGTTCAACTTAGGGAGTAGTGCAAGTTTCATCAAAATCGGTTCAGTAGTTTTGGAGGTAGGAAGTTTTCATTCTCAATTACGTACAATTTTGAAGTCGGTCTTATCTTTTTATAAAATTTGTTAGTCTTTAATCTTTATTGACTTAGACTGTGAGGTCGTGGATGGATTAAATAAAAGAAAATCACTTTTATATTGCGCTTTATTTAGGTTAAGCGCATTCGGTAAGGCACGTCTTTACTCCAGGGAGGAAAGGAGAGTAGTAGTATAATATTTAACATTAAAATAAACTGTGACCTGCAGAGTCAACAAAAACGTTCCCATGCCAAATGTGAGCCTGACCATTTAAACTGAAAGGTCCCAACAATAAATTATTGTTTTATACATAGACTTATATATTACTCAGGACTGGGTCAATCGCGCGTTGCAATGATGCAGATTCGTAGGAGTCAAAACGCTCCGTTTGACTCCTACGTGACTTAGTCGTCTGTGGTCCGCAGAACAAATCGGGTGTCATCGTATGTCTATTCAGTGCCATAAAAATGCCTAGTTGTGTGGTAAAAAGCTGCAAAAATTATGTCAAAAAAGTTAAAAAAGCACATTGGAATATCTTATCATCGGTAAGCATCACAAATTCACAAACTGTTTAAGTATAGAAATAATTAATTTATAATTTTACTACATACCGATGTCCGCCATGGCTACTGTTTTACCGAGTAATGACGCAACCCCTACGTTCCACTTGGCGTTGAAAACGATCATAATGCTAAAAATAGGAGGCATTTTCAGCGTTTTGATCGTTTTTAACGCCAGGTGGAACGCGGGGTTCGTCGGTAAAACAGCATTCGCACGCGGCCGAATATTGTGTCGCACTACGTAGTTCAATCGATTTTTCATAGATGGCTCTCTATTTCCTTGTATGAAAAACCTATTAGCAAAATCTTCTAGTAGGCATATCCTTACATATAAATCGATGGTTTTATAGCTTTGGTAACATTGACTACCCTTGTTTTAAGAATTAGAAGTCGTTTATTATACTTCATACAATATCTTGACAGCAAGGTTAACATGTGGCATGCGAGACCCAAATGGTACGTCTTGAGTTTCTCAGATCCTAAATCTTTCAATACATTAACAAAAGACAGGAATTTTTGTATTCGAATTTAAGTAAATTCGACAAAATTCAGTTATTACTTAATTAGTTATTGATATAAAATCACATACAAATTGCAAAATGTTTTTATAATATTATTATACTTACCTATTATTTTAGTAAGTTTGTATTAAAATAATGTGTTTGTCCGAGTAAAATTAAGTAACGTAATATATTTACTAAAAATATCTTAACGGCCCGGCCGCATCTGCGTCTATCGTCCGAAGCTTCGTGCTAAGAGACGATACTATTGGACGATACACGCTGATCGTCACAGTATAGCAATATCCCTACAGTAGTGAAACGAATGTACTTGCGCAGAGCAACGGAGGGGTATCCGCGGGGAAGCGGGCGGCGCGGGCCCGCGCCGTCAAACTCGCGGAGTTTGTACGAATTCGCGCGCAGGTGTGACGTTGGCGCGTTGTCTACGAATTTTGTGTTGTAAAACGATAACTTATCTTATAAACAATGGAATATAATAAGTGTTCAGTGTACAGAATATGTAAATCTGATTCAAAAAACAAAAAGGATTTAAATTATCATAAAATATAATATCGACTCACAGTTCACACTAATATTGTGTTGGCCTTGGTGGAATTTATTTGCAATTTGCATCTCTGTTTTATTGTTTACGTTGTAAGAAGTGTAACAAGGAGAGAAACAATATAGAATAAAAATAAAAAAAACTGTCAAATACCCTGTTACATACTAATTAGTACCTACCTAGCTAGGTACACAGAGCCACACATCAAGTGTAACATTATGACATTTGGACCGCCCTTACCGCGCACGTAATAAGAGCGAGTTTTGAAGTGCTTCTGTTACACCTGACGTGTGGCCTACCGTACCTACCAATTGTTATAATATGATTAATTATTGTTGGATATTTTATATATCCGAATGCGTCTTCATTATTTTAATCCTTCGATCGTGGATTCTTGGAAATCTATTGTTATTCTATTGTATCTTGCTCACCGGTGAGCTTAAGGGGCTTGATAGGTTAATAAAATTTTTAAATCCATACTAATTAGTAATTACTAATATTATAAATGCGAAAGTGTGTCTGTCTGTCTGTCTGTCTGTTACCTCTTCACGCCCAAACCGCTGGACCGATTTTGCTGAAATTTGGCATGGAGATACTTTGAGTCCCGGGAAAGGACAAAGGATACTTTTTTCCTGGAAAAATGTACGGTTCCCGTGCGATTAACGAGTTTTGGCACAACGGAGTTGCACGCATCATCTAGTAAAGAACTCAAATCATCTAAAAATAAAGTTTCACGTAAATATCTGGCAGTACGACATAATATGTAAATGTAACACGCTGATTAATTACAAGCACAATATTTTATTTTTATTTTATTTCCCGTTTCGTGGCAAGTGGCAACCCTGGCATATCTGCTTGGTACTTACACCGGTGGCGGCATCGTGCGACATCAAAGGCGTTTCGTTACTGTAGGGATATTATATTGCTATACTGTGCTGATCGTCCAATAGTAACGGCTTTAGCGCGAAGCACCACGCCATAGTATAAAGAGGGGAAGTAAGTTATCTTCATACAAAGGCACCGCGCGCGGCTTGTATGTGTGCGTCATAGTATCAATGCGTCGCCGCACGCACACATATAAAAATCTCGAGTGGATTCGGGGTGTACCAGTCGGGGCTAACACTGTACGTGGCTCGCGCGTTCACGGCTTTTCGGCGCCGCGACACGAATCAAAAATTTCTGATAATAATCGCAGTAGAAACTATTGCTGTGTATTTGGGTGTTTTAATAATAATAATTCAATAATTCCATAATTATCTCTGTTCAGATTAGGTACCTATTGAACAGGAAAGGTACAATTACTAGTTAGTACTCACTCATTCTAGCATATAAAGATTATGATTATGATTATGATTATGATTATGATTATGATTATGATTATAATTTTTACTTGATGATGAGATACCTACTTACTTCTTTATTATTGTATAAGTAATTTTCTATGACACAGAGGAAGTAGGTAGGTCTACTTTCCCACTAGAACATAGTAAGTTTAGGTAAATAAGGGAATGTTTTAGGTACTTTTGATCCGTCGACTAATTTGCCGCTATTGCTTTGTTTACGTTAATTAGTAATGCCATTTCTCTATATTGTAGCATATTGTAGGTATATTACTATTTACTAACAACTTACAGTCAATTAAGTACTTATTTTATATCGTAATTAAAAATAAGTACTTAATTGACTAATTGTAATACTTATGTACATGAAGCAAAGTTCGAACCTTAGTTCAACAGATTTGTTTATAACTTTATAGGAGATAGGCGTAAAATTTGTAATGTTGTTTTACAGGGTATTTTTATAATTATTGTAATTAGACATAGGAATTCGGATTATATGCACGATTAAAGTGCCAAAATATGCATGCAAATATGCACGAAAAATGGCCAAAATACGCACAAAATATTATGTACAATCAAGAGTCACTTATTATTAAAAGTCGGGAGACCGCGACGCGACGTTGCCGCTGTTCATGCGGTGCGATTTGCGAACGAAGCGCAGTCAGTCGCGCGGCGCGCTCGCGCCCACATCACACCACCCCGCCAGCGCCGCCGCCGCGCCGCGCCGTCGTCGCCTAAAATTGACAGCCCTAAGACAGTAGGTAATTATCTCGCGGATTGGGCCGGAGTTGACTTACTTGCTCTCCTTTTACTATGACCACGCATATGCGGCCGCGGCATAAATTATACAACCCACAGATTAGAGTATAATAGAGTAGAATACAACCACAAAACACCGGCTAGTTTTGACGCCATATTGTAAACTAGCTGTTGCCCGCGACTTCGTCCGCGTTAGTATAGTAGATCACGTCCCAAGTATTATTTTTCAAAAATATTCAATGTACAGAATTGACTTTCTTACAATTTTATTACAATATGTATAGATTGGGTTTGGGGGGGCAAAGCCCCCCCCCCCCCACCCAAGAAAAGACCGATGCCAAAGCTCCCAGCATGTTAATCAAACGACACTCGAAATTTGTATAGAAAAGATAGACAAAAGCTCATAGCATGGCAAGGAGTGAAGATAGATACAAAGTGTGAAGGACAAATTTGTAGGAAATTTTATGGGCTTTCATTACGTACCGGACATTTTTTCTCTACAACGCACCGTTTTAGCGATATAAGCAAAAAACTAAAAATATTGAAACTTGAGCCCCTCCCCCCCCCTAGGTGATATCGTCATAATATATAGCCTATGTGTTGACCCGACCTCTATATAATATTCGTGCAAAATTTGAAGTAAATCCATTCAGTACTTTCTGAGTTTATCCCGGACATACATACAGACAAACAGACAAACAGACAAAAATTCTAAAAACTATATTTTTGGCTTCCATATCGATTGTAGATCACGTCCCAAGTATTTTTTTTTTTTAAATATTCAATGTACAGAATTGACTTTCCTACGATTTTATTATATGTATAGACAAAACGCACCAAGCGCCGCGGTGGTGAACGCTGAACTAATTCAATCAAACGGCTGCTTTTGAATCAGCTGTACAGTGTTGAACGTTTTGTGCGACTCATAAATCATAATATTCAATTAGAGGCCGGGGTATCCTCGAAATTTTCATACATTATTAATACCAAAATCATTTTCTCATACGAAAATATTTAACATGTTTGAGTTATTTTTCAGCTTAAGGGCCCGGGTTACCCTCGAAATTTTCATACATTCTTAATACCAAAATCATTTTCTCATGCGAAAATATTTAACATGTTTGAGTTATTTTTCAGCTTAAGATAGTAATTACCAAGGGTCCTGAGCAAATTTTTTTTACAAAATATTTAAATACTAAAAAAAAATTTTTTGTGTTTAAATATTTTTTAGTAAATTTACTACTAAATATTTAAACACCAAAAAATAGACAAAAACACTAAAGAATATATAAATAAATAGTACCTAAATTTACTACAAAATATTTAAACTAAAAAATATTTTTTATTATTTAAATATTTTGTAAATTTACTACTAAATATTTTTAGTAAATTTACTACTAAATATTTAAACACCAAAAAATAGACAAAAACACTAAAGAATATATAAATAAATAGTAAATTTACTACAAAATATTTAAACTTTAAAAAATATTTTTTATTATTTAAATATTTTGTAGTAAATTTACTATTTATTATATATTCTTTAGTGTTTTTGTCTATTTTTTGGTGTTTAAATATTTAGTAGTAAATTTACTAAAAAATATTTAAACACAAAAAAATTTTTTTTAGTATTTAAATATTTTGTAAAAAAAATTTGTTCAGGACCCTAGGTAATTACTATCTTAAGCTGAAAAATAACTCAAACATTTTAAATATTTTTGCATGAGAAAATGATTTTGGTATTAAGAATGTATGAAAATTTCGAGGGTAACCCGGACCCTTAAGATAGTAATTACCTAGGGTCCTGAACATTTTTTTTACAAAATATTTAAATACTAAAAAAAATTGTGTTTAAATATTTTTTAGTAAATTTAGTACCTACTACTAAATATTTTTATATAATTTAAACTTAAATTTAAACTTTAAAAAATAAAAAATATTTTTTAGTTTAAATATTTTGTAGTAAATTTACTATTTATTTATATATTTTTTAGTGTTTTTGTCTATTTTTTGGTGTTTAAATATTTAGTAGTAAATTTACTAAAAAATATTTAAACAAAATTTTTTTTTTTAGTAAGTATTTAAATATTTTGTAAAAAAAATTTGTTCAGGACCCCAGGAAATTACTATCTTATGCTGAAAAATAACTCAAACATGTTAAATATTTTCGTATGAGAAAATGATTTTGGTATTAAGAATGTATGAAAATTTGGAGGGTAACCCGGGCCCTTAAAAAGCTAGACGTGTGCTTGAATGGCGTTGTTCAGTCAAAGGGCATCTCATCGGCATGCAAAAAGATTCTTGGTGATCGGATCTTCAAGGTTTTTTTTTTATAAAATGAGGGGGCAAACGAGCAAACGGACCACCTGATAGAAAGCAACTACCATCGCCCTACACTCGCAAGATCAGAAAGTTTGCAGGTGTGTTGCCGACCTTTTAAAAGGGAATACGCTCTCTTCTTGAAGATTTGCCTGTCTTATTGGTCCGGCTACTGCTGGGTAACTATTTAGTAATATGTGCTCAGTGCTGCTGGTTGTAGTTTTGTACTGTACTGCTCAGTGTGTCCTGACCCTGTCTTCGGGTGTTATGACCATAGAATATAGGTTCATAATACAATATATTATTATATTATATAGAGAGTAATGACGTTGGTGTCTGGGAATGTGTTATGGATGATGTCATCGACCTTATCGTAAATATTCGAATGGTATTTCAAGGATAAGCCAAGTAAACACATCGTCCTTCGATGACCATTTAAATTTAAACCCTAATTTACATTATAAAACAATCACTAATAATTAAAGGTCTAACGCTATACATACCTACTCCTATATTATGATTTATGACTTAATAAAATGAGTTATGACATATCCGTACTCATAATATTATTATGCGAAAGTGTGTCTGTCGACTCGTTACCTCTTCACGCCTAAGCCGCTGAGCCTATCCTGCTGGGACATGAAGATACTTTGAATCCCGAGGATGGAAAGGACATAGGATACTTTTTGTTCCGGAAAATGTAGGCGCGTGTAACGTATTTTGGTGCAACGTAGTTGTGGGCGTCATCTAGTAATGAATATATTAAGGCGCTATATTGATTGTAATTTTACCGCAAGGGCAATTTTATACTTATTTTAAAACAAATCTATAAATATAATTAATAATATAATGCTATAAACTAATACAATAATTACTAAACTACAATAAAAACTAGTAGTATAAAAATTAGTTAGTTTAAATATAAAAAAGGTTGTCATCCAGACTGCTGCCCTTAGGGAGAGTGCCCAAAATGCTGGCGACATTGCCCCGCTGTAAAGCGAGGCTCATTTTATACTTTTGTATGACTATAAAGTCGTGAATACGCTGCGGCCAGAAGCTATCGGCTCGCTCGGAAAACATGCGAAAAAACATATTAATAATTTTGTTTATTTAAACAATAACTAGGAGCATTTAAGCAAAATGCTTCTATACGATTTTGGATTGCAAAGGTGTCTATTAATTAGACTAATTTTCTATACAATACATACTATTCTCGTTCAAAAATAATCTTCAAATTTGAGGTCATTTCGATCGAGAAATGTATCGAGGCAAAATACATTAATCGTGTTTCTGGTTCTTCTCAAACCTAGATAAGGCTATGAAGATATGTATATCTCATTACCAGATTTTTAACATTTCTGAGGGTCCTATAGTATTACTTCAAAAAGGACGTTATTATCAATACAGCGCCTCGGCCGATGGTTCCCGACTGAATAACCGCAGGCCAATCTGACCACACCGATCTAACCGTAGGCCTATCTGACCACATGCATCTGACCAGACTCGTTTTGTGCATTTGTTCACACGGGAATGCGCAAAGTCAGCACGAGTCGGGTTCAGAAACTCTGGAAGATCGATCTTCCTAGTAACTATTTTGTAATCAGTGGTACCTATGTCAGCCTTTACATGATAATATATCTAAGGCATCAAAGCTTACCATGTATTATTGATGCTAATCCCTATTGTTCTTATGTTTAGTGCGTAGATGATCATAATAATTTAAAATTTCAATTTTTTTCCCTAATAATTTCAACAAATCATATTGTAATTTACTTACTTCATCATCTGAATAATAAGTATATCTGGCTGTACATAAAATCCACATTTTTTTTAATTTCAAGTGATTTTCCCGGCCCTAAAGTCGCCATTAGTTACCCAATTCATCTACTTACGTTTAATTATACCACGCAAGTGATATTTCGCTTTCGTATAAATAATATTATATAATATTATGTATTAAATACTTAGTTTTTTTTTAATTTCAGATTTACCAAAATGAATCAAATCCAAGAAGAAACTGAAGGTCAGTTCACTCGTAAAACACCATCAATTGCAATCAAATTATGCAAACACATTGCAAATCTACCTACTATTATGAAGATGCAAAAACAAAGTTCATCGTAGAAGTGTTTTAAAACGACGTTTTTTTCTTTCAGATGACATATTGAGAAAATTAGAAGCATTCGATTGGAGTAAAAAGTCTACCATAGTAATCAGTGTCTTGGATGACGACAATCAAAACAATTCGTTGGTAGGAAAGGCAAACACTAATCATAATCAAGACACCAATCGTAGTCGTGAAAACGGTAGAAAACACCAAGAATCTAATTCAGAAAGCAATAAACAACAGCCTCCTCTTTTTCAAATTACTAAAGTCGGTCAACCGAATGTTAATACTAATAACCGAGGACCACAAATAAATGAAGATATTCAGGAGTCGTTGAATATTATATCGCACAACTTAATTTTAATCGCAAGAAAGTTTGACACATTGACAAATAGTACTTTAGAATGTATAGAATTTAAGAAAAACGTTTTTACATTGTTAAATAGTATGGTGTCTAATATTGTTATTCCTCGAAGTTATGATAAGTATTTTGTGATCGATTTTCTTCGCCGTACGGCGAACATTGGGATGAGAAGCTACAACTACTACGCTTCATACAACTGTCTGAAAACATTATTTGAGGAGATGATCAATTTTACAAATTCACAACAAAATAAACGTAACGAAACAGATAAAAACCAAAGCAATCATTCTAATTTAGATAGCTTAGAAAACATAACATTATCCAGTTTTTTCAATGAACCAATAAATATAAGTAATAAAACGACTAGTCCAAAAGCGAAACGAAGAAAATCAAATCCGGAGGCAAAAAGACAAGCGAAAGAATGTAATGACAGTCAAGTACACGGCCAAGACGCTATAAACTCACTACGTTCTATGGTGGAGGGTATCTACGGTACACATCACAGTAGCAGCAACCAGAGCAACATCGGGCAACAGGCCATGAGCCGCGGCCAGCCCCCGCCGTATCCTTGTCTGAGTGAAGTCGCCATGTCACCGGTCTCCCTCGATGTAAGTTCAACTTGTGGTATTCGTGGATATTCCATTTTCAAATCACACAATGCAGCCTGCAGGTCACATTGTGTGAATTGAAAATGGAACTACTAAATAACATGTAATTTGTCATTTGCACTAATTATTACTCATAATTATTATTACTTACTCATGTTTGGTGTAAGCGGGATGAAGGAGGTAATGCACAATCCGACTGTTTCAACCCACATTATAAATTGAAAATAACATATATAATACCTCAATAAGGTTATGTGGTATGATATAGTTGAAATACGTGAAATACGTGTAGATTTCCGCCTCCTGTCCTCGAGTATCAGTTGTCTCAGGTTTTGGTTGATTTCACATCCCATCTGCTGGCGTTGCTGCAACATCGAAACTGCGGTTGTTGTTTTTCGATATTCCATACCGGCAGCAAATTATCTTTGCTCCTTTTCCTTAGTTTGTGAGTATTGATTTTTCGACAGTTCATTCATCATTGGCTAATTTACTTATTTCTTTGGAATTTTTGCCATACTATTGGCTTTTGCTCCAAAATCTAGGTGCAAATCTTTTGAATTTGTTAGCAACTTTACCGATTTCATCCTACTATAATATTTGAGTCTATTCCAGTCCCCTCTCTTGCGGCAGATAATGGGACAACTTTATATTTTTATTTTACCATATTATCACGAATTGTGTTATCATTTTCCCATTATCTAAGAACAGAACAAAGGGATCCATTCATTGATAAATATACCTCATGCGCCCGAAAGCAGAGGCAGTCGTTAACTCCGTATGAGAATTGCAGTGGTCCCCATAATAAGTTGAGCTTAAGTTAGCGATGAAACTTATATTGTAGAAAAATCAATAAAGGGATTTTAAAAAGTATTTAATAGAAATTTGTGTGCTTTACGCTTTACATTCTGTGTCTTTTCATAAATTAGATCATTTGTCAACCATATAGGATATTTTTCTTTATGTGGTTTGCGTTTCGGAACATGTTTACTAATTACATAGTCGCTCGGGGGACGCCTTCTACGCTAGTACTATCAAAATTAATACAAATAATATCTATATCGAGGGGCGGACCGTAAGGATCTAATTTACCAATATGCTTCATTGTTTAACATTCCAAATTACTTAGTACTAAATCTAGAATTTTATTATCTTTATTCACTACAGAATTCTTTTCATTTAACCTGTGGATTTAACCCAGTCAAGGAGATAAAATCAGTAAGAGCGTAGCCTAAATTATTTTAATTATTATCAGCAACAAGAGTTTTACCATCCACTCCTTTATTCCAGGAAAGAAAGCCCATATTAAAATCACCCACTATTACAATATCATCTAGTTCATTAGTCAAATTATTTATGGTGTTATCTAGGAAAGTTGAAAGTTATGTATGCATAATTGGTGCAGATAAGCAGAGAGTATAAACAGCGCAAATACCTATTTTCTTCATCTTCTTACCCTTTCGGAGGTTTAATAGAATATAACTATTATTATAGTGGAGGCAATGAAGGTTTTCACCTCCAATTTCGTTGAACCTCCATCGATTTTCATGAAAATTGGTGAGTAGGTGGGGGATACCCTAAGAAACAAAAGTGACATAGTGCCACCTTGCGCTTTTGCCCTGGGGGTGGATGCCAAACCTTCTCGGGGGGTGAATTTTTTTAAATAAAAATAACCCCAGGAATCAATAGACACAAATTCTAAGCAAAATTTGTTACATAAAGTTTTTGAATAAATAAATACTTTCGGAGTTATTAAAGATCATGTTTTTACATGAGAAAAATTCATGTCTTAAAGTGGTTTTTCATAATTAACTAAGAAACTATACGTTTTTACGAAAAACGTGTATTTACCAAAATTAAAGCCAATAAAAGAACAAACTAATTTCTACCCTAAATACCTTCCTAATTCCTATACTCATTTAAAGTGAGCTATAGGTGATTGTATATATATTTTCTTTCGGCGAGTACCTAAGTCTAAGCATTCAAACTTAAATAACGGTAAACCGATGCATTTTATGACGTGTACTACCTTAAAATCTTTTAAAGTGCTTAAAAGCACCTTTCTAATAAGTATTTTACAAAGTTTATAGCATCAAAATTGAACAAGTTATGATAAGAATAAGATGACCCTTACAAATTTTTTTGGAAAAATCGAAAAATAAAACGTTGACCATTTCTACAATAATTAAAATTTATGGTTATACCCAAAAGCTTTTCTTTATTTTAGCATAATTAATGACCTCAAAAATTTTTCTTGGTTTAGAATGCTTAGTTTAGAAAAAAATAATGATTTAGTAAAATCGAAATTATTCAAATTTTCGTAAATATCATTTTGTTTTGAACATAACTTCAAAAATATTGAACCTTCGTAAAAATTATTAAGAAATTTGTGTCAATTTTTGTAGAAATCTTTTGATTTTTATAAGATGAAAAATAACGAAGATAGAGACGTTTAAAGCTTAACTTTTACCGCGAGAACCATGACACCGGGATCTTTTAACCCAATTTTTTTTAAACCAAGGTGTTTAAAAAGTATTTTTCAAGTTGATCTTAAAGCTCTTTAAATTACTTTTAAAATGGTCGATAAATGAACCCGATGGCTTAAAAATTATCAGAGTTATTGTGATATTAACGAAAAAAATTTTTTGAAAACAATTTTGAAGCAGAGATTTGAGATGCAAATATTGTAGGAAACCCTGTCAATGGGTACATCTATACTAATATTATAAATGCTAAAGTGTTTTCGTCTACCTGTTACCTCTTAACACCCAAACTGTCCAACCGATTTTGCTGAAATTTAGTATGAAAATACTTTGAGTCTCGGGAATGGATATGGACATAGGATACTTTTTATCCCGAAAAAATGTACGGTTCCAGCGCGATTGCAGGCGTCATCTAATCCATACCAAATGTACATTAATCTTTTCAAGTCTTTTAATATTCAGAAAGTAAACGAAACGGTAAATCTCTATATTAGATAAGAGAGGGGCTTTTTAAAATGATGTGCGTCTATTAAATATTTCAGTCTAGCAGATTCAGCCTTTGCGTCAATTTTTTGCACAGAGGGTAGTTTTAAATCATTGTTTAAATATTTCGACTAAATAATATCAATGTTTGAAATAAATTAATAAAATTTATCTTAAAAATGACAAAATATTAAAGCTGATAAAAAAACTTAAAATAAAAACTTAAAGCTTATTATTCAGCCATTGGGTAGTTTACAGGGGTGAAAAAAATTCGCAAAAAAAACATAATGAGGCCCACTTGCGCCAATCTGGGTTAAAGTTAACTCTGAGTTAAACATCATGTCATATCTGTCACTCACCAAGTCAGTGATAGAGATGACATGATCTTTAACTCAGAGTTAACTTTAACCCAGATTGGCGCAAGTGGGCCTAAGAGATTAATACTAAGTAAATAAACCTAAAAAATTGGGTTCAAAAACTTAAACGTAATAAGTTTTTGAACCCAATTTTTACCATTATTCCGCAATAATGGTAAAAATTGGGTTTTTTTTCCTAAAAGTGCCCCTTGCACTTTTAGGGGTTTATACTTCAGTCTTATCGAAAAATTATATCATAAATACTAAACATCTTTATGTAATGTAAAATACGATTTTAAAACAAAGAAAATTAAAAAAATATTTTCTTCACGGTTAAAGGGATGGTTGCTAAAAGGATTGAAAAATTAATTAAAATATAATCATAAATCATGAATAAAACATTAAAAACATTTATTTTATCAAATTAAACACAATTAGTTAAGCCAGAATGGTTAAATCTGCATTTTTTCTATTTTCAACAAAAGGGGTAGATTTCACCCCTAAAATAAAAAAAGCGGCCAAGTGCGAGTTGGACTCGCCCATGGAGGGTTCCGCAGCAGCAATAAGGTTTATTTTTATGAAATTAAAATATTTTTGATTTATTTTTATATTTCAGTCGATTTAATGAAATTTAGATTAAGGCTTACTATTTATGACGTATAAAAAAAACTACTGGCTAGATCTCGTTCAAACCAATTTTCGTTGGTAGTTTTTATAATAATCTACATCATATATTTTTTTTTAGAATTATCATGCCTCTACTTTAGAAATTAGAGGGGGGGGGACACACATTTTTCCACTTTGGAAGAGTCTCTCTCGCAAACTATTCAGGTTAGAAAAAAATGATATGAAAAACCTCAATATGATTTTTAGAGACCTATCCATAGATACCCCACACGCATAGGTTAGATGAAAAAATATTTTTTTGTTTCAGTTGTACTTTACTATTTATGACGTATAAAAAAAACTACTGGCTAGATCTCGTTCAAACCAATTTTCGTTGGTAGTTTTTATAGTAATCTACATCATATATTTTTTTTAGAATTATAATGCCTCTACTTTAGAAATTAGAGGGGGGGGACACACATTTTTCCACTTTGGAAGAGTCTCTCTCGCAAACTATTCAGGTTAGAAAAAAATGATATGAGAAACCTCAATATAATTTTTGGAGACCTATCCATAGATACCCCACACGCATAGGTTAGATGAAAAAAAAAATTTTTGTTTCAGCTGTACCTATGGGGACCCCTAAAATTTTTAATATTTTTTCCATTTTTGCATCAAAATCTTAATGCGGTTTACAGACTACATCTGCTTACCAAGTTTCAATAGTATAGCTCTAATAGTTTCGGAGAAAAGTGGCTGTGACATACGGACGGACGGACAGACAGACAGACAGACAGACATGACGAATCTATAAGGGTTCCTTTTTTGCCATTTTGGCTACGGAACCCTAAAAAAGCGCGATACGCGCGTATGTCACTTTTAAAGTAGAGGGCTTAACGTACTTAGTCCCAAATCGATGGAGGTTCAACGAAATCGGAGGTTGCACCTGATTTTTGCCTTCATTTACTGAGCTATAAGTCCTCACATGCACTTTGTTTGTCATTAAGCCGAAAGCTGTTAAAAGTCTTCTTAACTGCAATAAGTTAACCACCTTCGTCGCTTTTGTTGTAGAACTGTGATACAGTACGGTCGCGACAATATACTAATTGGTATCTGTCATCTATAAATTCGGAATCATGAATTAAATCATCGACCACCATCTTGCAATAATAAATATAAATAAAATTAATTGTTAATGTGTAATGTATTACTTTCAGGGCGACAACGACACACGGCAACTAGGCTACACTACTCCCACTACTCCAGGCTTCGATGTTCCTCTAAACCCCTCGATATCCTTTGTGACATCCCTGAATCCTGCGAGGATAAGAGTCGCAGATGGATACTGCCGAATATGTAGTAGACTAACAAACAGAATATGCCTCGGATGCTCTAAGATTAATACAATTACGTATTACTGCAGCCAAATGTGCCAGGTGAGAAATTTATTATACTATAGGTATTATTATTTTTTCACTATCCACCTCCCTAACTTTGTCAGGGCTTGTTTTATGCTATAATTTAATTATATTATTATAATAATTTCTTTGAGTATGTACATTTTTATAACCAATAAAATAAATATAAGCGCCAATTTTACAAAATTCCAATTAAAATAACCAAATTAAATAATTATACTGACAACAAAATAAATAAATAACATAACATCTACAATTACCAATTAAAATAAAAATCAAAATTCAGTACAACTAAATACAATAAAATAATAAATCCTACTATCAGTGACGGATTAACCCTTTATCAAATTAAGCAATTTTGCTTAGGGCATCACGTCTGAGGGGGCACCAGAAGTCAAGAGTAATGTTCGACCGATTCTAGTTGACATAATATGGATGGGAGGCCCACAGGCATGGATTGCAGCTTAGGGCATCAAGTAGGTAGTCTTAATCCATCACTGCCTAGTACTATACTATTTAATTGATACTAAATTATCTTTATGCGAAAGTGTGTCTGTACGATAACCTCTTCACGCCCAAATCGCTGAACCGATTTTGGTGAAATTTGGTAGGTATGTACTTTGACTCTCGGGAAAGGACATAGGACAGTTTTCATCCCGGAAAAACGTACGATTTGCGGGCACCAACTGCAGTAAAATTATAAAGATGAAGAGTCTGTTTTTAACGCGCTAATGCCAGGATTCAGGATAGTGATTCGAATTGAATTTCATTTGTTAATTATTTATTATAAAATTATTATTAATAATAATAACTAATCTATTAATTAGCTAAAAGTATGATGCAGATACGAATGTACTGATTTTTATTCCAATTGATTACTTAAATATATACACAATACAAATGATCAATGAGTAATGACAAATAAACGATATTATCTACTTCCTCTGACTTTGCGTAGGAGGATATATGGATCATGAACCGTATAAGGCCACTCTAACGGGAAAATGCTTGTTATTCATTAATTAACTAAATAAATTAAGAAAACAAATTATCAAGTCATGCTCTGTTTCATAAGGTATCATATTATAAATCTCTTTTTAACCTAGCTTCAATAGCCATTTAATAAACTTAAGTTTTGTTAAGCTCTTCCAAATTCCCTTCCCTTCCCTTGCAAGGAACACAGCTCCAAACAAGGCCAATATTATATACTTATCAGTCTTTTTACTTGAAAATAGAGGTGCAAGACGTATTTATTTGCTTTTACTAAAACGACATTATAATTTCTTTAGCTGTATCGGCAAACGTTGTTTTGCCATTTAAAGTATATTTTCTACATCATCAGTTGATACATGTTTTACCCCCTCTTTTGTCCCCTAAGAGGATGTGGGGGGGGAAGGTCACACACCAGATGTTAAGGGCCCGGGTTACCCTCGAAATTTTCATACATTCTCATTTTCTCATACGAAAATATTTAACATGTTTGAGTTATTTTTCAGACAATATATCAGACAAAGGTGTAATTTCGGGTGTCATTTCATATCTTTTATGTACAGAATTTTCATTTCTACAACAGAATATTGTCTTCCTCCCGCACGCGCTTTGGTGACGCCCACTATCGTAATATTTTAATCTACACTACTATTATAAAGAGGAAAGATTTGATTTCTTGTTTGTTTGTGTGTTTGTTTGTTTGTTTGTTTGTTTGTTTGTTTGTTTGAGTCGAATAGGCTCCGAAAATACTAGACTTTTGTTGAAAAGAATTTTTCAAATCGGTCTAGTAGTTTCGGAGCCTATTCGACTCAAACAAACAAACAAACAAACAAACAAACAAACACACAAACAAACAAAAAATCAAATCTTTCCTCTTTATAATAGTAGTGTAGATTAAAATATTACGATAGTGGGCGTCACCAAAGCGCGTGCGGGAGGAAGACAATATTCTGTTGTAGAAATGAAAATTCTGTACATAAAAGATATGAAATGACACCCGAAATTACACCTTTGTCACTACATCGCTATAGAAGCCAAAAATGTGGTTAGTTTTTTGTCTGTCTGTCTGTCTGTCACTCTTTCTGTCTGTCTGTATGTTTGTTCCAGCATCACACGAAAAATACTGATCCGATTTGAATGTGGTTTTCGCAGATATATTTATCTTCTTCCAACTTAACATCTGGTGTATAAAGTTTTTTCCCCCCACCCCTCTAAGGGGACAAAAGAGGGGGTCAGATTCTGTATCAAACTTTTTTCTTTAACACGAAAACTACTGATCCGATTTGCATACGGTTTTCACAGATTTGCATACGGTTTTCACAGATATATTATATTTGTCTTCTTCCAACTCAACATCTGGTGTATGAAAATCCTCCCCCCCCTCCCCTCTCAACCCTCTCTGGGGACCAAAGAGGGGTCAGATTTTGTATACAACTTTTTTCTTTAGTGGACTTACTTCATGTTAGGTATTAACTGTGTTTTTCAACTTAACATCTGGTGTATGACCTTCCCCCCCCCACACCCTCTTAGGGGACAAAAGAGGGGGTAAAACATGTATCAACTGATGATGTAGAAAATATACTTTAAATGGCAAAACAACGTTTGCCGGGACAGCTAGTATAATAATATTATGCATCCTACCAATAACGATGTTTTTATTTTCAGGAAAAAGAATGGTCTAGTCACATGTTCCACTGCTGGAGACCCATTTGAATTCAAGACTGAAAATATTATTAAAAAGATGTTGACGAGAAATTAAGAGCTTAAAAATTATATTATAATAATATGTACTTAATAAGAATTTATAATAATATTATGTAGGTATAGTTAAGTGATAGGTCTACCAGAATCTGATGGCAAATTTTGACAGCAGATTTTAAAAAATATCCTTGGTCATTGGATTTTATTTAATATTTGCATGTTTCACACACAGAATCAGCCGCTATAAGGAATTAAAAAATGGATCAAAATGTTAATTTATTCCTGTCTCCCCGGTATTGCTAGAGTCAATTTACTTTCTCACTTTTTGCCATCAGATTCTGGCAGACCTATACATACCTATCCTATAACTAACCTATATTTAGTATGTAAGGAAAAATATTTCTATAAGGAAGAAATACACTGTTATATCAATCAATGTAGTGAAAACTGGGAACACTAATAATTATGATTTATGAATTATAATTCTATTCTTTATTGTGCACACAGTGACCTCCATTAAACAAGTACCCGTACTTGTAGACTATAATGGAGCATGATGTCAGTGTGCACAGTGCACACATAATAA
The DNA here is from genome assembly GCA_905404155.3 of Plebejus argus. Lineage (NCBI taxonomy): Eukaryota > Metazoa > Arthropoda > Insecta > Lepidoptera > Lycaenidae > Plebejus > Plebejus argus. The sequence goes on from FR989942.1 coordinate 8,330,290, forward strand.
TATAATATTATAATAAATTGTAATAATTTCTGTGGAAAGTAAAAACATACCTAATGTTTTAACTTTTAAATCTATCTATCTATCTATATATATAAAATTACAAGTCCTGACTGACTGACTGATTCATCATCGCTGAGCAAAAACTGTTAAAGTTACAGCCACGAGGGTTGTTTTATAAAGTAGACACCCACTAAGGAAGGAATTTTGGAAATTTTACCCCGAAGCGGGTGAAAAAGGGGTTGAAAGTTTGTATGAGAGTCCGTCATTTCTTAAGTTAGAAACATGAAACTTTATTGGGCTACTGAATAAAAATAAATAAATACGTATTTAAGCGTTTTTGGAATTTCTACCCCCAAGAGGGTGAAATTGGGATTGAAAGTTTGAATGAAAGTTCTTGAGTTAGAAACATGAAACTTTATTTTTGTGCTACTGATTGAAAATGGATGGATACGTATTTAAGCGTTTTTATAAATTCTACCCCCAAGGGGGTGAAATTGGGGTTGAAAGAATGAAAGTCCGACATTTCTTAAGTTGAAACATGAAACTTTATTTTTTACTGATAAAAAATAAATGGATGCATATAATTTAAGCGTTTTTGGAAATTCTACCCCCAAGGGGGTGAATTGGGGTTGAACGTTTGTATGAAACTTTCGTCAATTTTAAACCGATTAGTTTGAAACTTTGCATGCATAAAGCTACTATGACGTAGGCATCTCCTCAGTAAGGAATTTAATAAATTCTATCCCTAAGGGGATGAAAGTTTTTAGAAATTTTCTTAGACTTTCGACTGAACTGAAATTATTAAAGATTTGAGTTTCTATGATAAGACGTTCGCTTTAATAGGATTTTAGTAAATTCAACCCCCGTGGGAATAAAATAAAATATCTCCGTTACTATACTATGCTAACGCGAACGAAGTCGCGGGCAACAGCTAGTATCTTATAAGAAAATCTTGTCCTTTTTTAGGGTTCCGTACCCAAAGGGTAAAAACGGAAACTTCTATGTCTGTCCGTCTGTCTATCTGTGTGTCTCCAGGCTGTAACTCAAGAACCGCTATTGCTAGACTTCTGAAATTTTCACAGATTGTGTTTATCTGTTGCCGCTATAACAACAAATACTAAAAACAAAATAATATTAATATTTAAGCGGGGCTGCCATACAACAAACGTGATTTTTCGGCCTTTTTTCAACAGGTAGGCACTTGAAATTTTCACAAAGGCCTTAAATGCGCCCATGGTTGTACCCTCAGTACCTATATTAATTATCGAGTTATTGAGAAAAAACTAATTTGGCGATTTAGAATCAGCGTCGTCCTTTTTCATCTGGTAAGTATATGAAAGACGGGCGTGAGTGTGAAGAGAGAAGGACGATGTTTGATTTTTTGGGTTAGTCCCCCTCAAGGATAACGCAAATGGAAACTCAGAAGATAAATGAAGACAATAATTATATCAAAGACAGCATTTATATTATTATTATTTAATATTAGGGTTCCGTAGTCAACAAGGAAGCCTTATAGTTTCTGTCTGTCCGTCTGTCTGTCCGCGGTTTTGCTTAGAGACTATAGGACCTACAAAGCTGTAATTTGACATGAATACACATATTAATAATGCCGACAAAATGGTACATAAAATATTTAAAAAATATTTTTATGGTACCTACCTCCCCTACACATCAAGCGGGGTTAAATTTTTTTTTCGCGCCCACCCCATCGTGTGGGGTGTCGTTGTATAGATTTTTTAAAAATATTATGAGTATTCATAGACCATTTTCCGATTTAGGGATCCATTTGTGAAATATTAAGTTTTAAAGTGGAAAAAATCGTTAAGGGTCCAGTGTCCCCCCTTCTACCAGCTAAACGGTTGCTTCTGGAAATGTGGAAAAATTCACGGGAATTGCTGAATTTAAAAGGAAAACTATCACGGCTAAGAAGACTTCATAAGTTATTGAGAAATAGTCGATCAACTAAAAAAAATTTGTTCGGCGAAGTATAAAGGAACTTTTCGTTCAAATTCCTTTGAAAGTAACTGAGATGATGTTGTTAGTAGTGTAAAACATGTTATAAATGTACATTCATTGCCCATACTAAAATTTTCAAAAACTAGCGGTGCTCCGGAACCCTATATTGCGCGTGGCCCGACACGCACTTGGCCGGTTTTTATTGTATTAAAGTTTGTTTAAAACTGGCCGTACTCAGCCTCAAATTAAGGTGACGCCTTGATAATTTGGCTGTAAGCGATGTCCATTTTTCTCAGCAATGACTAAAGCTAACAAATTAAAGTTCACTGTCAGTATTCATCATGTATTTGTCTTTGAATTACCCATAGCCAGGCCTGTTTCACTCCGCGCGTAGGTATCGAACACAGATTAGAGTATTATAGAGTAGAGTATCGAAAACATACCTACGCGCGGCTGCCCTTGCGCAGGGTATAATTATTATTCGGTGGGGCCGCGCGAGCGAGCAGCGACGGACATACTTTTTAAGTTTTGACCTGTTTTTATTAAAATGGAAAATAAAAAGAAACACCCTAAAAAGTATTGTGCTGTATTCAATTGTTTAAAAACTGATTGCGATACAAATTTATCTTTTTTAGGGTTCCGTACCCAAAGGCATATTTTCTGATAAACTTGTACGGAGTACTATTATATTATCAGTAGTGAAACGAATGTACTTGCGCAGAGCAACGGAGGGGTACCCGCGGGGAAGCGGGCGGCGCGGCGCGGGCCCGCGCTTACAAACTCGCGGAGTTTGTACGCCTTCGCGCGCAGCCAAAAGCACATAAAAGTAAGAGTAAAAAATGTAATAAGTACTAAAAACGAAACAAATAATAAATTATGTACATAATATGTATTTTATTTGTAAAATAAAATAGAATGTAACTATAAACCATTGACATAAGTCACATAAGAAACAGCTTTAATTTTACAATTAATTTTATTAACGACTTCAAGAAAAAGATCCAAGTTCTGTTCAATGTATGTATAAAAAAAATTATATGTTCCTTTTTTAAACTTTTCTCAAAACGCTGAAAACGCTCAAAAATCCGTTCCACTTGGTTTGTATCACTGACGCTCACATGCTAATGGAACGGGAAAACTACGGTCTTGAGCACAGATTAAGGATATATAGGTAGATGTAGTCTTAGCCCGTCATCGCGTGGCCATTTTGTGCTTATTTAATATTTTCATACAAGTAGTGTGCGTTTATTTTCTTGAATATTTCTATTTGTCGATCATTTCGAAGCACATTTAAATCCAGAAAAGAAAGTCATTTAGTTCATGATATCGATAAACTATAGTTCAAGTAATGAGAATCCGTAAACACACGTAAAAAGCTATGCAACTTTTGTAGTCAAATTAGTAATTAATGTGACATTTTTAGCACTAATGCCTTACATAGCACGAATAAGGGATTATTAAACTTAAATATTATCCTTTTTAGCTTACAAAAATACCAATTAAAAAGTCCAAAAAACGTTGTTCAAAACTTACGTATTTAATGTTAAATCCACGTGTTTGAGGCATTCTTTGGCCATTCTTATGGTTTATAATTTAGCGGAACCATAGAACTCAACAATATCTAGCATAAAATGTTCAATAAAAACCTTTATTATCACTTTTATTACATGAAATATGCATACCGACTCCTTTGTTATGTCCTAGTAAGTAGGACATAACATTACACGCTTTTGACGCTTGTACACTGATATAAGGCTCTCTCCTGCTATAGTATCTCAATCATTGAGGTAATAATACTTATCTCAATGGTCTTGAGCATAGACTTATAAATTATAATATACTGACGTAGGTTTATGGTCTTGAGCGTGAGCGTTCTGACTTCTGAGCTTGTAACGGAACCTAGCCTTAATCTGTGGATGGAGTTGACTGTTGACATTTGACAAATGACAGCTGTAATTACCTTTTACCTTATCGAAATAACAATAAAATTTTGGTTTTCTTATTAATTTACGGTATTATTTTAAATTAAAATACGTAAAAATACTACAACACCACCATCTCACCTCATTTTTTTTACCTCTAAAACTTACAAAAATGTGAAAGCAATAATGCCTTCAACGGAACGCACAACTAGCATTGAATTACCAAATAAAACATAAACAAAATGCAAAAGCTGTACCAATTACATACAATTTGATTTACTTTATAGCTGCAGCATCTGAATTGTTAAAATCTATAAATCTAACATGTGGTATGCAGCCTTGCTGCGATTCCTTCGGAGGCGTTTAGTATTGGGCATTATTTTTGCTTCTTCCTTGACGTACTGCATAGTCAGCTTTCTAAGAGAGGTATGTATGTAACTTATAACTTGTAAGGTCTATTTAAATTCCTGACACATTACCTGAAGCTACAATAAATACTTATGGTGATCTCTGATAGTGTTATGTTGAACAGTAAAAATTAATAAATAAACATCGATACAATCTCATATTAAGTACCCAATTACCCATAAGATTGCAGCTTACATTAAATTTTATAAATATTAGTATTTGAAGCTTCCTAAATAGGGTTGCCAATGCCATCACCTAAATTGCCATCGCTGGTCAGGCACAACAACATTCCTGGACATTTCGGCAAAATATGGTTATTTCCCCGGACACTATTTACGATTATGTCTTGCAAATTTTTTATTTTTTAAAAATTTGATTATCTCAAGTCCGTGCAAGAAACCGTGTATGCTTAGCGAGTCTTTATCTTTCGTTTATTGCTGCATGACTAAATTAATACTCTAAATAGTTCTCTTCACAAAAGTGTCCGGATTTTACCCTGACACTTTTCAAAAATCCGACCGGACTCTCCCCGGACGCCCTCCAAACTAGGACAAATCCGAGGAAATCTGGACAGATGGCAACCCTATTCCTAAAGGAATTCTAGTACTAACACCAAGACACTAAAATTTTTTTCCCAAGCGGAACCCGGGTGCCGCATAACAATTGAATATCTATTATGTATGTGTAGGTATTAAATAAGATAATGATTGACGCAGTGTTTTTAATTAAAGGGCCACTCCAGAAACATGGCATATCAAGATATAACAGTTGAAAGAAAACCTTTTGTGTGGAGAACTCTTCAAGAGCACAATGATACAGCTGACTTCTCTTGCCGAAATTCAATGCAGGGAAAATTGTTAATTGTAGATGACAGAGGTAAATTTTTTGCATTATAATAAGCTTTCTCTACCTTTATTTTATTTATTATTAATATATGTCTTACCAAACTATTAGAAAGCCAGAAGGAAAAGTTATTAATTAAAAAAATGACTTTTTTATTACGTATATTATACAAAAAAGCCTCAAACATCAATGTTCATAATAGTATACCTGGGAACATACAATTTTAAAAAATTAGGTGGAAAATCTTTTATGTTTTGGAAAAAAAAAGTTTTTTGCTGTAATGTTATTCTTTTTTGTATTTCCAGGCTATATTTGTCCAAGAACAGAGATAACGAGGAATGGTTGCTGTAACACAGATTCGGGAACAACTAGTAGATATAGTTGTGACACATGCAGAAACACCGGCTGCTGTGTCATATATGAACACTGTGTTTCATGCTGCTTAGATCCTAATAAGGTTTGTAGGACGTGATAATTATAGTCTATTACCATTAAGAAGTTTTAAGCAGACACAAGAGCTGTAATCAGAGTAATTCATTTTATAAATCAGGCTGTGCTGAGAGCTGACTACTCAAAAATTTATATATTTTTAACATACTTAGTACACTTTTATATTAAAATATCATATTCTATTCTTATGATTATACTTACAAAGTAACAATGGTTATTCAAAGTAAATTAGTAAAAGTACTTTAAATATTATGAGTAAGAATATAAAATTTTATATTATTTTATACTTTTCAGAGACATCTACTGCAGGTTGTGCTTTCAAGACTGTCAGCTGATGAGAATGTGCTGTTTCATTCTATAAGTGATGACTACGAACTCTGTCTGACGAAGTGTCGGACAAGCTCTCATAGTGTTTTACATGAGAACTCATATAAAGACCCAACACACAAACATTGCTTTGGTGATAAACAAACTAAAGAAGATACATCAAAAGCTTAGAATTAAATCTTTAAAGGGTAAGGTAACACTCTCTATGTTCATGTCAAAAATAGTTCAAAGACATTTTTTTCACTGCTACATTAGTCATTAGACTTATTAGTGTTGTAGCAGTGAAAAAATGTCTTATGTACCAGATTGTAACAAAACTAAGCGATAATAATTTACGGTGTGTATGTGTTCCTTGTAGAAGTTGTAGAGAGTTGGCCATAAAAGTAGCAGCGCTGAAACACCAATTTTTTTTTACTTTTGTATGGGCAAGCGCCCCAGCGAGAGTTCCTCCATACAAAAGTGAAAAAAATGTTGGTCTTTCAGCACTGCTACTTTCACAGTGAACTTTCTACAAGGAATGCATACACATTACACACCCTAAAGTATTATCACTTAGTTTTGTCACACCCTGTATAATATGTACTATGAAATTTACCCTTTTTGTATATGAATTTCTGATGTTTGTGGCAAGCGACTGCAATTTTTTTTTCTTTGTTTAAAGGCTTGTGTCGAAACCGACAATGCCAGCCTCATAAGTTAAATTTGCAAAGAGATACTAATCAGATCTACATATTTTTAGCTTAGGTCATAATTCATAAAGTGGTATTTTGTTTGAATTTTTCGGTCATTTGCGGCAAAAATCCGAAAGCCACCTTTACATGTCTGTTTCTATGCATGCACAATGCACATTGACCGTCTATATTATGTGCAGCGGTGTTAAAGACAATAATGTAGATTATTATGGTGTGAATGTTATGGAAAATGGAGTAATGACTGATAACTATTATTTCGTAATGTTACAGAGCCGAGATAAGACATGAATAATAGTTAATAATAGAGTACCTATTCCCTATATATATGCAAAGGTCGTATAGTTCGACAAGGCTTTATATGAATGTGGCAATGATTTCAATGGGCGCTGCTGGTAAAGGAGAAATGTCAAACACATGTCAAAAATGACGTTTTTGTATGATAGAAGCGTTTAGTTCCTTTCCTCGCCACATTCATATAGATCCTTGTCGAACTATACATGTGTTGTACACATCATGTCAGAAATCAGAATATTGACAAAATCTTTTTCTTTATTCTCTCTGCTGGTGCTGCTTCTAGCATGAAAACATTGCAATTTGCAGTAAGTAATGTATATTCCATTGAAACTGCAATTTAATTGAAATTAGCTATTGCTTTCCGCAAAATATTATGTCAATCTCCTTTCTAATGAAGACATATAATTTATGCAGCCTCTATTTAACCTCCAGGTTAGACGTTTGACAATGTTTCTGTCAATATTCTGATATGATGTGTACAACATAATATCATCGGATTTTGGTCGGAATATAAATGTGCTAGTAGCGTCCTCTCCTCTGACCTTTCCGAAATATTACCTTTACTTATTATGCAACTCGGTCGAGTTAACTGCACCCCGCTGGAACTTATGCAAACAGTACCTGCCGCCGTTATTACGTTACAGAACGAGGTGCACAGTTAACTCGACCGAATTGTAAGCATTGGTAATGGGGCAACCCCTAACTGCATCTAACAGATTAAGGACTTGCAACACTTGTGAACAAGACTAGAAACATTGTCAGTGTGAAAAAACTTTAGGTACATAACAAAAAAGTCTCGAATTATTGATTCCATAGTAAGTAGGTATGTCATAATATGAAATATAATTATTATTCTTATCTACTAAAATCGGATAACAGATATATGCCTAATTAATGATTAATGGCCGTTCCCTATATTCAATCTATCTCTAGTTTGACATACAACCGATCGCAGCTGACATAGAATTGACATAAAATATATGGAGCTAATGTCTAATGTGAGCTATTCCTATCTCAAGTAAGAGATAGATCAAATATTGGGAACGGCCGTAAATGATATGATTTTATCAATAAATATTATGTTACCAAATTCTAAAAAATGTCGAGCGTTTTTTTATTTTTTATTTTGTAAGCACACGGCACTGTACATTTGGAAATTTTATGATTACCTGGTTACCTGGGTACTTATACGTTTGATACTTAACGAGTAGTAAATAGTATTATTATTCGGATACATTAGATTGATGACATGTATAAGAGCCCCCGCAGATTGCAAACTTATAATCGGCCGATAGTTTAGTTTGGCTCTTGATCGGTTATCACTTAAGGGCCCGGGTTACCCTCGAAATTTTCATACATTCTTAATACCAAAATCATTTTCTCATGCGAAAATATTTAACATGTTTGAGTTATTTTTCAGCTTAAGATAGTAATTACCTAGGGTCCTGAATATTTTTTTTTTACAAAATATTTAAATACTAAAAAAAAAATTTTTGTGTTTAAATATTTTTTAGTAAATTTACTACTAAATATTTAAACACCAAAAAATAGACAAAAACCCTAAAAAATATATAAATAAATAGTAAATTTACTACAAAATATTTAAACTTTAAAAAATTTTTTTTAGTATTTAAATATTTTGTAAAAAAAATTTGTTCAGGACCCTAGGTAATTACTATCTTAAGCTGAAAAATAACTCAAACATGTTAAATATTTTCGTATGAGAAAATGATTTTGGTATTAAGAATGTATGAAAATTTCGAGGGTAACCCGGGCCCTTAACAGTATGAAGCTGTATGGAAGTGCGCATACTACAACGATACCGAGTCGGCCGATAATTTAGTTTGATGGGCTATAGTCTATACGATTGCCTTCAAACTTAACCATCGGCAAACTGTCGGCCGATGCTTAATCAGTACGACGTTCCTCCACTCCCACACACATCGCTGATTGTTTTGTCGGCGACTCGGCAGAAATCTGAATCGTATAAAATTTTCCATTGAATAATCTATCATTTTTAATGAAATAAGGGGGGCAAACGAGCAAACGGGTCACCTGATGAACAGCAACTACCCTCGCAACATCAGAAGAGCTGCAGGTGCGTTGGCAGCCCAACCCGATCAATCTATCGTCCGTTTTAGGGTACAGTACAGTCAACCAAGTTTTGTTGATTACAGAACCCTAAAACGGAACCCTAACCAGCTGATTTTTTGTATATTGGTAGGTTAATAGTTATATAATCCTTTCTATCTCTGTTAGCTACCACTTTCGAGATTTTTCATGCTTAGAATACTTCTCATAAAACCAAAATCACCATTTATGTTTCCATATAAATTTCGACGAGTTCCCTCGATTACTCATGGTCTGTGGATACCATCATCAGAGTGCGTAGTGCGAGTTTTATTCGATCATACTCATCGAGAACGTTAACGCGAATTTGTATGGGATCAAAGCGGTATCCACGTAAGCCAGTAGGTGGCGCTGCTTTGATCGCATACAAATTCGCGTTAACGTGTTCGATGCGTATGATCGAATAAAACTCGCACTACACCCCCAGGTCACCACTTTTATGAACATGATACTAAATTCGAGTTAAGGTGACGCCATGTTAAAGTAAAAAACCATGTTGGATGTGTTTTAGATTGCTTGTTTTTTATGCGAGGCTGGCCCGGCCTTTCATAGAAAACAAGCAATGGAACAGCAAAAAATGGAAAGGGCGTAGCGACAAAATGGTTTTTGTCGCGTAATTTAAAAACCATAAATACATTTCATATAAGCTATGGACAAATTAAAGTGTATACTAGAACCAATTTATGTACAAATTTTGGAAGCTTATATCACTCTCCTCTGTTGGCAAAATAGGAATCCCTTTTTTTACAGAGGTCTTTTTGATTGATTATTCTGTGTTATAAAAGTTGACCAATCGTGTTATGCTATGGGTAATTCAAAGACAAAGAGATGATGAATACTGACAGTGAACTTTAATTTCTTAGCTTTAGTCATTGCTGAGAAAAATGGACATCGCTACAGCCAAATTATCAAGGCGTCACCTTAAACCCTTTACAACATAAATAACGCTCGAAAACCTCGTCTCAATCTTTAAGATTATGAAAAGTACCTACTATAATAGAGGAGCAAACTTTCAAAACATGTTTTGTCACTCAAATTAGATTTTTGGGAAAACAAATAAAACTTGTATTTATAATAAATTAATAATGCACTTAGGCTTACTGTATGATATTTTTCACAATAATGGGTGTTTTTAATGTATAATTAATTAATTACAATGTATTTTGTAGTTGTCTGGAACTACCATTCCGATTTCAGTAATTCTTTTTTTGTTGTACTAGGTATTGTTCAAATTAGGGAATTGTCCAAGTTTCATCAAAATCGGTTCAGTAGTTTTGAAGATAGGTTCTAGGTAGTTTTCAGTAGTTGCGGTAGGTTCTATCGTACCCGCAACTCTGCCTTAAGCGATGAGTGGAGCACCATGGGGTTTTAGTGGGTAGTCTACACAGGAGTCCCACATACCCCGGCCGATATCCCCAATCTGCCGGGGATGCGTAAAGCATTTCCTCATGTTAAAAAAAAGGTAGTTTTCAGTATCTGCAATTACGTAGGTACAAATTTGAAATCGGTTTTATCTTTTTAGAGTGAGTTGCACCAACCTACTTTAACTATAACTTTAACTTTAAATAACAAGAAGTCAAATGAACTGTCAAATCCCTAGTAAAAGTCCATTATGATTTATGGACGCCTTAATATCTAAGTAGTTAATAGTAATAGGTGGTAATAGGTAGGCAACTGAGGAGATCTCGGAAATAAATTTTGCTGAAAAGTGAATGGTATGGAGATGAATGAATGAATGAATGAAAATCCTTTATTGCACCAAAACAACCATAAGAATATACAGAACTTAGAACTATTGAGTAAAAAGTACAAAAGGCGGTCTTATCGCTTCAAGCGATTTCTTCCAGACAACCTATATAACTATAATAGAGTAACAGTAGTAATAGATGGTAGGTGACTACATAGCTAAGAGTGATTTTTCCAATATATTATAAGTATACTAAGTATATTACAAATACATACATACATATTATATATACAATATACATACATACTAAAGAATAGATAGAGATATATACATACATACTAAAGACTAGCTGATACTTCGAGTCCCGGAAAATTTTACCCCGGATAAAATGTATGTACGGGTCCCACGCAAAAATTTTGTGGTAACGTGGAGTTGCAGCCTGCAGGCGCCATCTAAATTCTTATATAGGTAGGTATAATCTTAAGTATGAATTAATAAGAGTTGAGTTATCGCAATCTCCGTTTTATCGTATTAGACGTGTTTTAGCAGTGCTATGATTTGTATTTGTGACGCAACATCAACCAAGGTTCTCCATGCGCCGAGTTTGTACGCTGGCAGCGTCCGCGAACGAACGTTTCCTGAGTGCTTGGTTCTCTATGTCGCCGTGAATATTATCAATATGTTTCGGTAAGTAATTTTTTGCGTATCATATGTAGCAGACATTTTCATTTACATAACTATCATTATTACGAGGCTTAGGAATATAATCAAGGAATGTTATTACCTACTAGCGGCTAAAAATACTGTTGAAACCGAATGTTATAACTTTTGTAAACACCTATCGGTTATCAGAAACTATTGACAAGGTCCCGGACGGATCCTTAAATGCAATTTATTAAGAGTTATTTAAGACTCCGTCCAAACTCCGTCTATTTTTTATATAGGTACCGCTAAAGTTACGAATTATTCGTCGAGAAACTATACGTAACTTGTAACATAAAATTTAATATTAATGAAAAAATACATTTAAATAAAATAAGCTTTTACACTTTACCACCATAATAATATGGTCTATTAACCCCTTCTACACACTTTGCCAATTTGCGTGTTAAATACCTACCTATGTACCTATTGGCTATTTATTCCGATAGTACCTAGTAGTACTACGGAGTACTATTGTAATATATTCTGTGTTAGTAGGTCGTAGGTACATAAAATTTTTTGTTTTTGCTTCTAACAACCTGATATGACAATATCAGGTTCTATGTCAATTCTCAATACCTATTATAACCCATGACAAAATTACCTAGATGATTTTTTACAACTTAACTGCTTTAAAAATAATTTATAAGAATTAATTGAATGGAACCGATAACTTTTTGTAAAAATGCTAATGACAAAAAACGGATAAGTAGGTACTTAAATTTAAATTCGAATAAGGTTTTTCCAGGAAATCAAATAAGGTTCTTTAATATTTTTATTATGGTTAGTTGCTAATTGCTATGGTCGTGGTATCCAGTTTTATAGCTGTTGGGAGTTAGGAAACTTAACTTTAATGGGTTATTATCAAGAAATTCAATTGGAAACATTATTTGATTAATGAGACAATAATTTTACTTTGGCATGAAAAATAGGGGTAGGTTAGTTTAAGAAGAGCATTTTAAAATATTGGTAACCACTTAAAAGTTGAAAGCTACTTAGCCAGTTTTTAGAAAGTTTTTATACGTACTCAGCTCAGGCAGGTTTTTTAGTAATTTATCCTTAAACATACTTACCTACTAGGCTACTACGGGAAAGTCCAAAATAAAAGACGCGATTTCGTTTCGTTATGGCCTAACGTGAAGACTTGAAGAGTGACTGCCCTTTGGTTTTCATTTTAATCACATTCAAACTATTCGTAGCATACAAAATTATAATTGAATGACATTGTTCGGAAGACAGGAGAGTTCTTCCTTGCGTGAGAGAAAAACTCAGTTTTTATTCCAGCCACGTCACACGTGCCAAAACAGCCAATTGTAACTTGTAGTTGTAAGCATATGTATTATACTTGCGCAGTGAGGTGTTTTTTTTTACTGCAGTCGTTTTTATCAGAAGTACTCGTTTAAATATCGCTTTACAATATTTTGCAGTAAGTAATCGCTGATGAGGATTATATTTCAATTGTCTTTCAAACATTTATTACATTGTGAAGATAGCTCGTGGAACGATAATAATAATTATTGTATTTATAACTAGCTCTTTTGACTGCGGCTTTACCCGCGTTGAATTCTAGTAACGACATAATTTCAAGAAAAAAAACATACTTAACTTTTTATACATAAAATGTGTGCCTATGTCGCTGAGGAACACATTACACACCAGCTTTCTGTGTTAAATTTTTTGCAATCGGACCAGTAGTTTCAAAGATTACCTCCTATATGTATATTGTATATAGTAGATAGTCATTATTGCTGACTATCTTTCATCTTATCATGCCTTCTTATATAAGATTAGACCTTATTATTCGTATGTAATTTAAAATTATTTGATAAAAAATGTACCTAACTGATGATGCAGATAAATTGTGAAAATTTATCTGCATCATTAGGTAGGTACATTTATTTTACTGTTATCGGTCTCTAGATAATATATTAAATCGAGGCAATTAACTTCAAAATAGAGCCTACCTAATTATATAATTTTTAAATATCTTCAGGAAGATTGCCTCTAATTAAAGATCTTTCAAATTTGTTTTATGGTCGGTCGATTGGTATTTTCGAGTCACAAGCAAAACCCCGAAAATCCCGGGACGCAAGAAGAGCACCGGTTCTTCATTCCCTAGTTTGTATGGCCTGTATTTCCTAAAGTAATAATCGTACAGTAAAAATGTGTAGACGTAATTTATAGGAAATTTAATGTAGATAATTAATGTAGAAGTCACTAAAGAGATATAATAAATACTTTTCGAGTCACAAGCAAAAACCTTGAAAAAGAGACCTTTCCCCCCCTCCCCCACCGCCGGCTCGTGTCCCACCCTCGGGGACTTTTTAGTATATTTATCTGGACACCTTTAGGAATAACAGACTGTACCAACTTTCAAAACTACATGAATAAGGTATTCGGTCTAAATTCCTTAATTTTCTCAGGCTATTTAGGAATAACCACGGAATAACTGTACCAACTTTCAAAACTACACGAATTATTCGGTCTGATCGACAATTTTGAAACTAATTTTCTTAAAGCAGGTAGAGCAGCCCCCGTAGGCAAGTGGCAAAACGCTAACGCTAACGCTAGCGCTACAAAATGTATGGATTTGACATTAGTATTCGCTAGCGAAGCAATTATGTCAAATCGCATACGTTTTGTAACGTTAGCGTGAGCGTGAGCGTTTTGCCACTTGTCTACAGGCACAGTTCTTATTTGCCTATCTAAGGCCACTGGCTATCCACAACCTTTTTACAGATTCTCCATATCTCTATATGCCAAATTAAGTAATTGTTGAAGAGCCTATCCGGTACCTACCTACTTATCAGGAAGAGGTGAAACAGGCCCTAAGTGACCAAAACATTTTGTTTCTTAAAATGTTTTAGTAAGTATTATTTTAGACAAACAAGGAAGGACCCATTGCCAATTAAGCACAAAAGTGTAGAAGGGACAGGAATTTTCCCCCCCTCTAGTGATACCACGAATGACGAAGTATTTTTTAATTTTTTCACACGTTATTTTTTTTTTGTTCTTTGATTCTACTAATTATTATACTTACTTACTAAAATGTCCACAATTTAGTAACTTCGCATAATTTCTATATTCTGTGGTTTAGGTCAGATAACTATTCGGTTATATTCAGTATTATCTAACCGCGGGAAGTTAGAACATTCGGAATCTAAATAACAAGATTTAAGCCGTTTAGTTCACGGTTCTTCACTACATCGCCACGCTGCATGTAGTGAAGAACCGTGAACAAAAATAGAGAAAATAATAGAAACACTGATTAAATAACAAAAACTTGAACCCGACTTCCAAGGTAAAAACGGTATTCTTCAAATGATCTAAAAAGTATGAAATAGTTTTTATTGCCCATTAGTGCCCTAAGCCCTTTTCAAAATTTGACTAAACCTCAACTAAGTACTTCTGCACCCAATTTCCATTCTTTTAAAGTCGGTACCAGCTAAGTTCTATGTCAAGGATCTCAGTTCTGATTGGAAGTCGGTTAAAAAGGAAAAAGTCGGAGAATAAAGAAAATTACATACTATCTGCAGTCTCTGTAGCACGAATTCATTGGCATATCAGGCGGTGTAGGAGCTATGATTTATGAATGAACAGGCACACATACATATCTGTTACCAAGACATGACCAAGACCTATTTTTTTGACTTTACCATAGTCGAGGTCTCGAGGACAAGGCCCTAATAAATAAAAATACCGACATGAGAAAAAAAATTTGCTCAAACATATCAAAATTGACATATTTATCCATGGTTTTTGTCTATACTTTTTTATACAAATTTTCGTGATCTGTCTGTTTAAAATATTTATACACTTGCACGTGCTTGCACCAATTTTTAACAAATATATGCAAAAAAAATATATTACATTTTGATTTCTAGCCGACATGTGTCCGTATAGGTATTTGTTAGCAAAATAAAATTTTACCAAAAATCTGCTCTTTATCTACACAGGAAATCACCAAATTTTGAGGTGAGGAAAACCAAGGTAAACTAAATTCTAAAGCTAAAAGTAGGCGCTTATGGATAAATAATTTCAAATCAAAAACTTTTATCATCAAAGGCATGACCTGCCTGATGAATATTAGATAATAATTGTCCACTCGAGATCTCTTCCCTCGTAAGTTCAGTTTACTTCATGGATATAGAAAATTTTATGGTCAGCTGCTCACTCGTATATAATTCAAAATGTGAGCGCGATATATTAGTTTTGTTTGGTAATTTTCGTTAAAAGTTATCACCGAATCAAGTAAGCTGTCAGACAATAAAAGCTTCACCTTTGCTTCGCTTGTATAAGTATAAGTACTTATACTATAATATAAGTACTTCTAGAGCGCGAGACAAAGCTGCGAATTAATCTCACGTTTGGTTGGCTAATTAACACCACAATTATTGTAAATCGTGATCTTAAGTTTCTATAGCTCAAAGCTATAATCTACAACAGCCGAAAACTAAGTGCCATGCCACACTATGCGATGCGGCGCGGCGCGGCGGCGGCATACATAATATAAAAATGTATGGTATGGCACACGGCGCCGTCCGGTGCGCTCCGGCGCTGCACTGCACCGCAAGCGCAACGGAATCGAGAAGAGGCGGGGAGGGGTGTATGTATTGGTGGAGCGTCGTGGTGGAGCTCCAGTCCGTCGCTGCTACAGTACTGCAAAACGATGCGGCACCGCACACACTGTGTGGCCGGTAGTCTGGCGAGACCGGCGCCGTACATAATAATATTCACATCACATTTCAGGAATCCATACCACAAACTTTTAGAAACGTACACATTACCAAACGCTTCAGAAACTCATCACCATCCATTTCAGAAACTTCTACTCATCACCATCCGTTTCAAGAAAACAATTATTGTACTTATCACCATCTGTTTCAGAAACTTCTACTCATTACCATCCGTTTCAGGAACCCGTACTTATCACCATCCGTTTCAGAAACTTCTACTCATCAACATCCGTTTCAGGAACCCGTACACAACACCATCCGTTTCAGAAACTCCTACACATTTCCCTTCGTTTCAGAAACTACTCATTTCCATCCGTTCCAGGAACCGACGGTGCGTGATAGTGGGCAGCGTGTTGGCGGCGGTGGTGCTGTGCGCGCTGGTCGCCGTGCTCGTGCTCCGGCCCTGGGCGGGCGAGGAACACCGCCGCTACCGGCGCGCCGTCGTCGCCGCTAATGGCGTAGAGTGTGCTACTATCGGACGGTGGGTATAGTTAAGCCAACAATGGAGTAGCGGTAGTTAAGTTGCTGAAAGCTTAGGCTTCTTACAGACGAACGCGGAACGACACGCGTCAACGGCAGTCGGCAGCACGCGACAAGTGCCGTTCGTCTGTAAGCGTTCTTAGCATGGCCACAGTAGAAAAACTGACAGATTTAAGGCCCAAAATGACAGATTTCCTTTGTCAATCTACTTCATAGTTTGTGTCCTCTTTTGTACGAAGAAAGCATTTCAAGGGTGGCGGTTCAAACAACATCTCTATTCTCTATGGATGTGCCATAGGCCGTCAGCGAAACTGCTCTACATTGTAGAGTACGTACAACTCTACAATATAGACTGTAGAGCATTCTCTATACTTATCTATAATGCGGATCATTGCCTTATATTCATTATTGAATCTACAAACTTCAATATCTCTATAGTTCTATAATTTCAATTATAATTATTAATTTGCGCTAACAATAATCACGACAAGGTCTGTAGATTGTTGTTACTATATTTTAGTAATCTGTGGTAGAAGTAGGACAGGTGCTGGCACTACCCGAAAATCACTTCACAAACGTGCGGCTAAGCCCAAGATGTCTGGTCTCTGGCCCAAGTTAGATTTCCAGCCCTAGTAGACAATTAGTGGCAAGCGTATATCGTTAACGCCAACAAAATGTATGGGATTTGACATTAGTATTCGCTAGCGAAGCGATGTCTTATGTCAAATCGCATACTGTTGGCGTTCAGTGTTCACAGACTTAGCTATAATATATTAATATGTTTATAGCTAGGCATATTAATATAATATATTTTCTATACAATTTTCGCGTGACCACACGCTCAGCTATAATATATATTTCTGGTCTCAGTGTGTTTAGTACGGTATATTCATATATATTATAGCTAAGTCTGCGACGGCCTTTATGATAATCGCTTGCTAAGTTGCCACTTGTTTAGTAGGGCTGTTCTCCCAGGGTTTTCCATCATGCCAAACTGCTTAATAGTTAAAAGCGGCATTTTTCAGACTTTAATATTATACTATATTTATAATTAAACTATATTGGTAAGCCTGCATATGCTCATTTGTAAGAACTCCTTGATTTATTTAAACGACGTATATGTAAATTGTTTAGAGATGGTTCTCCTGACCTCCATCTTCTATGCCCCTGACACAGAGCGGTATCCGTGACAGCGCGCGATATCGTCCATTCTGTTATTATCTGCGACTCGCATCAGTGGTCAACCCGTCAACGCTATTGCCCTCAAAAAGACCCATGCTGATTTGAATTGAGACGTTTCTAATTTTCGGATGTAGAAAATTTATTGCCATGTTTTGATGACTTGATATATTTTAATTATTTGTTAAAATCATAAAATGTAACCTAAAACTTATAGTCATTCTACGTTTGTGTGGATTATGAGCGTATTTGTGTAGCATTGTCAACATAATATTGCAAACTATTTGCCGACTCAGTTAATAATAAACGATAATGATAAGTAAATAATTCTAGATATAGCACGTTAACTTTAACGTGGGATCCTGATACCATAATAAAAAAAAGCGGCCAAGTGCGAGTTGGACTCGCCCATGAAGGGTTCCGCAGCAGCAATAAGGTTTATTTTTACTAAATTAAAAGGTTTTTGGTTTATTTTTATATTTCAGTCGATTTAATGAAATTTAGATTAAGGTTTACCATTTATGACGTATAAAAAAACTACTGGCTAGATCTCGTTCAAACCAATTTTCGTTGGTAGTTTTTATAGTAATCTACATCATATATTTTTTTTTAGAATTATCATGCCCCTACTTTAGAAATTAGAGGGGGGGACACACATTTTACCACTTTGGAAGAGTCTCTCTCGAAAACTTTTAGGTTAGAAAAAAATGATATGAGAAACCTCAATATGGTTTTTGGAGACTTATCCATAGATACCCCACACGCATAGGTTGGATGAAAAATTTTTTTTGTTTCAGTTGTACCTATGGGGACCCCTAAAATTTTTAATATATTTTCATTTTTTCATCAAAATCTTAATGCGGTTCACAGACTACATCTACTTACCAAGTTTCAATAGTATAGCTCTAATAGTTTCGGAGAAAAGTGGCTGTGACATACGGACGGACGGACAGACAGACAGACAGACAGACAGACAGACATGACGAATCTATAAGGGTTCCGTTTTTTGCCATTTTGGCTACGGAACCCTAAAAATACGTGTGGCACTTGAGGAATGCCGCGGTAAAGCTATTCCATAGCATTTTATCCACTTATGCAATTATAATTGGCAATTGGCATACATCTAGTCGCACCCACACACGCACCGTGCCGAATTCTGGCAACGCCGCACACTGTGTCGGTCGGAGTGGGTTGTGTTAGGTTTTTTCGTTATGGAATTTCTTGATTCGGTCGCCGTGCTCAGGGCCCGCGAAAGCTATGCAATTGCTTAAAAATTACAATATTATACAATGTATCTATCTGTGTCTTGATTCTTTTTCAGCAGCAAATCAGCAGTAATGCTGTCGTTTTTATTTCAGCGGCATACTAGAGAAGGGGGGCTCCGCCGTTGATGCTGCTATAGCGACGCTGTTCTGCGAGGGTGTAGGATGCGCCCAGTGCATGGGCCTCGGGGGCGGATTCCTGGCCACCGTGTACGATGCCTCTACACGGCAGGTTCGGGTGCTGAACGCGCGCGAGCGGGCGCCCGCGGCCGCGTACGCAGAAATGTTCCAGAACGCTTCGTCTACCATTGGAGGTCTGGCGGTCGCGGTGCCGGGCGAGCTGCGGGGCTACGGGGCATTACACGAGTAAGTGTGTGAATGAAAGGACTGAAAAAATATAAGGTCTAAAGACAGTTTATTTGACATTACAGCAATTGGCTGGTTAAATGACTTTTAAATTTCGAATCACGCCAGGGTTTCTTATTTCCTTGCCAATTAATCTATACAGGGTGTAACAAAACAAAGTTATAATACTTTAATGTGTGACATGAGTCCCCTGTATAGAGTACACTGTGGAATTTGCAGGGCTGAAAGAGTCAATTCTATTAATAACTTTTCAAGTATTGGCAATCTCATGACACTGGTGCACTTGCCTGTACGAATCACAAAAAAGCAATTTCAGCGTCGTGCAAAACTGAAAAGCTTATTTGTTTGAACGCGCAATTCGCAAATCTTACGAACCACTGGAGCGATTTAAATTATGTAATTTGGCACAATTTAGATTATTAGACCACGGGAAAGGACATACGCTACATAGACCCTAGTTTGTAATATAGGTGACAACCCTGTCCACAGGCAGTTCGGGCACCTGGAGTGGCGGGAACTAGTGAAGCCGACGGCGGAGCTCTGCCGGAAGGGCCATCGCGTCAGCGAATACCAGGGCCGCGTCCTCAACTCCTACCGCAACGTCATCCACGGGCAACCTTCAATGAGGTATGAAACTTGAATTCGAGAGAGTGAAAGCTGGGAGACCACCCAGGGCGCCGAAGGCACACAAAAAGGGGCGCTCCTTTTCTAAAAGCGCTACCAGCACCCTGGCGTCGAAGAAAATTCGCCCAGAGGCCAGGGTGCTGGTAGTGCTACAACCGGCACTGAGTGAAAGAGATAAAATTTACACACATTCAGTTATATCGTATCGTATGTGGATTATTATGTAAATTGTATAATCTATAAATTCATCATCTTTAACCCAGATAGGTGCAAGATGGACGTTTAAGGTACGTTCGGATTGACTATGATTGCAATTTTTTAGAAGTGATCTATAAGTATACAGTACCTACTTATTATAGATCACTTCTGATATAATATTTTGTTTAGGTGACTTAATAAAAATATTTTTCAGAGAGCTATACGTCAATCCAGAAACCGGGGACGTGTACAAAGAAGGAGACTTAATCAAAGACCCGTTGTTCGCGCAAACCCTGGATCGTATAGCAGAGGAGGGCCCGGAGGCGATTCACAACGGATCCATGACGGCCTCGCTGGCCCGAGATATACAAGGCTTCGGAGGTATCGTCACAGAGGACGATCTCAGGAACTACCGGTGAGTTTATTGTGAATAGACCATTGCAATCAAAATGATTCCAATTTAACCTTTTAAGGTTGTGTTTCCACCGGAGATGAGCTACGTTGACAGGAATGTGTTTTACAAGAACGAATAGAATCGTTTAGCTGAACGAAGGCAAATGAAGAATTTCTATTGGTTCTTAAAACTACATTCCTCACAACGCAGCTTAGCTCATCTCCGGTGGAAACGCAGCTTTAGGGTAGTAAAAATGTGTCTTCAATATCAGGTGGTTTTTAAAAATCGTACTTTACCGGATTGCCTATAAACCGATTACTCTGATTATCAGAGTTATCGGTAATAATTATTATCAGAGTCTTATAAATGATAAAAAATAATTAATTACATCGTCATCCATACTTATAAATGTTTTTATTTAACGAATATCCAATATTTATAAATGATGTTGGACGATATTCAATTATTCACAAATTGTTTCATCTTTTAGCGTAGAATGGCAGGATCCAATAACGGTAGAGTTGTCGCCGGAGCGCACCCTGTACACCGTTCCGTTGCCGGGCTCCGGCTCGGTTCTGGCCTACATCCTCAACATCCTTAAAGGCTGGGTTGGAACAGGCACCGACGTGGAGACCTACAGCGGCCTCTACTGGCATCGCATCATGGAGGCGTTCAAGTACGCGTACGCCAAACGTACGGGTCTGGGAGACCCCATGCGAACTCGCGCGCCGATTAACATACGTGAGGTAATTTAGTGTTAAGATATTATACTTATCATAATAACGCGGTATATGTCATATTATACTGTAGGAGAGCCATGTTTTGGCATGAATGGGCCGGCTCGACCGGAAAATACCACGGGCTCACAGAAAATTCGCCGAGTGTGAGTTTACCGGAGGCCCGATCCCCTACGACCTACCCTATTCCCTTCCCTACCCTCCTCTACCCTATTGGCTATTACCCTATTCCCTCTTAAAAGGCTGGCAATGCACCTGCAGCAGCTCTTCTGATGTTGCGAGTGTCCATGGGCGACGGAAGTTGCTTTCCATCGGGTCATCCGTTTGCTCATTTGTGTTAAAAAGAGGTCTGTCGGTCTGTGTGTTTTTCGTGGCAACGTAGCATCTAAACGGATGGATCGATTTTCGGTCAAATTTTTTATCATCAACCATCATAAATCTTTGTCCATCTAATATTAATACTAGCCTCATTTTAGTGGTTAGCCGTTAACGTATTTTACAGTCAAAGTTATATTGTAGAGTTTACATTGTTATCTAACATTGTAATAGCTGTTTACCATAATATTGGTAAGTAACTAAATTATATGGCTTTTTTACGGCTGCCAAATTATTGCTTAAATCTTACAGCTACTGTGTATTGTGTAATGCCGTGAAACAGTTAACCCTTAATAAGGCACAAGCCTATGTAAAAGTTGGCTGAGAACTAAATGTGTGTCTAGGGCAATTTAATACTGGAGATTCAAAAAAATATTTTTAAAAGGGGGTGAGAGGGTGCCAAACCCCCCTTTTTTCGGTGGGAAAATAATTCCCTTTGCCTGATTACGCTTGGCAGGGTTTCAAAAAGTGGGAAAATAATTCCCTTTGCCCGTTTAGGTTACCTCGTTTTGCAGTCATTTTTATTGATTCAATTATAGTGCTGACCACCCGACTTCGGTTGTGATATTAATTTTTATGAGTCAAAATATTTTTTTCAAAGTACATATATATATATATATATATATATACATTATAGTGCATTTATATTATTGAAAGATAAATAAAAAACGATATGTAAGCAAAAGAAGTTTTAATTAATAAAATATAGGCAAAGTGAGGTACCACAAGAATAACTTTTTTCTATAGAAGGTATATACTTGGCAAGTTGAGCACAGTATTTTCGTTCTCGCAATAATATAATTCTTCAGGCTCAAACTATCTACATACAAAATAAAGTGAAAGTGTGACAGACACACTTACTTTCTTACAACATAATAAGTAAAAATAGAGTACTGCACAATCAGGCAAAGGGAATTATTTTCCCACTTTGTAATTTGAATATTTTGAGGAGAAATATCACTGCAATGGTAATCAAAACCATATACAATAGCGCTAGGATAGTCACTTTATATGATATAGACACCATATTTTACTTACAGTATTTTCTGTGGAACAATATTTTAGATTTTTCGCTGTAACGACCGTTATTTCGCACTTTTTACCTCACTTCAACTCGTCACTCCACTTTGACATTGACATATCAACTCAAGGTGACGTTTACAGCCGCGCGTATTGCCAGTAAAAAAAAACAATTTACCATAGAGTAGATTTTACTATAAGGTGGCATTCAGTGTGACATAAGTTAGGTAAAAAACAATGTTTTTGAATCTATTACCAGGTGGGAAATATTATCCCCTTGCCTTATTAAGGGTTAATTGTTTGACAAAAGCAAAGCAAATTAAAATGTTATGAATTATATACTCGACTTACGACCGCTATATTAGAGTGCCAATAAAGTCTTATCAAATCTCCTTACGCCGTTTTATTGTATTTTGAAATTTTTATTATACATTTCCACGGTAAATAATGTTTTTATCATAGATAGTCGTGTTGCTTTGTGGTACAAAATTTCTACCTCTCAGGCGTGGAAATAGTGTCAGTTTTGCAAATTTAAAATCGTAATCATAAATACAAGGTGCATTATACCTTCCTGCCAAATTTTAATATATATATTGATCCTTGTTAAAAATAAGTTTAGGTCTCCACGTCGGTGCCTGTTAAAAAGTCGCCCGCGCGTAATGGGACCCCGCGCGCGCCCCTTCCCCCCATTTTTTTTGGTTAAATGAACTCTTCTAATGATACCTAAGCCCTGGAAAAAATTTGGCAGGAAGGTTTAATTGCACCCTGTATAATAGATTAATCCAATTATGTATCAAAAAAAATTGTGAAATTATACAAATATATTTTGGAATTGTGAAGTTCGCGACACCCCAGGTTGCAAAGCACTGCTCTACGTTTTAGGGATTTATTTATTTATTTTAGGAGTTAAATAAGGCTTACATTTCAGCTACAAAGCAACTTATCATCGGAGTCCTGGGCGCAGTCGTACCGGAGTCTCATCGACGACACCCGCACGTACAACGAGTGGCGTCACTACGGCGCGCTGTTTGAGGGCGCGGACGACCACGGCACCGCCCAAGTGTCGGTCGTGGCGCCCGACGGCAGCGCCGTGTCTGTCACTAGCACCATTAATTACATGTGAGTGATGTAAGCTCTGTGGCCCTTTAATACCTCGATCGTGGGAAACGCAGACACAATAGATTTTCAATTGTAATGCGGCAGCCGGGTGCCGCTTATTGATTGATGGGTTAAGGCTGCGTTTCCACCAGAGATGTGTTGCGAGGAATGTGTTTTTTAAGAACCAATAGAAACGCTTTATTGACGTGACCACTGACCTCGCTCAGCGCAGCGATTCTATCGGATCTTAAAATAATTTCTTTTCCTTTCTTCAAATAATTTCCCCCTTTTTTCCACATTCTCCTATTAGTCTTAGCGCGATAAAATATAGCCTATAGCCTTCCTCAATAAATGGGCTATCTAACACTGAAAGAATTTTTCAAATCGCACCAGTATTTCCTGAGATTAGCGCGTTCAAGTTAGCCCTTTCAAATAATTTTTCCCATTTTTTCTACATTTTCCTCTATTTCTTCCCTCCTATTAGTCTTAGCGTGATAAAATATAGCCTATAGCCTTCCTCGATAAATGGGCTATCTAACACTGAAAGAAGAATCAAAATCCGTTGCATAGCTGTTTTAAAGATTAAAGGGAATAAAGGGACATGAGGGAAAAAAGCGACTTTATTTTTAACCCCCGACCAAAAAGAGGGGTGTTATAAGTTTGTTAACCCCCGACCAAAAAGAGGGGTGTTATAAGTTTGACGTGTCTGTCTGTCTGTCTGTCTGTCTGTGGCATCGTAGCATCCAAACGGGTGGACCGATTTTGATCTAGTTTTTTTTGTTTGAAAGCTGACATGACGGTGAGTGTTCTTAGCTATAGTTCATCATCATCAGCCTGCTCATTGCTGAAATATCACGGTATATCTGGTTCGTGATAGGACGATTAGCAACTTGCAGTCGTTTGATGGGTTTTATATTTTGCATCCTGGTCCGAGACACTTACACATTATTGGAAAGTTGACCTGGTGGTGCAGCATCTCCTGGTAATCAATAGGATACCCAACTCCTCACCAACTTAGAGCAGAGGTTTCGTGTTTGGGCTCATTTTAATTGCGACAACCAGTAAGACGTAGATAAACAGTAAATATTTGCATGCTGCTGCTGCAGCATCACCTGGATTCTATAGGAGCCAAGCTCCGTATGAACCTAAAGTGGAGGTTTCATGTTTGGGCTCATATTGATGGCCTCATCCAAGAGGACATATTTTATAGATGGTATTCATTGGGATATGATCCAGTTGATAGGAATTATTCTGCACAAGTTTAAAAAGCATAAAATAAAATTAAATTAAGAAATTTAAAAAAACCCCCGCCAAAAAACTTTAAAAAGTAATGAAATAACATTTCCTGACTTTAAGTTTAAATCATTCCTAAGAGTGAAGTAATATTTTAGTCCATAATTGTTGTCAAGGTGTGTCGGGGGACCGCTAATTAAACTACCACAACAGCGACTTTTGCATTTTGTATCGCCATAATAGTCGCTGATTCTCTCGATTCGGGTCGCTGTGAACAGACCCTTAATTTATATTGTTTATATTGTGAAATCAAACATCTACATTAGCGGTCCCCCGACACACCTTGACAACAATTATGGACTAAAATATTACTTCACTCTTAGGAATGATTTAAACTTAAAGTCAGGAAATGTTATTTCATTACTTTTTAAAGTTTTTTGGCGGGGGTTTTTTTAAATTTCTTAATTTAATTTTATAATATATTGTATAGATTCGTCTATGTACAATGGACATAATAATAAACTACATTTATTATTTATACAAAATAACTATGAAGAATTATACTATAGTCAAAAAGCGATTAAAGTAAGTACATATAGTTTACTCACGCTTTTTATAGTTTCTATTGTGAGGTGTATAGGTATATAGTAGTATAAATGCTGTATTCTTCTAAGATCTAACATGATGTCACTAGAGTTACATTGTTTCAATGTCACAGATTTTTATTCGATATTCGAAACCACGAAACGCTCTTTCTATTCAAATCTTTGTTTTTTTTTAAGCAAGGCGCATAGATACGGTAACGGTCGCTAATGTGGTCGCTAATTTATGTTTTTTTTTTCAGTTGGGGTGCGCAAAGACGTTCGCCTTCCTTAGGCTTTATGTTGAACAACGAGATGGATGACTTCGCTGTGCCCGACCAGGTCAACTCGTATGGAATGCCTCCGTCGCCGTCCAACATGATAGAGCCCGGTATCCAGCCGATGAGCTCTATGGTTCCATCCATCGTGGTCAATAAGGACGGACATCCGGACTTAGTAGTCGGAGCAGCTGGAGGCACGAAGATCACCACTCAGATTTCATTGGTAATTTTAAATTTATAATGCTATTTCAATTTTCACGTCAAACAGCTGTAATATGTAGCTCAGCCATATACTTTTAAGTACTTAGGCCGGTATAAATAGTCAGTACTCAAGATGCATCTCAGTCTCAAGACACGGTTCAGGCTCTGTGATTGGTTGGCTGTCAAAATTTAGACCAATCACAGAGCCGAACCGCGTCTTGAGACCGGGTCGCATTTTAAGTACTGACTATTTATAAGGGCCTTAAACTTGCTGAAGCAGGCCATAAACGCAACGGTTTGCCTGTGCAGTTACGCCTGTCAGGCAAAATTGAGGCAAAACCTGCACAGTTCTGTAACACACACGCTCTGGTTTACCTGAACAGTTGACCTTTTCAGGCAAACCTGTCAGGTACCTACAACCTTGCGTGTATGGCCTGCTTTAGAGGCAAGTATTAGGTACGTGATACGTCCAAGTGACATGTATTACTTTACTATTACTTTCGATTTTATCTGAAATCGTGCTAATGTGTGTGTCGCAGTCATCTGGTTCAATCTGTGATTCGATTGAATGACTAGCGTATTCATTGAATCACACCGTTCTATTGAATGACTGAAGGACAACTAGTCAAGACGCTGACTGTAACGCTTAACGTCTTGACTAAACGTCATCATAGTGAAGTCGTTAAATGGAATGCTATGATTTTTTTAAGTATTTGTTGGTGGCGTAATAATAGGTCGTATTGGACAGACGGAGTAATAAATACATTGCTATTAATTACCTAAGAATTATATACAGTTCTTATAATTTCCTATTCCGTTAAAAATAAATACATTCAATTACCTGACTGATTTCATATCCGCTCTCTTCAAAGGGCTATGTTAAAAATCGCTAACTAGTTGAACGTTGAGTGACGATTGTTCAATCAACGTTCGGCCGAGTCATTCAATTGAATGGAGTCATTCAATGAATGCGCTAGTCATTCAATCGAACCGCAGATTGAACTAGATGACTGCGACATGTGCAATACATTTGAGCGGTCTGTATGAAGAAGATATTCTGCTGCGTATATTTTCATTTCATTAACATTTTTTTAAGGTGGTGATGCAGACTCTATACGAAAATGAGGAGTACTCGCCTGTGATACGGCGACCGCGGCTGCACCACCAACTCGTACCGATGCACATCGAGCACGAGGCCAATGTCGATCCGGTAAGCTATACCATAGACAGAACTAAAGGGCCAACCCACATGTACCACAACCACACGACAACCACACCACGTGGTCGGGCGTATATTTCGTATAGTAATTGAACTGGACTGTTCACACGTACCACATTTAGCAATTAGCAGTCGTTGTCGACCACTTGTGTGATACCGACCACATCGCAACCACAACGTTGCGTCGATGCAATGACAGTGCGGGCACCGCCCATGCTCTTCCTCCCTCCGGTTCATTGACTTTCGTACGTAATTACGTATAACCAATCGCAACTGGCGACAACGCAACCACGTCGGCATTTTGTCGGTACCACAACGCAACTACAAAAAGCTGCAGCGACACGATTCACACGTAACCACTGCTTGACGGCATTTTTTCGAGCCAGCCGCCAGGGAGGGGCGCGTCATTTTAAGTTAGACAAGCCCTAATTACTAAACTTAGTGATAATACTTTAGGGTGTGTACTGTGTATGTGTCCCTTATTATAGAATTCACTGTGAAAGTAGCAACGCTGAAAGAGCAACATTTTTTTTGCAACATTTATTTGTTTAATACAAGCGGCCAAATGTAGCGGAAAGCGGAAAATATTATTTTTATTCATACAAAAGTAAAAAAAAGTTACTCATTCAGAGTTGCTACTTTCACAGCGAACTGTGTACAGGGGCCTCGCGCCCCTTGGACAGCGCGATTTTCTTAAGCATTTACGAGTATCAAAAATCTTTTAACAAAATTGTTCTTCTTGCATCATTCATCAGGGGACTCGCAAAATATATTTTGCTCACATAAAATTTCGGTCTTGCGCCGCCACTGAGTATTATCACTTGTTATCTTCTATAATAGGTATAGCAAAAGCAGCACTGTCATTGTTTTTAATTTCGTGCAAAAAAGGCTACCGTTTTATATATATGACATAATTACTGTTTTACAGGAGTTGCTGAAGTCTCTTCAAGCGCGTGGGCACGAGACGACCCAACTGGGTCCCACCGCTGGGTTCGCTGCCATCGTGGGTACGTTACGAGGTTCAGACGGCTTCTGGCAAACGCAGACTGACCCGCGCCGCGTCGGCAGCATCGACGGACTGTGATCGTAGATGTAAAAGTTATAAATTATCTCAGTGTAAGGTTCAATTCAAACTTTGAGGAGACGGCGCACAATCATGTCTTGAATCGCTAACAGGCGGCTAAAAGCGTTTGTCTCATGTTTATATAAGGCATTTATTGTTATTTGTTTCATCGCTTTCTGCTGTTGCAATCGGCAATGGTTTATTTAAACAGCCTAAATCGTCTCGTCTTAATGTGAATCGATCTTAGCTTGCGTTCCTTTGAGATTTTCTTTGTGTGCTGCGACCCAATAAACAGTGAAAAAATTAAAAAAAACTCACAAAATAAGGGTTAAAACACACTATTCAAGAATAAGAATATTGCCATATTGGAGCAGCCGTGAAAGAGCCCTTATGTGGAGTGGTTTCTCATACTGAGAATCTAGATAATATATTCTCATACTCAAATAATATGTAAAATATGTTAATTCAAATTATTAGTTCGCCAACAATATTTAGTACCTGCAGCCTAGTTGTTTGGTTGTCTGCCAAAATTGTTCAGTCGGGAGAAAATGGTTGTTAAATTATTTTGGTGTGCGATATTGAAGGAGGCAAATCTAGTTCTCCCTTCACTTGAGTGTTTAGCAAATTTACCATTTAAGTACTAAACACTCGAGTGAAGGGAGACCTTCATTTTTCATAAAAACGTGGAACTCATAGAGTTTTTGTAGTTAAGCAGTTTTGACCATGATTATGACTAAAATACTATGGACTATGGTGCTATTTTTCTAAAACTCGTAGAACTTTTATTTTATTTTAATAAAGATTAGCGTTCAGGCAATCATGGTTCGTGATCTTATGACAAATAATTAAATATAATATTATCATTAGACATCGGATTATATGCATATTTGCATATGCAAATGCATAAAATGGCACTTTTTAGGCGATAGTGCATATTTTGGCAATTTTCCGGTGATAGTGCATATTTCGGCATTATTTTGCCCTCGTAGTCTCCAAACTAGCTAATAGCTATCATAATACACACCGAGGCAACGAAACAGGGGTACGATAGATCAAAATCAAAATACTTAAAATATGTGGCCCCACCCCTGTTTAAAGACTTCCGCAATGCACCCGATAGCACAGAATAATAGTACAAGTACCGATAGGTAGGTACAATAATATTATCTTTCTAGAATCAAAATGTTTCTTTGTAGTTAGCAACATTAGAAAAAAGAAATAAAGTAGGTAGGTAGGTAAAATTGAAATCGGAAAGAAGGAAAACTCCTGGATTTGATGGAATTATGGAAATTGGCGCATTTATTATGGTCAACAGTCAACACCGTAAAACCCTTCCAAAAATAATAAATTTTAATACTAAGTGACTTGATTGTGCATATTTTGTGCATATTTCGTGCATATTTTCATGCATATTTCGGCACTTTGATCGTGCATATAATCCGATGTCTAATTATCATAGACGTAATTGCTAATTTCTAGTGACTTGAGTACTTAAATAAGTAAGTACATAATGTTTTAAAAATTGGTGAGTCAAAGAGATTTCAAAAAATTCAAATATCGTAATAATTAGTGTAACAAATGCTCATGTTGCCTTTTTAGGGTTCCGTACCCAAAGGGTAAAAACGGGACCCTATTACTAAGACTTCGATGTCTGTCCGTCTGTCCGTCTGTCTGTCTCCAGGCTGTAACTCAAGAACGGTAATAGGTAGAAAGTTGAAATTTTCACTGATTGTGTATATCTGTTGCCTCTATAACAACAAATACTAAAAACAAAATAAAATAAATATTTAAGGGGGGCTCCCATACAACAAACGTGTTTTGTTAGGGTTCCGTACCCAAAGGGTAAAAACGGGACCCTATTACTAAGACTTCGATGTCTGTCCGTCTGTTCGTCTGTCCGTCTGTCCGTCTGTCTGTGTGTCTCCAGGCTGTAACTCAAGAACCGCTATAGCTAGACTTCTAAAATTTTCACAGATTGTGTATATCTGTTGCCGCTATAACAACAAATACTAAAAACAAAAGAAATTAAATATTTAAGGGGGGCTCCCATACAACAAACGCTATTTTTTGCAATTTTTTGCTCGCAATCAATAATGGTAACAGCTAGGCACTTGAAATTTTCACAAAATCTTTAATTATATTTGTACTTTAATAATTAAATAAAAGGCGACGGGTCATATGTGACCCAGGGCCAGGCCCGACACAAAAGAGGCATATCCCATTGTTTTCGTTATAATAAGGGTATCCAGGATATGTAATTTTTATATTCAATATCAGTGGCTAACATGTTATTTTATTGCTTTCTTTTTTCTTCAGGCGCAGCATGAAAAGTGCTAATATGAATAATAAGAATCGTTATTTGCATGTAATTCATAGACATAAATATTACTAGATGTATAATTATATTCAATATACTAATATGGCTAACACATAGAAATATACTATTTTATACCATCCCTAAAGAAAAACAGAAAACCATAATATATATTATATTCTTTTGTTTACCCTAGGTTTTATTCACTACCTTCTACTAGTATGCCCATTGCCCATCGAGTTTCGAACAATTAGAATTTAGAAACGTCCGGTCTCTGCAGCATGTTATATCTTATCACGCGTGATATAGCACTGAGGGCGAGATAAACCTATTTAAGTTTTTACCTATATAAGATAGGTCTACATAATATTAAGTTTTCTTTAGCTACTTGAACATGAAAACTGTATCTGGTCCTACTTAACTAGCAATGTTATCAGGTATTGGCGAGAAGAACAATAATTCTTAATAATACGTTTCTTCACTTATTTAGAATAGGATAGAATAGAAAAAATAGAATAAACATTTATTTGCAGCTAAAACTATAAAAATACATACTTATTGAAAAAATCAAGTCCAGTAGAAGAAAGCCAAAATCGTAAAAAGAATAGACGAAAACAATTCTTCTTTTTATTTTCGACTGTTCTACTCAAGAAAAGCAAGCGCCCCCTCAATTACTTTTAGTTTTCGAGATAATCAATGCCCAAGTTGCTATTTTAGGGTACTTACCTACCTAACTTAAATTGAAAAAATATGTAAGTATTATTCTGGAGTAGTCGAATTTGAAAATAGTTTTTAATTACATTTCTTAGCACTTTTTACATATTAGCCAATGATATTGAATAAAATTACTTAATATTTTCACTTTTCATACTGCGCCTGAAGAAAAAAAGAAATTTTTTGTCTACTTTCGTTCTATACCGGTACGGAACCCTTCGTGCGCGAGTCCGACTCGCTCTTGGCCGATTTTTAGCCTTTTTTGCTCTAATCTATATCAATAATGGCTACAGGTAGGTACTTGAATTTCCCACAAAATCCTAAATTATACTTGTACTTTAATATTTTATAATAATATTAAAATAAAATATAAAAATTAAGGGGGGCTCCCATACAAAAAACACAATTTTTGGTCTAATTTTGCTCTGAACCCTTCGTGCGCGATTCCAACTCGCACTTAACCGATTTCTTATATACTTACATTTAAATGTTCTATTTATAATTATTAAGGAGATTTATGTAAAACTTTTATAAGAGTCACCTCGACCTATGGCGCGATAATATTATTATTATTATTAATTGCTAGTGCCTAGTTCATATTTTTGCAACGTGCTGTGATGATAAAATATGTTACCATTACATTTACATAACGAATAAAATTCATTGTTTTGTTAAATTGTGTTACTATTTTATTTCAACCTGACGTCCTCGTTTTTTTTTATTAAATAAGGGGTCAAACGAGCAAACGGGTCACCTGATGGTAAGCAACTATCGTCGCCCATGGACACTCGCAACATCAGAAGAGCTGCAGGTGCGTTGCCGGCCTTTTAAGAGGGAATACGCTCTTTTCTTGAAGGTTTGCAGGCCGTATAGGTCCGGAAATACTGCTGGTGACAGTTCGTTCCAGAGTTTTACAGTGTGTGGCAGAAAGTTACGCGAAAAACGCACTGTGGAAGACTGCCACTCATCAAGGTGATGAGGATGGTATGTTTTTCGCGTGGGACGATGGCGAAAAGTTGTAGGTGGTATGATTCCGAACAATTCCTCAGAGCACTCCCTGTGATACAACCGATAGAGGATGCAGAGTGAAGCTACATCTCGGCGTAATTCCAAGGGGTCCAAGCTTTTTGAAACACTATGACAGTCAACAATTCGAGCGGCCCTTCGTTGGATACGATCCAGAGGGAGCAGTTGGTATTTTGGCGCCCCTGCCCAGAGATGAGAACAATATTCCATATGAGGCCGAACCTGCGCTTGTAGAGTTGTAGGCGTTGGTCCGGACTGAAGTACTGTCTCGCTCTGTTAAGAACACCAAGCTTCTTCGAGGCTAACTTGGCCTTACCCTCTAGATGATATCGGAACTGGACTTCGCTCGATATGTTGACGCCAAGTATCTCAATGCTAGGGGAGATTGTTAAAGATGTGCCCTCGAAACGAGGATATACGACCATTGGTGACTTTTTAGTAGATATGAGCGCCGCGCCGGCGCGCCGTCGCCGCCGCCAATTCCGCCGCGCCGCCGCCGCCGCGAAAAGACATTGGCGCGGCGCGCCGATCGAGTGGAAAGATTCAACGAATCAGTACGAACGAACTCGTTGGGTAGGAAAGGAAATAAGGGAGGGAAGGGAAAAGAGTAGGGGATTAGGATTCCGGTAAACTCACTCACTCGGCGAAACACAGCGCAAGCACTGTAGTGTATATTATGGGAAAAATGACGTCTAATGGAGAATGACATGGTCAGCAGCTGTAGTATCTTTGTTCAAATATTATATTTACCGTTATTATTATAACGATATCTTTTCGTTATGTTACTAGATAATATCGTTAAAAAAATTATCGTTATCTGGCTACCATTATGAAAATAACGGTACGTAACGATATTTTTTCTGCTATTCCCTAACGTTATGAAGCCCTGAGGGGTTAGTGCGAGTTTTATTCGATCATACGCATCGAGCGCGTAAACGCGAATTTATATGGGGTTAAAGCAGTATCTAAGTTAGCCAGGTAGATGGCGCTGCTTTGATCCCATATAAATTGGCGTTTACGCGCTCGATGCGTATGATCGAATAAAACTCGCACTAACCCCTCGGATGTGCATGGAAAAACAAAACGAACACGACCATATTTAAAAAAAAACTTTTCGCGCCATAATTGCGATTTGTAGTAAACCTGACAGCTGACAGTTGACACTTGACAGTTTGAAAATTGGAAGCAGTTGTGTGTGAATTTGAAAAATAAAAACAAGAAATCATCAGAAGTTAAATTTAATTTGAGTGGAGTTAATTAGTAAAAAGAATAAGATATTGAAGGCTATCCATGAAACATTTCTAATATTGTAGTCCAAACACAACAAAATGGATTTAAAGTTATCTGAAGGATCTCTTGAGGTGTGTCTTAAAAATCGGCCAAGAGCGAGTCGGATTCGCGCACGAAGGGTTCCGTACTGGTATAGAGCAAAAGTAGACAAAAAATTGGGTTTTTGTATTTACCTAAATATATTTTACTTTATTTTAATTTTATTATTAATTATTAAACTACAAATACAACTAAGGATTCTGTGAAAATTTCAAGTGCCTAGCTGTTACCATTATTGATTACGAGCAAAAAAGGTAAAAAAAATCACGTTTCTTGTATGGGAGCCCCCCTTAATATTAACTTTATTTTATTTTCAGCAACAATTAAACAATCTGTGAAATTTCAGAAGTCTAGCTATAGCGGTTCTTGAGTTACAGCCTGGAGACAGACAGACAGACGGACGGACAGACGGACAGACAACAAAGTCTTAGTAATAAGGTCCCGTTTTTACCCTTTAGGTACGGAACCCTAAAAATGATGTTGCGAAGAACTTAATTTGTAACAGCTTGCTTTTCGATACATTGTAAGAGAATAAATCAAGGAGTCATATTAATGTTTCCTTTTTTTCTAATGGAGCACTGAAATGGAGGGTACTGCAACTATTACAAAACAACTTTTAAAAATTTGTGTGGTGAAACATACAGGCGATAAGATCGTCGAGCCATAAGTCCGCGTACTTACTCGCACGTCTGTCACCCCTTAAAAGAAACTGTAACATGTCTAAACTTGTTCTGATCATTGAGATAAAGCTCTAGTTCCGATTCCAAGTTTCTATTGTAATTCTATATAGGATCTTTATTGAAATGAAACTTTTAAGGTTATAATGAATGGAGGAGACTACAATAAGCCAGTGATGCAAGTCCTCGGCAGCAAGAAGATACAGGGCAGCGGAGCTAATGAGCGGTTTCGACTGTTGGTGTCTGATGGCAAACACTCGCACAGTTTTGCCATGCTCGCCACACAACTGAACGATAAGCTTATCACAGGAGAATTATCAGACTATTCTGTGGTACAGATAGATAGATTTGTTACATCTCTACTCAAGAACACAGGGAAAGGAGAAAAGTGAGTTAATTTATTTTTCTAATAAGCAAAATATGTATGTCAACTTTTTGTGGGTTTTGGTTTGGTTTTGAAATTGTCATATAAAGGTTCAACATAATAAGATTAACTTTTCAACTCCCAAGCAGTCGAATTAGACCGCATAAACCATAGATTTCCAAGAATCCGCAATCGAAGGATTAAAAAACTTACAATAATTGTTAACTCCACACCAAAGGATTATTGTAGATGTTTTCTGGTTCCCTTAAAAATTTAAATATTTTTTTTTCTTTACAGGAGAGTAATGATCATCTTAGATATAACAATCTTGGCACCTGGATCTGAAATTGGTAAGAAGCTTGGCAACCCTCAAACCTGGACTGAGGAGTCAGCGGCGCAGGCACCTGCACCAGCCCCAAATCCAGCGCCTAAACCTGCTCCGGCAATGAGCTCTATGCCAAAACTAGCCCCTACTCCGTCCCTGGACTCCAGTATGCTGAACACACAGATGACACATCCAATTGCACATTTGAGCCCTTATCAAAACAAGTAAGTACTTTAGTGGTTGCTGTGCTGACATTTGGAGGCTATTAATTATTAAAGAACAGTGGACAAAAGTGGTCCAAGGGCCTCCACTGATGAGACTGGTGCGAAACGAAAGTATATACTTGTCATATGATTCTGACAAAATATTATCAAAATCCGTCCCGGGAAAACTTAGTTACACTCGGTCGAGTTAACTCGATCGATTTGAAACCTCATGTTAACCTTACTGAAAATGGTGCATGTTTAGACATGTTTGTTGTTTATAAGCTTTATAGAGGTGGCAAAGTAGCTCTTCGGATCAAATGACTTGTAATGAATGATTGTTAATAAGTTAACGTCATGCTAGCATTTTCAGAGTAGTCTTTAAATGTGGATCTGGTAAATGTGTGGAGTGAACTGCCTAGTGAACTAACATGCGGTGACACTCACGACCAGCACTATGGACACTTATAATATTATGTAGTTCATAATACTTACTTATAATTATTATTATTAACGCCTCCGTGATCCAGTGGTTAAGAGCGTGGCTCTTAACCACTGGATCACGGAGGTGTTAATAATAGAGGTCGTGGATTCGATTCCCGCATTGGAAACATGTTATTTCCAAGTTTGGTTAGGACAATGCAGGCTGATCACTTGATTGCCTGACAAGTAAGATGATCCATGCTCGGATAGGCATGTAAAAGTCGGTACCGCGCCTGATCTCTCTCCAGTCGTGTCGGTCGTCCGTTCCACACACTACACACTCTCATGTACACACACGTACATGAGAGTAAAGAATAGAGAGTGTTCTTGTGTACTGCGC
Organism: Plebejus argus; assembly: GCA_905404155.3. Lineage (NCBI taxonomy): Eukaryota > Metazoa > Arthropoda > Insecta > Lepidoptera > Lycaenidae > Plebejus > Plebejus argus. The sequence continues at coordinate 8,366,523 of FR989942.1, forward strand.
ACACACTTGGGCACTATAAAATACTCCTGCGTAACTGGCCTGGTTTCAATGAAACCGGCCAATGTCACCGAAACCGGTATGGGAGTTATTATTATTATTATCATAATTAACTGGAAGCATTACATATATTCAAAAGTGAGGCAATGTTAATAACCGTTTTAAAATAATCGGGACAACGAATAAGGGCAAACAAGGGACATCAAATCTTAGGTCAAGTTAATAAGACAAAATAAAAAAATAATCCCGGGATGAATTTTGATAAGTATTATTTTGCTACAATCAAACAAGTACGCAACTACGCACTTTCATTTCCCACAAGTCTCATCAGTAGAGGCTCTTTGACTCGTGTGCACCTGCATTTCCAGTAAGGTTAACATGAGGTTTCAACTTGGTCGAGTTAACTCCGTACCTGGCGGCCATACTATATATATGGCCGCCAGGTATGGAGTTAACTCGACCGAGTGTAACTAAGTTTTCCCGGGACGGATTTTGATAATATTTTGTCAGAATCATATGACAAGTGTATACTTTCGTTTCGCACCAGTCTCATCAGTGGAGGCTCTTGGACCAATCTCCATACATTTTTGCCCAATGTCCTTTATCAGTTAGATATTATGTAAAGAAGGAATTAAGACACCCTTTCTTTTATTAAAAAGTCTGTTCAATAACCCATCAATCCCCAAGCGGCACCTGGCTGTTGCATAACAATTGAAAATCTAATGTCTATGATTACCACAATCGAGGTATTAAAGCCTAAAATTATGAGTATGTCTTAAACTTATTACTTAACATAAATGGCTATAATATTAAAAATACCCTTATGATATTTTGTAAGTTAATTTGATGCCTTCTTGATGAAAATAGACTATAATTTATTTCCTATTTGATTAATTCCTATTTTATTTCCTATTAACGACCTCTGTGGCTCCGTGGATAGCACGTTAGTAGGTTAAACCGGAGGTCGCAGGTTTGAATCCCGCCGACGGAACAAAAAGTTTTCATAGTTCCTGGGTCATGGATGTGTATTAAATATATTTATCATATAATAAAAATCTTAAATATATATACAGTATAGTATAAAAGTATTAAGTATATTTCTGTTGTCTGGTACCTGTAACACAAGTCCTTCAGGTACTTAGCATGAGGACAGACTGACGTGGTATGAAGCGTCCATAGTTATTATTATTATTATTATTATTTGGATCTATCGAATTTTCAAGTGATTATAAATTTTAGGTGGGTAATAAAAGCCCGTGTGATGTCAAAATCAGCCATCCGACACTGGAGCAATGCCAGAGGAGAAGGGAAACTGTTTAGTATGGACCTTTGTGATGAAAGTGGAGAGATCAGGGCCACAGCTTTTAAAAATGAGTGTGACAAGTTTTACGACATGATACAAGTAAGTTAAATAAAAAAGAAAACATTCTTTTTTCGCTTTTATTTGTCCAACAGTGAAAATTATAATTTATGTACAGAGGAAAACTTGTTTTCTATATTATCAGTCTGATTTGTTGTAAAACTGGAGATACAAATGGGGCCCAGATTAAATTATTAATACTTTTATGTAAATCACTAATCAGTAATGTAAAAAAAATCCCAAGTATCTTTTACTCCTTAAAACATTTTCTTTGCAGGTTGATAAGGTTTATTACATAAGCAGATGTCAACTGAAAACAGCAAATAAGCAATTCACCAGCTTGAAAAATGATTACGAGATGACATTTACTGCTGACACAGTGGTCGCTGAATGTATGGAGGACTCCTCCGCAGTGCCGTCAATCAAATTCGAGTTTATGCCAATCAATGAAATAGCTAACAAAAATCCAGATACTCTGCTTGGTAAGTAGTTTTCTCAAGCATCATAGTTACTGTTACGGTAGCAAGACAAAAGACAATCGGTCTTACCACAAAAGATTTAAACACCTATTGAACAGTTAATTAGAAAAAATTCAGTACAAAATGGTGTCAAAATAACTGTTCAACAGATGTTTAGATCTTTTGTGGTAAGACCAAACATTTTTTTGAGTTGTGAGTTGCAAATTCTGCAACTCAAAAAATTGGCTTTTGGCTTCAGTTGGAAAAAAATTCTGCTGTATTCAGTGTCATAGAAAAATTCCTACTGTATTCACACGAGCATTTATTAAGTTTGTCAGTGTTTAAAAAAATAATTTAATTATTTTTGATACTAATCATGACTTACAAATTTACTTTTTATATTAAACATACAAAGTGTGGAGTGCCTTACTGGCATAATTAATAAACAGAATAAGTATTTCTATTCCTTTGCATTTCTACTGTGTGTCCTTATAATTATCATGATATCTAATATCTATATTATGTACACCATGAGACACTTATTATATCTTGGACACTTCTAGCCCTAGCAGATATTTTTTAATATAATTCAACTTTCCAGATGTGATAGGTGTTTGCAAAATGGCTGCCGACGTTCAGGAGCTCACGGCTCGCAGCACGGGGAAGCTGCTGAAGAAAAGAGAAGTCACCTTGGTGGACTCATCAGGTGGCGCTGTAAGTAGTAGTTATCATTTTGCTCACATTATTGTGCGAAGATTAGTATCTCGCGTAAGAAAACTTTGTAAATATAAATTAGTTCAGCAGTGTTGGCCAAAAGTGGAAGACACAATTTTTCTATTAATAATAGTAGTAGTTTAGCTATAGAAACCCATATTTACAATCACTTATTATATTAATCCATTCCTTTTCTTCAGATATCACTAACTTTATGGGGAAATGATGCTGAAAATTTCGACGGCAGTTCAAATCCAGTTGTCGCGGCAAAGGTAAGATTAAGTTGTTAGTATAAGAGAATACACCTATTGTTAAATGTTAGCACAACTAAGATGGCAAGAGCTTCACCAGACCTACTTTAAATAGGGCAAAGTCTATCTGATACACTCTGACACTGGCAACCCAAGAGACTGCCATTAAAGAAGAAGAAGAAGACGGCAAGATGACCTATTGCCCCATCTTGCCCTAAAGTCCCACATAACTGCTAAAAGGTAATTGCACATTTATCAACAAGCACGCGCCGAACGCGCCGCATTTTAGAATTCGTTGTATGAAATGATATGAAACATCGGAGATTCGTTTGCATGGTACGCGCATTGCGTGTACTATGCGGTGCGTTCGACGCGTAAGGCGCTGACAAAATATGTGCGATCATCTTTATATGCATCATTGTTATTTTATCAACAGGGTGCCCGTCTAACGGAGTTCAACGGCAGCAAGTCGCTATCGTGTCTAGCGAGCACGATGCTGCGTATCAACCCCGACCTGCCCGAGGCGCACAAGCTCAAGGGCTGGTACGACAACGGCGGCGCCGATATGGAGATCGTCAATATATCTGCCAGGTATGTTTAGCCCGGCCGCACATTATCCGAATTTTCGATTAGAACAATTCTATATGGCTCTTGACTCTGAGGTCGTGGGCTCGATTTCCGTATTAGAAACATGTTATTTCCAAGTTTGGTTAGGACAATGGCCTGCATTATCCTATCTTGATCACCTGGTTGACAAGTAAGATGATCCATACGTCGGATGGGCATGTAAAAAGTCGGTCCTGCGCCTGATCTCTCGCCGGTCGTGTCGGTCTGCCGTCCCACTGGGTTATGAGAGTAAAAGGAATAGAGAGTGCTCTTGTGTACTGCGCACACACTTGGGCACTATAAAATTACTCCTGCGTAACTGGCCGTCATCGAAACCGGTGTGGGAGTTATTATTTACGTAAGTTCTGCGGGGCTAAAATGGTCGCTTTGTGGAATCATGAGATGAATCATAATATGATTATTTTTTTTAAATCGCAAAATGCAATTATGCTTGCAATTCATTTCTGTATTTTTGTACTGATTTGACATTTGTCAGTTTGACAGTTTTAACAATTCATTAATTGCTGAATTGATTGAGAGGAATTGCTTAAATATGACCATTTTAGCCCCGCTGACGTCTAACAATTTGTCATGAATCCTTCAGGAGCGGCAACTACGGCGGCGGCGGCGAGTGGCTGACGTTCGGCGAAGCGGCGGCCAAGCAGCTCGGCGCGGGCGAGCGCGGCGACAGCTTCACTCTGATTGGCGCTCTGACGTTCACGTTCGCGGACAACGCCGTGTACCGCGCCTGCCCCGCTGACGGATGCAATAAGAAGCTGGTCGACCAAGAGAATGGACTGTTCCGCTGCGAGAAGTGTAACAGGGATTACCCGAACTTCAAACATCGGTTGTTGCTCTCGGTGAGTCATTTTAGAAGTGTTTTAAGTTTTTGTATTACTTAAAAACACGCGTATTGTCTCTTTATTTCTCTCAAGTTCACAAACTGGCGTCTGGCATTCATATAAGAGTAAGCGGTCCCCTAGACGAGCAATTTTATAGCGCAATATCACGTATTGCGTAATATAATTAATGACTATGGTTGATATTGAACATCGCGCGTCTTCAATCTAATTGTAAATAAACTGTTCAATAATATTGAAGCGTGATATCGACAATACAATTGATCGTCTAGGGGCCGGCTTACATAAAAATACGCGTATTGACCGGATCGGTACCTACTTGTGTCTTCTCTTTCTCTCAATTTCACAAAATGCATTCATGCAGAAAATTGCATAAGTAAAAGATACAAATAAAGATGGGTCAATGTAAGTACTATTAAGTTCTCCCCAACAACTCTTAACTTATGATTTATGAATCAATCTGGGACTTTAGATGTTAGTATCAGATCTATGTTGCATGTGTCTAGAATCAAAAGAAAAGGAAAAAGATAACTATATAATTTTACCAACCTGACTTTTTTTTCCTAAAAATCTTATATTGCATAACAATTAACATGTCTCAGTGTCTAAACACACAAGGCTGAAAAAACGCGGCTGAAGTTCGGCATGATAACGCCTGCAATATGTATTTTAAATTACTGATGACACACCATACCCAAAATTGCGTCGCGTTTATTGTATGCATAGTGCATTGCTGGGCGCTGGCGTATTCATGCCGAACTTCGGCTGCGTATTTTCGGCCTAGTGTGTTCAGACATTTATCCATACTTTCAATCTTACCAGGCTACAGTATCAGACCCCACGGGCGACCAGCGTGTAACCGCGTTCAATGAGGCCGCTGAGAGTATTCTCGGCAAGCCCGCCTCGGAGGTCGGCAAGCTGTTAGACTACGACAAGGCGGCGTACGCGCAACTTTTCGATGAGGTCAAGTTCAAAACATACGTGTTCAAGTTGCGAACGAAAATGGAAACGTACAGCGTGAGTTTTTTTTTTGTCTTAAAACTGCCACTGTAAGAATGGTCATGGTGGTGAATTGCACCAGAAGCGTAGTTAAAGTTAAGGTTATCGTCAAAAATGTCGATATTTCCTAGGGATTTGACAGTTCATTTCATATTTTGTTATGGTTAAAGTTATAGTTAAAGTAAGCCGGTGCAACTCACTCTAAATGTGCTATGATAGTGCAAAGTACTATCGACAATTTTAGCGCTCAAGGAATGAGTTGAACAGCTTAACAGCACTGTTGGAGTTTTCTGTTTTGCACATGCATATTAACGTGTGAACCTTGGTCAAGTTGTTGCAACCCTTTTGTTTAATCCGTCGATTGCGCATTCTTGGAAATCTATTGTAATCGCGGCCCACTTGGACCGTTCGGAAGTTGATATGTTGAATAGAATATATTTGAAACAGTTTTGAAAGTAATCTAGCAGTTAACTTTGTCGATATTGTACTAAGTTCCGTAAAATATTTTTACTAATTTCTAGAACTTTTGGTCGACCTAAACATATTGTATCCATACTAATAATATTATAAATGCGAAGGTGTGTATGTCTGTCTGTTACCTCTTTACGCCTAAACCGCTGAGCCGATTTGCGTGAAATTTAGTATGGAGACACTCTGAGTCCCGAGAAAGGACATATCACATTTTATCCTGGAAATATGTACTGTTTCCGCGCGATTAACAAATTTTGGCGCAACGGAGTTGCGGGCGTCATCTAGTTTAAAATTAAAACATTATCATGTTATTTTTTTAGGATGAAGCAAGACTTAAGACTATAGTGATGGCAGCATCTCCAGTAGATTACAAAGATGTTAATGCAAGACTTATCAAAAGTATTAAGGCGCTCAGCGGCGTTGAAGTTTAAACAGTGATCTAAACCATATTCCATAATGATTTCTATGTAATATGAAACTGATTATGTAATTGTGTTGTAAGGACCAGCGTCCAGCACAAAGGTAACGGCTATTTTGTTCACTTTTATATTCAGTGAGCTGGTCTCTTGAAATGTTCCAATAATCTTGTTGAATCTTTTCTTGATAATAATGATAAATTGTGGTGTAGCTTAAAGCTGAATTAAATATTTTTTGAATACACAAGTCTCATTACTTATTCAGCTTATACAAGAGCTTTTTTTCAAAAGCATTGTCTGATAACTGGCCAAAACAACTGGCGAATTGGTAAACCACTGTCAGAAACTGAACTGAAATATAATGAAAAAATAAAACAAACTGTAATACTAATTACGGAATTTAATCTCATTGATATGACTCATAATTAGGCTAAGAAAATAGATAATTTACATTACATTTGGGCAACCGCTAGGCTTTTATATAGACATCAAGTTACATCATTCTACAATACAGTTACAAAATCCTCGGAATCACTATATAACATTGCCCAAGCGTGTTATAAAAACAATCTTAACTACTGAATGACTGGTGTTTAAAATCACTATAGGTACATTTAACAATAATGACCAAATGAAGTCAACATGGCAGTGTGATTTACATTCAATGTGATATCGACCCCACGTGCACGGTCAACAGAAAATAGAAATGTTTCCGTCGCTTGCTATTACAAATATGATTAGACTTTGCCTTCACAAAATAAAGCCTATTTCTCTGCAAAATGTGAGTGTTTTGTTGTACAATCCAATAGTCATGTTGTAGAAAAACAGTCTTAATAATCGGAATCGCAGTTCCACTATTTTATATCATACATTTATGCTAACCGTGCGCGCGGGCCCTTATTGTACAGTCACCGACAAATACAGTGTGCCACACTTCAATCCCTTAGTTAGGCCATTAGTCTACCACCGCGGCACCGCCGCCGTTCACCGAGAAAGATATTATTTTGGGTCGATAAAATGCCACTTTATGACCTAGGCCAGTTATCCCCAACCCGCGGCCCGCCAGGACTTTATCTGTGGCCCGCGTTTTTAACCCTAAAAAATGTTTGTTGCGGCCCGCGACACCAAGACCAAGATGTTTGTGGCCCGTATGAAAAAAAGGTTGGGGACCACGGACCTAGGCTATAATAATATAGGTTTCATTTTCTTCAGACATTGGTCTTTTTTGGACCCTTGCCTCCACTGCTTTGTAGTGGTATAGAGCAGCTATCCCTAACCCGCAAAATAAGGTAGTCGTCGAGAAAGCCGTGACATTTGCTCGACTTTTAAATTCTTAATTTTGAAGAACGTTATTTTTAACCCTAAAAATCTTTTGTTGTGGCCCGCGACACCCAGACTATAACATGTTTGTGGCCCGTATGAAAAAAGGTTGGGGACTACTGGTGTAGAGCAAAATGAAACCTAAGCGGTGGACACGGCTTTATTATAGCAATAAAGTCCAAGTGTTACCTGGCTTGTCGGCTCCCATACAATATATTGTATACATAGACGGTAATATTAACACTAAACTTATACAATATCACTGGGATTAGACGTAAATGCTCGAGATTTAGAGAAAAATAAAGCAATAATATCAAGAGCAAGCCTGCTGCTTGAGTTAACTATTAGCCGCGTACTGACTACTGACCAAACGAGCCGCCTCGCGAGGCAAATCCTCTGTCGGCTGACCGACAGAGGACTTGCCTCGCGAGACGTGAGACGTGCCTCGCCCGAACGTGCCGCGGCCCGAGTCGAGCGTCGGTTTTTGTCGATGCTCAAAGGCGCCTCGGTACGTTTGCCGCGCTCACTCAAGACGGTAGTGTTTTGCTTCGCTTATTCGTTGCGTGTTTGTTGTGCGTTTAACGTTAAACTTAAAAGTTAAACTGAGCGTTGATGCTGGCTTGGCCTTACGGTGGCGAGCCACCGTGCGGCCAAGCCAGCATCACTCGCGCCGTAAGGCCGAGGCCTTACGGCGCGAGGCAGCCTCGGATTAGAAAACTTACAGACCGAGGCCTCCTCACGCGGCATGCGTTCTGCGGCAAATGTCCGAGGCTGCCTCGCGAGGCCGCTTGCTTGGTCAGTACGCGGCTATTTAGAATCTGTGGGGTTTAGGATTTATAACGGTTTACAATAATAAGTATACAGTTATATGTACAGGCTGCAATCTCCATTCACAAACATTTTAAAACTAATACATAAAAATTGTGCGCTAAACTACTACAACTTAAAGATACAAATAAAAACAGATCAACAAAAAAAATATATCAATAAAATTGATTTTTTTCAGATCAAACATACTTATACATTTAGCCTCGTTTATATAATGAAAAATGGTTAAGGGGCACTTGCGTAGATCTGGGTTAAAGTTAACTCTAAGTTAAACATCATGTCATATCTGTCACTCACTTTAAAGAGTGATAGAGATGACATGATGTTTAACTAGAGTTAACTTTAACCCAGATCTACGCAAGTACCCCTAAGCAGCCAAACAAGATAGGAAAAGAAATGTTATCATGACTCAAAATTAATTTCGTGGTCAAATATCGATCATTCATCCAAGCGTTCGTAAAAGACTGAAGTGATAAGCAATTACAATGTGCCAATTTTACCAACGCCTGCTAATCATTGATTAAAATAGACATTATCTCTTTGATACTGAAATAGGCATAGTATTAGTCAACAATCTTAACAGGAATTAGTGAAACTAGACAGAACTAAACCCGATAAACACATCTAGGTTTTATGCAACCAATTCATTACAAACTAGCGATCGTGAAAGAAGTTTGGTGGGGCTAGAGTATTTAATTTTTTACCTGCAGCCATGAACGTAGAAAAAAAGGCGGACGGAGTCTCATTATACACAGCACTGTGTCTTCAGAGTCGGCCACGCACACATTCTTACGCCTGTCAAATGGCCGGACTCGTCATGTAAGAATGTGTCCGTGCGGACCGTGTACATGCAGTCAGCCTGGCCGACTATAAAGACACAGTGCTGTGTATAATAAGACTCCGTCCGCCTTTTTTTCTAAGTTCATGCCTGGAGCCTGATTCTTCCTTAAATGTCGCTTCGAAAGCATTCAGACAGCCTGCAGTCCAAGTGACATTCAAGATTTGAGAATTGCGCCCCTAGTTTGCCATAAAACACTTTTATAACTAGTGTAAACAAGACTGGAATTGTACTATCCCAACCAAACTTTATGTGAACCACTGTATAAGTTAAAGCTAAGAAACCATATTATGCCGACAGAAAATATAGATCTGTGTCTGCTTCGGCAAGTATAATTATTATTATTATTGACAATAATAGTTTATAAATAAAAGATTCCAACTTTAAAGCTATATTAGACAGAAACAAGCGCCGAATGCGATACAAATTATATATCTATCAAGTTCTGTTGTGTACGAAACGTACATAATTTTATCTCATTATAACATATTTTTTTATATTATATCCCTAAAGAGATTATTTTCCATTCAAAATGTATGTATATCCAATTATAAATGATTGATCAAACATAAGAAAACCTTTCAAACATTCACAGATTAATAAACAGCTATTTATGGTACAGTAATGACAATAAACAAAAAAAAATCTGTACATTGCATTGTTAGTTCTTACATAGCTATTTGAAAAAAGTTTTTTAGAGGTAGGCTAAGTGCTCACACACAACAAATATTGACGCGACTTTTTTCCCTCTCTTATCTCATAGACTTCATAAGGATGCAATGAATCTAAGAAAACAAAGTTATAATACTTCAGGGTATGCATATGTCCATTATACAGAGTTTATCATGAAAGTAGCAGCGCTCTAAGAGCATTTTTTTAGATTTGTATGGGCAAGCGCGACTGCTCATACGAAATAAAAAAGTTACTCTTTCTACGCTGTAAAAGCTGCTACTTTTACAGTGAAGTCCATACAGGGGATTCATGCACCCCGTAAAGTATTATCACTATGTTTTGTTACACCCTTGTATAGTGATACATTTAAAATAAAGTTGCAACGTCATTTTTTGCATGTGGACTCCTAGCCTAACAAAAAGTGCAAGGCTGGCTCATGCAGGTGAAGAATACAGAGTATATACCTAAAGTAAACATAATATCTTATTGTTACATCAAATAGCAAACTAAATCTGCTCGTATCTTAATATTGACTAATTACAGATCTATAGAGAATATATTATGAGAAACATTCCAAAAAAATATAAAAAATATAATCGTGTAAAACAATTTCATTCCTCAATTCCCGGGAAAATTATAATTCAGATCCGTAGATATCACTTACGATTACTTTTTAAAAATACAATAAAAATACACGACTTGTACATACGAAGGTAACTCTCAGTACAATGAATTCCATTAACGCCATTTAGTCATAGCCACTCACTCACTCGCTATATCTAATTGTGCAGTAACACTATATAGTCCGTCCGCGGGTCAGTGACACGCCTGCCCGCCGCTAGACTCGCCACGCGTCGCCACGCGCACACGCCGCCGCGCCGCAACCGTCAACTACTCCACTAAACGTATTTACAAACCACTAGGACCCAAATAATTTAAAGCGAATAAATAAAAAGCCACGCTCTTTGAACGGATTACATTCGAGGTACTCCTGGATCGACCGGTATCGTTCCCGAGCAAAAATGTTTTGATTATCGCTTGTCTATACTAAAGTTCAGTCGTTATTAATTGACAATTACATTGTTTTCAGTTTGAAATAATTGTCGAATGAGAAAAAATACATACTAAAAAAGTATCAATTTTTATGTGTCCGCCATCTTGTGTTTATTCTGGAACGTAATCAAAATGGCGAATACAATTTTTTAAATTACATTTATGGAATTTCAAATAGAATGTAGCATGGACATCGATACACGGCCGTAGTGAATGTGGTCCGCTCTTACGGAGCTCAGCACGCACTCAACGTGCACCAAAACAACACTTAAACTGCACTTAAAACTAAAAATATGGCCGAGCGGCGTTCGTCACTCACTTACGATTAATTTTGACACCCGCGTTGCGAGCGGAGATTCCGAAACAACGTCTATCCCGACGTTTTGTAAGCGAAAACACACCCTATCACAACATCTTAAGGTACATAATTAAAGCAACCCACTAAAAATATGTGAAACATAACCTAAAAAACTAAACACGATACTGCCCAGCAGGTGAAATCAAATTTGTTTAGCGAGCATTCTGGTCGTGAACAGCGAAATCACACACGAGCGAATCCCTGGATTACCCTAGTCACACACTTGGTCGCACTTGGCAAAACATTTGAAAAAAAAAACGGATTTGCACTATCGAAACCAGTGTCCTTTTTTAAAAAATTAAAAAAGAAACTGAACTGGCTGGACGCCAGTTTTAAAAAAAGAACCAGCTTGGTGTTTAGTAGTGTGTGGTAGCGGTGGTGCGTCAGCGTGTGCGGGCGTGAGGCCGCTCAGTGGCGCGCTCACGGCACGAGATCGGGCAGGCGCCCGCGGCCCTAGGGGCGCCCGCCGCCCTCCGCGCTCACCACCTGCAAACATACATCATTAGAACTCTAGATAACCCGGCAGGTGTAGTCTAACACGTGAAGACGTTTCTCAGTGTCTAATAAGTTAGAAATGTGGCTTGACAGACAAGTACAAAGTATTGTTTCCTCACACTGAAAAAAATATTTTTATAATGGTAAGCCATAGGTCCATGAAGACGCTGATGAAGGGAGATTTACCGATCTCTCTGAAACGCAAACTCGTCGACATGACGTGTATTCTGCCCGTCCTAACCTAGGGTGCGCAAACTTGGTCATTGACCGATTCGCAAAAGTCCCAACTCGGGGTATGTCAAAGAGCGATGGAGCGCAGTATGTTGGGAGTAAAACTTGTCGACAAAATAAGAAACACCACACTGCGCTCCCAAACAGGCATAAAGGATGTAGGAGCCAAGACGGCAAAACTAAAATGGGATTGGGCTGGCCACGTTAGCCGCATGCATCCCGACCGCTAGGCAAAGTTAACAACTGAATGGGTACCCGAAGACGGAAGACGCAACCGTGGCCGGCCTAGGAAAAGATGGCGCTACGAGCTGGGGGCATACCAGCCAGGCTGGCCAACGGTAGCGCAAGATCGGGAAAAGTGGAAGACCCTGGGGGAGGCCTTTGCCCAGCAGTGGGACAGCATAGGCTAATAAAAAAAGCCATAGGTACGTTTTGACGCCATATTTTGACTCTGTATCTGCGATGAATATTTTCCGCTCGCATAGTCATTCCAAGAGCGCACTAATACATCCGTTGCGCACACTCTTACACGGTACATATATAGCCGTCTCGCTCGCACTCACTTTCCGCTCCTTGTAGTAGAGCTCCTCGCTCTCCTTGTCGCAGAGCAGTAGCACGACGGCGCCGAACAGGAAGATGGCGGCGCCCCAGCCCACGCCGTACGCCCACCCGAACTCCCACACCGACCGGTTGCCTGCAAATACATATTATAATTAACAGTTTAAAAAACTATTAAACACGCTTTTAGCACGCACTAAGCTAATCCGCCATCTTGGATGTCCGCCATGTTAGATTTATGTCACGTGACCATTTTTTTTTCGTATTGTCACGTGACTATTTTTTTCGTATTCCTGACAGCAAACCATTTCATTTGATACCCATATCATGTGGGTGCATTTCAAATAGCCTGTCCGCCATCTTAGGGAGGCCGCTAGGCGCTATATCGGCCGCAATCAAGAGGTAATATTTCACTAAGAATGCCTCGTGACGTTGCATTTTTAGAGAACGATTGGTTCTTCCATTGGACTATCGAAGAAATTGATTCATAGGCTTTTGACATTAATTCAACGCTAGCTGTGATCTGTCGGCTGGGTTTGACGTAACGCGAGCAAATTACGTAGGTCTGCCATCTCACATCTGCATATGAATTTAATCCTTTATTAGTACTATAGAATGGAATTTATAAATGTGATGTTGTCTAATTTCCCTGTGTTACAAAATATAAGCAGGCGGTTATTTTGTGTCATGTTGCTTCAATAACTTACCCAAGTTAAGTTCGGCGGCGAAGCACACGGGGTATATCACGAGAGCTATTAAGATGCACATCACTGGAAAATAAAAATTAAAAAACGTTGTTACACAATATACATATTATTAATTATTATCATAATTATAGTACTTGAATCATTTAACTATTTTGCATATGCACTCAATTACGTTTTTAATCTCTTTTCGATAGTGTTTTTTCCACAACAATATGCTTTGGCAAAGCCCTCGTATCCAGTTAAAATAATAGTTTAAAAAAACTAAAATACACGCTTTAGCCAATCCGCCATCTTGCATGTTCGCCATGTTGGATTTAAGTCACGTGACTATTTTTTCGTATTCCTGACATTGGATTTGTAATGATGCTTCTTCGCTAGTTATGTATTGTCATCAGAACTCAGAGCGAGTGCAAAATTTCATTCTAATCGAAGACTGGGAAGTAAGTTAAAAGGTTCCAAAATTTTCTTACAATACAAGTGAAGCTATTTCAACCTAATAAAAGCGTGTTTAAAAAATGTGAACTCACACGCCAGCGACATGGCGAGCACGGCGAAGCGGTAGTAGCGGAACTTGGTGCGGTGGTCGGCGGAGCGCAGCCCGAGCCCCGTCAGCAGCGCCCCGCACACGTCCGCCGCCAGCGTCGCCACGCACAGACCCGCCGCAGCCCTGAAATATAGCAAATGGTTGTAGTCTCAATAATCCGAACATAAATAATTCAACAATATACTACTTTAAAGTTTAACGGCGTACCGCGTGAGTGGCGGCCGAAAAGGAAGATCTTCCGACCGAGCGGACCGAGCGAGATAGCAAGCCCACTGACGTCATTTCAGTCGTTGTATATGTCGCAGTCATCTAGTTCAATCTGCGGTTCGATTGAATGACTAGCGCATTCGTTGAATGACTCCATTCAATTGAATGACTCGGCCGAACGTTGATTGAACAATCGTCACTCAACGTTCAACTAGTTAGCGACTTTTAACATAGCCCTTTGAAGAGAGCGGATATGAAATCAGTCAGGTAATTGAATGTATTTATTTTTAACGGAATAGGAAATGTATAAGAACAGTATATAATTCTTAGGTAATTAATAGCAATGTATTGATTACTCCGTCTGTCCAATGCGATTGGATTTGATTAGGTTAGATGGCAAGGCGGGAGCGTAGCGCAGCGAAGCTCCCGCCTTCAGTCATTCAATAAAACGGTGTCGTTCAATGAATACGCTAGTCATTCAATCGAATCACAGATCGAACCAGATGACTGCGACATATATACCTTGCCGTTCTCCGAAACTTCGATAGCGCGATGCAGGATAGTTAGGCGAATTGTGACTTGTGAGTACCGCCACAGCCCACACTACTATCCGGTCACGAAATACGGAAAAATTTTAAACAACGAATGAATTTTCCACGTTGTATCCCGTTACCGTTGTAACTAGGCTAGTACTACAAGGATTAATACTTAGGTCCAAAGCTAGGACCTATGTAATGAATGTCTTATACCTGCGACAACTTCTCTCATTTTTAACCGACTTCCAAAAACGAGGAGGTTATACGTTCGTCTGTGGATATTTTTTTTTTATGTATGTTCAACAATTACTCCGCCGTTTATGAACCGATTTTCAAAATTTTTCTTTTCTAGTTTATCAAAATAAACTGGAGGAGCCTAGGAGAAGTCTGAAGTTACGAAACAACTGGAGCCACTGCAGTCGCTTTTAATCAATACAATAATTTTTATTCGGAGTAGGTATAAACATACTCGTTTTGAACGTCGAAACTATGGTGCCTACCACCGGTTGAAAACGATTCGACGTTTGCTCCTTAGCGAGTACGGTAAAATCGTATACGTTTTCGATAGCAACTCATGGTAGAGCTACGGTTCAGGAACTAACCCGACGAGAAGAGCCGGCGTAAAAAACTCGCACGTGGGCCACTTTTTTTTACCAAAAATTGGTCCACGCATTTGGTTATGTTGTAAATTTGGTTCTGTGGTAGAAATTCGATTTTCAGTTGACACATTTGTTAGGGTTCCGTACCCAAAGGGTAAAAACGGGACCCTATTACTAAGACTTCGATGTCTGTCCGTCTGTCTGTACTCTGTATGTCTTGATGCTGTAACTCAAGAACCGCTATAGCTAGACTTTTGAAATTTTCACAGATTGTGTATATCGTTTGCAGCTATAACAACAAATACTAAAAACAAAATAATATTAATATTTAAGGGGGGTTGCCATACAAAAAACACAATTTTTGGCCCATTTTTGCTCCATAACGGTACGGAACCCTTCGTGCGCGAGTCCGACTCGCACTTTGCCGATTTTTAATTTAGCTGATATAATATCTGATATGACAGGGACAGCCTTGGAAATAATTGAAACCCGATATTTTGGCAACGGATGATTGGTTTCATCGTTACCGTGTATACGGTCTACGGATGTAGCCTTTAGGCTACAAGCTTCATCCGAATGAGATAATTTTCTAAAAATACTAATCTGTATTTATTGTTAACAAGCTCCGCGTTCCATTAATCGCGATCAAAACGCTCATGGAACGCGGGGAAAATGAATAATCTATGCTAATGCAAAATGAAAAATTGTTTCTGTTAAGTGCCTCGCAAACGAGCAAATTGTTTGTCAAATTTTACGTGTTTGTCAAACAATTTGATAGTGTACAGCTTTGTTTGAAGCGTTTGTCAAACAATTTAAGGCCGTCACAGACTTAGCTATAATATATATTAATATATTTATAGCTAGGCATATTACTATATATTTTCTATACAATTTTCGCGTGACCACACACTCAGCTATAATATATATTTCTGGTCTCAGTGTGTTTAGTACGGTATATTAATATATATTATAGCTAAGTCTGTGACGGCCTTTACTATGAAAACGTAAATTACATCAAACATGTTTTGTCAAACAAATTTGATCGTTTGCGGGGCACTTTACCTTTTTAACCTCAAAAGTTTTGGATAGAATTTTGTATAGAGATGTTCACATACAAAAAGACATAGAGTAATTTTTGGCCGCAAAATGTACGGTTACAGCGCGATAAGCGCTAACGAACTTTCGTCACACTAGTTGTAAGTAAAACTTTATATTGTTTAAATGAGTAGTTCTAGCGACGATCTCTACGTCACAGTATCCAATGGCCAATATACGGTACGTAAACTCCAAATGGGGTCAAAGCACAATACACGACGCCATAAAAGGAGGATTACTAAGCTTTTGTTACACGTCGCTGGAGTTTTAAATTGCGTTAAAAATGCAACACAAATCTTACTTTGATCTTTACATTTCAGCGTCAGGCTTCCTCGGGATTCAAAGACGCCTACTTTTTCACTTGAGGTGTCCTAGTTTCCAGCGCGGTTTTCAGTACTTACCTCCTCAGTTTCAAGATCTTACATTTGAAAAGGTAATATTTATGTTGGGTGGCAAAAAGTCCATTATGTAGAGCGCTAATGAATTAAATTGCACGTCTATCATGTTTATTTTATGTGAGTCATTTGAAATGATTTCTCAATATAACATTTTGTAAGTTAACTGATTATGGGCATTGGAATTACAATATTGCATATATTGTAGAGTAGGGGCACGTACTCAAGACACAACTTTAGGGCTCGTATAAATAGTCAGTACTCAAGATGCATCTCGGTCTCAAAACACGGTTCGGGATGTGTGATTGGTTGGCTGTCAAAATTTGGACCAATCACAGAGCCGTACCGCGTCTTGAGACCGGGTCGCATCTTAAGTACTGACTATTTATACGGACCTTAGATAGCGCCATTCATACAGTATGAATAATTAGTACGAATCATACTTATTATTATTATCAAGGCAATATCATTGACATTTCGCAACAATAAAGAAAATCCCATCAGGATAAAGTTACGATCCCTCGAAGTATCTTATCCCGTCGCACAAAATCCAAACCTTTCTCGCCAAATCCAACCCGAATTATAGGGATAGAAATTAATTTTGTCCTTACAACTTTTAGCCCAATTTTCATTTATTTGAATTATCGCCTAATCCAATTTTCGCAATACTAACAATTCTAAAGTAATTTATACGGGAGATAGAGGGGCCGAGCACCGACAGACGGTTGCCCTGGGCCCTGGGGAGTGTTATTCCCAGCCATTTTTACTCAAAATGTAATATTGAGTCGGGAGTGTTGGGAAGGGTAACTCGCGTCGAGCCATATGACGATATGATATGAGACGAGAGATTGGGGCAATCTTTCGGTGTATTTGGCTTTGGAAAATATTGCTGTTGGTTAAATGTAGCGATAGACAGATCAGAATAATTTTAAGGCACATACGAGGGTTTTTGATAACTCATTTAAAAATTCAAAAGTAATGTGTTGTGAGAAGTGTCCAAAATCCAAACCCCTATTTAACAAAATAATATACTCACACTTCTATTATTATAAATGCAAAAATGTGATTGATTGTAACATCATAACTACCCCTATAAAACTACTTTCGATGAGACGAAATAGGATAAATCATGGAAAAACGTACGGTTACCCGCGATAAATTTCTGCGTAACGTCGCGTAAACAAATTCTAGTAAAATAATAACCAGCTTTCAACAATGAACATTATAATCTCGAGCTATTCAATCTTGGCTAACAAATATAACAATGTTCTTATTTATTTGTCGATATTAAATACGTGAGGGATCGCCGCCACTCATCGCTCATTTATAAATCCCATTACGGGATTCGGCAATACATAATAATGTGAAACCGGGGCCAAACTATACAGGACTATAGGTTTTTATTAGTCCTAGATACGCGCGCTGCATGAGTTATGAGGCAGCATTTATTAATATAATAAATGCTAGTTTGGATGAAGGTTAAACCTCAGTAAACTGAAATCTGGCCTAGGGGGCTATTCTGATTCTTATACCTCGAATCTATGATCAATCATGGAGCTATCGAGTACTGTAATGACAGCCTTGCAAACGAATGAAGTCTAAAGTTAGGGACTAAGACACTATGGCCTACATGTGCTGAGTTAAAGAAAACAATATTATCATGACTTTTCTGTCATGAGTACAAGGAACGATATAATTAGGATATAATATTTAACTAGGGGTCAATTCAGACTTCAGACTGGTTTAAAGGAGCCTAGTTCTGTTATTTTGAGATCATTATATAAAAACTTAGATCATAGTTATGATCAGGATTTGATATTCTATTTCCCCAGCATAACACTGTGCTACATACAGCTCCAATTTGAGGAAATATAAAATGTACGCTAAGTAAGATTCTCCAGAAAACATTAGCCATTGTTAACTCCGCGCTGTTATGTTCGCTTTGTTGCCGAGGAACAAGTAACAACAGCCCCGCGGAAATAATGGCCACGTACAGAAACTAAACTTTAAAGATATAGCTCTAGCACTTTATTAAATTGCCAGTTAAGACCGCAAGAATGTTACTTTACGATGGGAAGTTTACGTTATGGCTAGAAGATTAAGAAACTACATCGCTTGGCAATGTCGGTTTGACTTTGATCGCTTGATCCGTAACACCAGATAGGTCAGTGCATTCCTGGATTTTCAACAACTTTATTCAAATCATATTAAAACACAATTGGGTATTTTCCAGGGTTATCTCTTGATACCTTGGCATAATTATGCCTGGTGACTCTGTCATTAGTCATTACTGCATTACTCTTGCCTTCTTTTAAAGAAATGGATCTAGAACCTACTCGAGTACATGGTACTTATGATGATTATAATAATTTATAAGTTTACTTTGGGGGTTCCTAAGTCCCCCAAGGCCTGTAATTGCTTAACAAACAGTACATTACCTGGCGAAACACAGGTAATGTACTATCAGAGAAGTTGATACATAGGCAGATTGCGGACCTATCTCATTAGGTCGCTTTATGTCAAACTCAGCCATTTCATGACTAGTATTGAATTTACATTATCCGATCAAATGACGTAGGTCTGTCAACTGCCTATGAATAAATTTCCTCGATAGTTCTTATTCAATCTAGATTCTAGCCAGTACTCACTTGATGTAGGGCGCTGGTCTGGCGGCATAGCATCCCGGCTGCGCGGTGATATCGAAGGGCAGCGGGGTGGGCGCGTCGGGGTCGATGCAGTGCATGAACAGCCCCTGCCGCCAGCCGGCAGCCATCAGCCAGTCCGCCGACGCCAGGCCAAGCACCATGAGGACCACCACCAGCAGCCCGCAGATCAGGGCTATCACCTGCAATGTTCACGCGTCAGAATTGAGGAGTGACAGGTAGAAGAATTCACACTCAGCTGACAATTTAGATTATTGTGGCTGACAAAATATATTGATAAGTCAGAATATGGTGGATTAGGCGCTGAAAGTTAGGTGGAATAAACTTTTTGTTTATGTTCACTGATCTCTATACAACATGACTGGTGAGACATTACCGATACTTATGGAGAGTACTCTGTACTCGATTCTCATTATAATTATGTAATAAAATTAGGTTCTTAATTTTTATCCGAATTTCCCAAAAATAAATGAATCATGGATAATAAGTAAATTACGCGGCTAGGCAAGTAGGCATACTATGCGGCCGGTGCAGAGGCGTACGCTACCATAGAAACACCACACAACTACCCCTCCCGCTCGCGGTGTCAATGCGTTGGGTAAATAATATTTACTCAGTGATCAATTGATATTATTTTTTGATATTATTTTTTTCCAACTAATATAATAGCCAAATATCACGTCCTCGAGTGTTGAACATGTCTCACCAGTCACGCAGTATAATAGAGATCAGTGTTTATGTTACATTTTATTACAAGGATGTTTCATTTAATTTTACATTAGGATATTATTTGTACAGATATTTTCGCCAATAACAACATCCACTAATATTAATCAGACTACAGGAATATCTTAGGTACTTACATATTCTAATTTTTTTAAACCACCAAACGTTAAAAAAATTAGAATACCTAAGATATTTCCTGCATTACAAATAATATCTTCATTTTCCTATTCAACTCTCAAGTAATAAACGATTAAACTCGAGAGCAACAATTAAAGGTTGTTCGAGTCAGACAATTGACGAGAAAGTTGACGCTTGTGGGAAATTACGAGAAAATTGTATTTAATTTACCGGCGCCAACATAAATACGATTCAGAAATGCAAAGGGGCGCCTAATAACAGTCAATTTCAATTTGGTACATTGCAACTTGTCTTTTTTAAATTAAAGATAATTAAAATTAAGGCGTGTAAGTAAGAAATATCTACGACGCGCGTTAATGCTGAAAACGTGGTAGTTGCACTTGCTTGTAACGTACACTAAACTCTCAGTGTAGCAAACTCGTAACGTATGCACTATAGCTTTGATTATATACACGTCAGTCTTTCCCAAAGTGGACGATAACGCCCCTTGTGGGTGCTAGAGGTCTAAAGGGGGCGGTGTGGGACCCAGAAAAAATCCGGGCGTTGTGTAGAGGCTTGGAGGTTATTTCATCTGGATCATCTGGATACATTTTAAATTGAAACAATGGGGCGATAAAACATAATTTGTTCTCAAAGTGGGGACAAAATAAGTTTGGGAACCTCTGCACTATAGTGACCATACAGTACGCATGCACCCTGTGCAACTTTCATTCGGATGGGAAAACGTTTACAATGACGAGTATCGCGATTCGCGTGAGACACAAAGGCGAACCCCACCGAAGAGCATAAAAGACAATTATCGCGTCTGTCGTCTACTCGCCTGATGCATTACGTCGTCGCTTCCTCGTCCATCAAGCGCGACGAGCAAAAGTGGAGGCATTAAAGGAGCTACGCGACGTAAGGGCTGCATCACATGAGCGGTGCGGTATCGCAGCTATTAAAGCCCGACCAATAAAATGAAAAAACCTCGCCATATTTCGGAAATCTATTGGAACTAATTTCTTCAACTGGCAACAATCTTCTTCTTCTTCTTTTTAATTAAATTCTTTTTAAAAAAATTAATCTTTATGAGATGCTCATATGATGTCATAATTGTCATCTGTCAAAGTGTGTTCTCGATTGTGCGTGATATATTTCTTGGAAAAGTGAGTTATTTAAGCGTTAAAATGCCGAAAACTATTTAAAGCCAGTTATAAAAAGTTATTTATAATATGAATAATTACTTGTCGAAGAAGGTCTGAAGGGATCGACTCTATTCCTCTAAATAACATCACGGACTTTGTTGTCAACATGACTGGTAGGTACCTCATATAGTGTGTGCAATGTAAATTGGCTAATTTTTGATGTGTTTGTGACTAATCTAATTTAAGACTTCTGTTTTTTAGGTGTATACTGATCATTTGTAATGAAAATACGAAGAGAAGGTCAGACCTCAGTTTTATTTTCTATAACACTTAAAAATAATGAAAGAAGAATGAGTTAGAACTCAGAGATGAGATATTATGACATTGAACCACTACAATCTGACCACGAAGATCATGAAGTATTAATATAACTTGAATATAAATTGAATAAAAGCTAATAATGAAAGTATAAAGTTGTATTTTTTAAACTGCCTAATGCCTATAGTTTTACTATTAAGGGAGTTTATTTCGTGATATTTTAAAACTATACAAATATTCTATATTAAAATATGTCTAAATTATTAAATTGAACACCAGCTAAAAATTGTACACTAGCCAATTCGTAAGTGTATGACTGTACTATTTGTTGCCATATTCATAGTTCATTTAGCGCCCTCAGCGCAAGTTTTTTATATTTCTGGTCAGGCTTTACAATGGAAGAATCGACGTGTTCTATTGCGAAATCACTAATCATAATCATAATCTTTATTTGCAATAATATGGTGTAAATTACATTAAGATGTTACATTAATTATGTTAAAAGTGCCTCACATATTATTGTCGTTTTAATCGTCGAACGTTTTGTTATGCGTTGTAATTATTTCTATCGATCTAGACTAGATAAAATCTACAGTCTCAGAACGCAACCACAAGTAAAACCTTTTCATTTTTATGGATGTCGGTTTAAAAAGAAACCAATATTAGAAAAAGATAAAAATGCGTTCTTGCTGCAATCTAAATTAAAGCATTTCGCAAGACCGCAACGCATAACGGCCGTGTGGCGTAGCCCTAACGCGGGGGTAAGAAAAACGTGAAAGTGAGAGGTGTGAGCGTCTAGAGGGGCGGCGGGGGATGTACAGGGGGGCGAAGGGGGCGGCACATCGATCCACGACGCGGCCGGGCCGCGATGCCATCAGCTGTTGAAGTGTCACTACTCACTACCATGCAGTGTCCACCGCCTATAGGCTATATTATACGCATCCTGTCAAAAACATATCCCTCACGCCTCGATGGAAACTATCTGGATTGAAGTGTTGAACGTAGGCACAGGATCAAAAACGCACTTTGTTTTAAAATCAATGGAAAAATTATTATCACGTGGTTAGGTAGAGCTTATATTTATTACGTGGTTAAGTATTATTACGTGGTTAAGGTAGAGCTTATATTTAGTTCAGTTTAATTTTAGAGCGATCATAACAAAGTATAAGGCAGTTTCAGATCAAAACATGATAACGATACAAAGCATGCAATCAAGAGCCCATTGATCTCATTTATGTTCCAGATGTTTCGACAATTGCCAGGAAACAAGCCTAAAATAGAGCCTAATCCGCCATATTCAGAACAATCTCCGCAACAAGCAGTACTTGACAAATCCCACAATTAAACCAATCAGTGTCCAACGACTCCAACGAGGTCGTCGGTTCAACAATATTTGACATGAATCAGGGAAGCGGAAATGTTTTATGTCGGATGCGATTCATTTAAATCGATCTCTCGGAGCACGTGTTAAAAAACACCGCGTTGAATATTCATGAGACAGAGTTTCGGATGATTAAATTGTTGTCACCAAATAGGTAGGTACTTGCTGGGTCCAAATCATCATCACGGGCAAATATGTACTTTGGAGCTCTACTTTGTAACAGTCGTCTGCGCTCTGTTTATTCAAATAATCTTATGCTGTCATTTGTATATTCCACTCAGAAAACAAAGAAAGGAATTCTTCGAAACACGAATAGCACGGATCTATTTATATCGAGTCCGAAACTCGATTGTATAATATTATATTGGGGATTAAATAAAATTTTCCTCTAACTACCCTTAAATGCTATCTCCGCCCGACTTCCGGAAACTACAGCAATCCAAACACAGTTGAAATAAATTAAGGTTTTCATCGCCCGTTTCCCGAGCGGAATAAACTTCACTCCTTTGTAGTTCAAATGAAGAAAGCCGAAGCACCGCCAGAATGGAACGAACGGCAAACTTTTATGAATCTGTCCGAAACTTTTTCGTCGGCGATCGCGTATTTTTTGCCGTTTTCTGAATAAATAATTATACAGAGCTCAGTGCAATCAATGGCACTGGGGTAAACAGGAAAGGGAACATCAGACTTTTTCAATTTATCATCGTTTGAAAACAAATGTGACCCTTTTTGATAAAAGGGAATTATTTCTGGAAGCAAAAGTACAATACATTTTTGTTTAAAGTTTTACCCTTTCGAATAATTGGGAGAATGCTACTTGTTTGATTACTTTTAATAAATTTTTATCAATTTATTTGACTGTCGGAAATCTCTGGATTGGAATTTTCATTAATTGTTCCTTTTTACTGGAACACACCAATTATTGTATTTGGGGAAGTGAGGATGAGCAATAAAGATTAGGGTTACACGAATAGGTACGTAATATTCAAAACTCAGAAGTAAACATGAGGGGACTTCCGATCTAAGTTTAATTAATAGACTCATACTTGCACGAGTATACCAAAAATATGCAGAGGAGTTCCAGGAATGTAGGTGAATGTAGTGTGAACGATACTCTGCCAGAGACACATTGTGATTTGTGACCAAAGTTTTACTACAACTCTTTCTCAAAGTTACGGCGATCTTTTTACTTTGGACTTCAATGGCATTTCAGTCTTTTCTCTACGAACGAAGGTAACAACTAACAAGGACCAAGTATGTACTTATTCTCTTTTTAACCGTTTATGATCTGTTTTCTACTGTGGTTTTAGCTATCATATCGATTTGTATGATTTTTAGAATCGTTGTAGTAGATACGGATTCCTGCAGTTAAGTATAGAATGCGAAATCTGATTACTGTGGTCTGGATCTCCTACGCATCGGTAACGACTCGTAGTTATTTCAAATAAGGAATTTACAATATACTCTAAAGTCTAACCACTCATTTTGCTTTAGTCTTCCCTTTCCTTCTTAAATAGTCTTTTCCTCTTTTTTTCGCGAAGAAATGCCGATCCGCATTCTGGAGGGTATTGGGAGCTTCCACCACGAATATGAAAGAGTCGCTGAGTCGAAGGTAATGGACGCAGACCTACCCGCTAAAACTCGGCAGTACTACAACTGCATCGATATTGCCAAAGCAGTCAATAATAATTCACATTTGGCACGATCCTTTGCGATCTGATTAGTGGACACCTTGCAGAAGCACCTGTGCGATATGATTAGTGGTCATCATACACGAGTACCTGTGCGATCTGATTGGCCGGCATGTCGTGGGGCTCGGCGAACTGCGGCGGCGGCGGCAGCACCGGCGGGGCGCGCGGGAGCGAGCGCCCGCCCCCGCTCCCCGCGCGCCCCGTCATACGCGACACCGCAACTACCCGCGCTCACCGCATGCAACTACCCCCACTTAGCACATAACACTTTGACAACACTTTCGCACTCTTTTATCAGGTATTGACTGAGTA
Source organism: Plebejus argus (assembly GCA_905404155.3). NCBI lineage: Eukaryota > Metazoa > Arthropoda > Insecta > Lepidoptera > Lycaenidae > Plebejus > Plebejus argus. The sequence continues at coordinate 8,391,444 of FR989942.1, forward strand.
CTACACTGATTTAGATTTAGAATTTTACGGTTGAACTTTAGAGTATCCGGATGTAAACTACAAACTACAGAATTTGGAGGTTATAAAAGTGACATAGATTTCTATATGGCACACCAGAGTTAGGCAGCATTTCCACGTAGGTCGATAATGAAATATATTGATCTATTGGCGGGGCATATTCATCTATCATTGCCTATGATCGTCGTCGATTGTGCATGCTATGGGCAGCATTGCAATCATGGTAACAGTCTTGGAGACAGGCCTACTTTGGAGAATTATTGCTCACGTGATGTTAATTTCACGTGACGACACAGAATACATATAATTAGTAACTTTATTTAGAAGTAAGAACGTATAGAGTAAATCTGCAAGTCGGTCCAAGTTATTCATGAGGCAAAATATGCAAACCGTATAACTCCACGGTATCTAACCATACTTATTTACGCGAGAATTAATATGAAGGACTAGCTCATTTCCATAAATCTAAAAATCATTATGAAAAACTATGACCCACTTTTAAAATATTCGCGTCCCGCTTACCGACTAGCGAAATTTGTTTTTGCCATTTGGAACGAAAACTAATATTCTTATTTATTAATAAGCGTAGCGATATTTTGTTCTGTACACAGTGGCATTCAGTGCACAGACAATGCAAGACTTCATAAAGTTTTTCTGTTGCAATGGACTTTCAAGTTTATTTAAGCTGTTGAACTGTGTTGTGTTGAACCTATCATTATTGCAAATAATCATAATATTTAATGTACTCTGTTTAATATTAATTAAACAGGTACATTCAGGGGACAGGGATGTGTGATGTGTCTGTTTAATCATAACGTAAAATGTATCACGATTATGTATTTTGTGAAACTCTACCATTGTACGGTGTACCTGAATATCTAGCTCCAACAGTTCAAAAACAATATAATAATATTGGGACTTTGATTAATCTCTATATTGGCAACGGATTTCTAGAATCGACTGCAGAAAATTTCTTTTATTATTTTAGTCCTTGCAAAAACAAGAGGGAAACTGGGACGCCGCTTCTACTTTTTGGGTCACTTCGATATTCAATTCAATTTATAAATATTTCCCACTTCTATATTTATTGGAAATATTTTTCTACCAAACGAAATAATGATCGTGTCAAACCCACGTCCAAGTCCACTAGCAACACTTTGTAGGTTTTGTTTTGTAGCATAAAGGGATTTTCCCCACGCTAAGTTTTTTACAAGAACTGGGAGAGCTAAATTAAGGTTACTTCGGATGTCGATTGTCGACCAATTTAGGTTTATTTCGTCAAAGGACACAAAATTCGTGCTAGTTATAACTTCTCTTTGTCCTGTTGATAAAGGGCCATCATTATCAAGTCCAATGACTTTTTGGAATCATTTTTAACTTTATTTTTCTTTCCTCTTCTTTTACGATTCTTACCGAATGCTATTCTAACGGCTTCAAACCTTTGCCTTCTATAAAAGGCAAATATTTGACTGACCAACTCACAGGCCAGAGCAAAAAACTTAAAATTTCTCACACGGCCACGGGTCCCTTATTAATGTTGGCATAAACAAAACTCCACGTAAAGTGCTATCTATGGAAGTTATTATAACAAATTCTCTTTTTACGCTGGTAAAAGGACTAGTTTGTACAATAAATGCATGTGCAATCAGCTAGTCATACATTATGACTTTTACAATAACGTCAAACTGAACGCAACAATATCTCGACTCTCGAGAGAGCTGGAAAGCTCGCTCTACTTTTCCCAGCTCCCACATACAACAATACACAAATTATTATGTTTTAAGTAGACACTCACAAAATGCTCATTAAGCTTATTCTGCTCTAATTAAGCGAAATATGGGTACTCTACAATCAATTATAGTTAAAAGTAGAGCCATTTACGAAGCGAAATTATTATGTTGTTGCCAAATACAGTGTGTTAGTGTAAACTTTACACCGTTATTCTTGAAACCATCAAATGAACCCGTGAAGAACAATGCTGGAAAGGCTGGGAACAAGGCTCGGAACTCAAAAAAATGCCGTCTTCATACAGATGTCCGGATCGGCAATAATTTGTATGGATATGCCGTATGAAGACGGATTTTTTTGAGTTCCGTTTTTCCGAGTTTTTTTTTCGAGATATCATAGAAAAAGTTCTTCATTTTGACGGGCTCATATTTTGATGGTTTCAAGGATAACGGTGTTTACACTAACATCTTTATAGCTTAAAAACATGTCCTTTTTGCAAGCAAATTGTCAATAGAAGTTATGCGCGGCTCCGTCCGTCCGCGTCAAAACAGTATTCCACAGAAACCGCACTGTATTTTCCTGTGACAAAAAGGTATCCTTTATCCTGCCCCGTAGTCAACTATCTGTGCAAAATAAAAAATGTCTATAATTTATGTAAACTTAATTTAAAATTCTTTATTCTGTGGTCTATTCTACATCTGTGCAAAATAAGAATAATTTTGCCTATACATATAAACCTAATTTAAATTGTAATCTTTTAGGTTATTTTTGTACAAAATATTTAACTACCAAAAGCTTTTATTCTAGAATTGCTTTACATTAAAACCTCTGGGCTTAAAATAATAAACGACCTCCTCCAAATCATTCAGAGAACATTTATTCATTTGAACCATGGACCAATCATACATAGACAATCAAGTCCCATACAAAATTGCGTGTACGAAAAAAGCAGGCTAAATCTAGATGGCGTTATCATCGATTCTGGCTATATCTGAAAATGATATATTACAACAAAACGAGCCCATCAAATCAAAAGGGGTAACCTTAAAACACAAAAGAACATTTTTCTGCATTTTTACAACATCATTAAAACACTCGTAGGATCATAATTATGATTTTCTAAAAATACTTCCCAATCAATGTTTATTGTTAGTATTTAAGCAACAATTGTTAGATGGCGCCGCGGCCGATAGCTAACACGCTTACTAAGTAGCTTGCTATTTGAACACTAGATGGCGCAAAACATAATTATTTAATTATAATATCTATGTACAATATACTTTGAATAACTACAAATTTTAATGAAATAGTGTTTTGTTTTGTGTGTTACAAAAAGTGAATGTGGGTACGGCATTATCAATGCAATTATTAATCGATAAAACGCCGTCAGCGCGACAATACTATTCAAAAATTTCGCTAAGATTGCTTAAGAATTCGTAGCCCAGCGGTTTCGTGATCAAGCACTACGTAGAGGCATATAGGGGTATCGAGTTCAAACCTTTCATGTGCTTAAGATTTTTTAAAAGTTTTTACAAGGAAATGTTATGGAAATCGACTCAAGATTATAATAAAAACTAGATGTTCCGTGCGGCTTCGCCCGGGTAATTTAGGAATTTCCCGGAAACCGTACATTTTCGTACAACGTCGCGAAGAGTAACAAACATCTATTCTATACATATTATATTTAAGTACAAACTTTCGCCATTATAATATTAGTAGGAAATTAACTAGAATAGTAGGATTATAATATATTACAAAATATGTGTTTTATTTATTGTACATTAAGTGAAATCATAGACTAGGGAAATACTTAAATAATAATATTAGCCTCAAGTAGATGGCAATAAATTTCTCATTACACAATTTTCCATAAAATCAATTTATCCATCCACATAAATTATAATTTATAACAGTTTATAACAATAAAAGCGGGCGAAAGAATAGCTAAAATAGTACAGCATAATTATACTGAGGAGTAAGGAGGCATGGCATGGCGCATGCCCCGCGCCCGCCGATCGCACGCGCGGTGCGCCGTGTAGGGCACTGCGCGCGTAGTCTACACTACTATTATAAAGAGGAAAGATTTGATTTTTTGTTTGTTTGTTTGTTTGTTTGTTTGTTTGTTTGAGTCGAATAGGCTCCGAAACTACTGGACCGATTTGAAAAATTCCTTTGCTATTGGAATCTCACATTATTTCTGCTGAACATAGGCTACATTTTATTTTGGAAAAAAGTAGGGTTCCGTAAGATATTTGAGTTTTTCGGACGCAAGGTGTAAAAAATCGGCTAGAAAAGTTACTTATTTTGCGTACGCTGCCTAAACTATAAAAGATAGAACCATAAAATGTTCTAAGTAATTGTAGATCTTATAAATATCTACAAAAAAGTCCGCGACACACTATACCTATCTATGTCGAGTGAGGCACATTATCCATTTATTTATTTCAAAATCCTGAATTTTTTTTGGACTAAATTTAAACGGATATATTTTACTCACGCTATTAATCCTTATCAAAATAAATTATTTTATCACTAAGTACAGTTTGTGTAGATAATATTTGGTCTTTGAATGATTAAAATTGGACGTTTGGTTTTGAAATTATGGCGAAATTAAAATATTACGATAGTGGGCGTCACCAAAGCGCGTGCGAGAGGAAGACAATATTCTGTTGTAGAAATGAAAATTCTGTACATAAAAGATATGAAATGACACCCGAAATTACACCTTTGTCACTACATCGCTATAGAAGCCAAAAATGTGGTTAGTTTTTTGTCTGTCTGTCTGTCTGTCACTCTTTCTGTCTGTCTGTTTGTTTGTTCCAGCATCACACGAAAAATACTGATCCGATTTGAATGTGGTTTTCGCAGATATTCTTTTTTATTTTTTATTATTTTATTATTATCTTTATTTTATTATTATCTTCTTCCAACTTAACATCTGGTGTATAAAATTTTTTCCCCCCACCCCTCTAAGGGGACAAAAGAGGGGGTCAGATTTTGTATCAAACTTTTTTCTTTAACACGAAAACTATTGATCCAATTTGCATACGGTTTTCACAGATTTGCATACGGTTTTCACAGATATATTATATTTGTCTTCTTCCAACTCAACATCTGGTGTATAAAAATCCTCCCCCCCTCCCCTCTCAACCCTCTCTGGGGACCAAAGAGGGGTCAGATTTTGTATACAACTTTTTTCTTTAGTGGACTTACTTCATATTAGTTATTAACTGTGTTTTTCAACTTAACATCTGGTGTATGACCTTCCCCCCCCACACCCTCTTAGGGGACAAAAGAGGGGGTAAAACATGTATCAACTGATGATAAAATATACTTTAAATGGCAAAACAACGTTTGCCGGGACAGCTAGTGTATAATATTTTCTTTGACTGCGGGGCCTCCGCAAGGCGCAAACAACCGCGGCGGCAGACCAGCCGGGCCGACCGCGGCCGCAGGCGGCAGCATAGGGCATCCGGCATTGTGCAAAGTGGATGCATCTACATGACCATGCAGAATATTAGGCGCTTTCCAGACGACGAGGCGGGGCGGGCTTTTTGTCCGCGGACATGCTGCGCCGCCACGTGCCGTGTGCGTTGGTAATAATAATAATATGATTCCCTTTGTGCTATAGTTCGCGGCGAAATTAACAGGCCCGCCCAGCCCCGTCGCGTCGTCTGCAAAAAATCTCGCTTACTTTCGCTAGGCTTTTTATCCTATCGTCATCACGATCACGTGGCGATGGCGGCAAATTCAAAAAATCGATCTATAGCAACCCTGTCTATAGCCGGAATTATAGTTTTGATCTTCGAACTATAGGAATAATTATTATTTTAATAATTTAATAATTATTAACTTTATTATAAAGTTCCTTAGTTTTTATTATTTATTAGGAGGGGGGAGTAGGAAAGTCTTGAATTATACATTGAGCGGTATTTATTCGAGCAGAGTTTCACCTTACACGTTTCAAAGTTAATTACAGAATGAATCAATCAATGCAATATGGCTGGCTTTTATACCATTTTACACAAAATGGAACGAACTTCCGTTGACAATTCGAATATAGTAAAATCATATAAAATACATTAGAAATTAAGAATGGCTAAGAATAAGTTAAGTACATAATTCTAAATATTAATTAATGTACTAAGATCTGGGGGCATGGGAGTGCCCCCGCCAAGATGAGCCAAGCGAAGCGCGCACGGGCACTACCTACCTTTTCTCGAAACGTTTCGTCGTATTTTTGCACCATCGTAACTTTGGTTTGGATAATGCCAGATAGTTGAAATTTTCAAGATATTATGACATGAGTATAATAATTAAATGCGCAAAGTTTAAATATTTTTGCTTTAGATTTTATAGGGGTCCAAAAACCCCACAATAATGGACTGACTCACCGATCATCAAAATTGTTAGGGTACTTCCTGAAGTCATAGAAAGCTGAAATTTGCTATGTGACATACTATTAGTACAGAAACAACAAAAAAATTATCAAACCCAACCTAACCTATCCCCATCCCCTTGATATAGAGAGGGGATGTTAGTATGAGATACCCCCGTTTCTTGTGCTAGATACAAAATTAAAAATAGAGTATAAAATAATTCTTGTGCCAAAAAAAATACGTATTAGACATGAGAGACCATAGAATCACAGAAAACCGGCGTGAAACAGCGCTTGCCCTGTGTTTCGCTTAGTGAGTGAGTTAAGCGGAGGCCCAACTGCACCCTAAACCTTATTCCCTATCCCTGTTCTCTTCTGCTGATTCCCTTAGCCTATTCCTATGAAGGAATACAAAGACCCAAAACGCACTTGCAACACTTCTGATGTTAGTGTCTATAGACGACGGTAGAACTTACTTTCCATCAGGTGACCTGTTTGCTCATTTGTCTCCTAATTTTATATAACAGATCCCCTCTTAAAAGCTGGCAAAGCACTTGCAACTTTTCTAATATTGCGAGTGCACATCCTCGTTAATTGCCCCTTAATTTCATAAAAACGTAATAATTTATGTGGTAATTTTTCCATCATCCAAAGAATCATCCCGTACCTCCTTTTAAATAATATTATATCTATACTAATTAGTGATGCGCCGAATAGTGATTTGGCCGAATAACCGAATACCGAATATTATTCGGTTTAGCCTTTACCGAACCGAATATTCGGCCGAATTATTCGGTTTACCATTTTTTTATTTTGCCGTGTTAGCTCTTATGCTTAATATTAATTTCTTTATTAGTTTTTCATCGAGATGTCTTAAATATCAATATTGTCAATATTAAAATGTACTAGCTGTTGCCCGCGACTTCGTCCGCGTTAGTATAGTAGATCACGTCCCAAGTATTATTTTTCAAAAATATTCAATGTACAGAATTGACTTTCCTACGATTTTATAATATGTATAGATGTATAGATATGTATAGATGACTTAGTTTGTTCCTACAAAGGATAATTAAGACGCAATACAAACTCCACGATACCTTTTAATTATGAACAAAAGTTTCATGAGGAATAAGGGGGGGGGTTTGGGGGGGCGCAGCCCCCCAAAACAAACGACACTGGAAAACCGTATGTGTAGTTTAGTTTTTAACTTTGTTCTTAAAAAAGATGTATAACGCCGCAACACCGCTTTGTTTGAAGCGAAATTTGGGGAGGTGGGGGGGGGGGTTTTGGGGGGGGCGAAGCCCCCCCCCCCCCATGAAAAGACCGATGCCAAAGCTCCCAGCATGTTAATCAAACGACACTCGAAATTTGTATAGAAAAGATAGACAAAAGCTCATAGCATGGCAAGGAGTGAAGATAGATACAAAGTGTGAAGGAGAAATTTGTAGGAAATTTTATGGGCTTTCGTTACGTACAGGACATTTTTTCTCTACAACGCACCGTTTTAGCGATATGAGCAAAAAACTAAAAATATTGAAACTTGAGCCCCTCCCCCCGCCCTAGGTGATATCGTCATAATATATAGCCTATGTGTTGACCCGACCTCTATATAATATTCGTGCAAAATTTGAAGTAAATCCATTCAGTACTTTCTGAGTTTATCCCGGACATACATACAGACAAACAGACAATCAGACAAACAGACAAACAGACAAAAATTCTAAAAACTATATTTTTGGCTTCCATATCGATTGTAGATCACGTCCCAAGTATTATTTTTCAAAAATATTCAATGTACAGAATTGACTTTCCTACGATTTTATTATATGTATAGATATTCATCAATATTATTGGACTTTAATTTTGCTGCCTAGTGCCTAATGTTGTGTTACATGATACTAAGGAGTACAGATAAAAGTATTATGCTAAGGGATGTTTGTTAATTGTTCTATTATTTGCTGTATTCTTGTTTTGTATTTTAAATAAAATGTCTTAATAAATGAATGTTTGATAACAAAAACAAAATTGAATTAAAGTATACTTACATACTGTTTTACTGTATTCTAAAATATTTAGTCTATTGTTGTTAATATTATGCTAAGCGTTAATACTTTTATTTTTTATCAGACTTTGTTTTCCTTAAAATATACTTAATGTAAAAAGTCAATTTACAATACAATAAAGAAATGTTGTGTTAAGTGAGATTTTCATTTAAGTATTTAAAGCCAAACTATAAATAAAAATACAACAACTATTACTTTTATTACAAATTTATTTAATACTTAAGTACAAAGTAACTTTTTTTATCAATTATATAAATTTATCACTATCACTAATTCAACTCCTTCAGTATAGTAGTAGTTGTAGTCTATAAAGTTGTTACTTTGTTAATTAATTATTAATTAACAATTATTATAGTTTTTTAATATGACAAAGTATATGTACATGACATCTATTTTAACACATATTTATTAATTAAATGATTTTAACACTTATAAATATTTGTAATAACTAATAAGACAAGTCAAATATTGTTGATTCAGCAGCACTCCGTAGTTTGTCATCTGTATGTTACTTAAGGACGCTATTACAAATATCAGCGATTTTCGGGTACCCTATTAACGAATTGGGAGTCAAACTGCGAGGATATTTTGGTTTCAAATGAAAGATAATATATTCATCTCCACGACTGTACCATAAAAATTCTATAGCCACATACAAAATTTTCACATAAAATACGTTTTAACCATCACAATAATCGCAAAATATGAAAAAAATGGGGTCTGATTAGGTACCTTAATATCTAAATACACTGAACTGAGGAAAATAAATATACAAAAAAAAATCGTCGTAGTAATAATAATAAGCGTCGTAACCGCCACTGTACAAGGCGCGCTAATATGAATCTTATTTTAATGTCATTAACGTCGATATTCGTACTGACAGACATCCGACGTGCTAATTAAAAAGTTGGAGCATTCTTAAGAAATAATTATGTTTTGTTTGACTTTTAATTTAAAAAAATATTAAATATAATAATTGTTATGTTTGACTTTTAATTAAAATAAAGAAATAATTGTTTTTTTTTTACTTTTAATATAAAAAATCTTTCATATGAAGCTGTCTTTTAATTCTACTCCATTTCATAGACAAAGCCAAGAAAAAATATATCATACTTCATACCAATATTATAAAGAGGAAAGATTTGTTTGTAATGGATAAACTCATAAACTACTAGGCTGATTTTAATATTTTTTTTCTATTAGACAATTATTATGTTATCCCTGAGTGACATAGGCTATGTATGTCCCACGGGCGAAGCCAGGGCGGGTCTAGTTTTTAATATTTTGAAGAAAAAAAAAAACCGAATATATTCGGCAACTGAGCCGAATAATCCGGCCGAATACGAATAGTGAAAAAGGTGCCGAATACGCCGAATACCGAATACCAAACGAATATTCGGCGCATCTCTAATACTAATATTATAAATGCGAATTGTAAGGGGGTGAAAATGCGTAAATTTGTTCAAATAAAGTTAGTTTCAAAAATTCATAATAGATGGCGCCGTGCGTCTTCTACATCGCACCACCGCTTACCCAAACGTGTTTCTATAAGAGGTGGTAAGGATGAACAAACTTTTTCGATTAATTTGATGTTATACAATATAATATTTGAAATATATTGTAATAAGATTAAGAAGAGTTGATGTTCGACTTCGACCCCACCCCACTCCCCTGCTGTTAATAACCCACTATGCCCCTATGCAAAAATCTATTATCTATACATATAATAAAACTGTAGAAATGAAAATTCTGTACAATAAAGATATTAAAAAATAATAAGCGGGGGGTGTCACTACATCGCTATAGAAGCCAAAAATGTGGTTAGTTTTTTTGTCTGTCTGTCTGTCTGTCTGTCTGTATGTTTGTTCCACTATCACACGAAAACTACTGCTCGGATTTGAATGCGGTTTTCGCAGATGTATTTGTCTTCTTCCAACTTAACATCTGGTGATAAAAAAAAATCCCCCCACCCCTCGAAGGGGACGAAAAAGGGGGTCAGATTTTGTATCAAACTTTTTTCTTTAACACGAAAACTACTGATCCGATTTGCATACAGTTTTTGCAGATATAATATTTGTCTTCTTCCAACTCAACATCTGGTGTATAAAAATCCCCCTCTCCCACCCTTCTAAGGGGACCAAAGAGGGGGTCAGATTTTGTATCAAACTTTTTTCTTGGACTTACTTCATAATATTATTAACTTTGTTTTCTAACTTAACATCTGTTGATAAAAACTTTCCCACCACACCTCTTAGGAGACAAAAGAGGGGATAATATTTTATATCAACTGATGAAGTAGAAATACTTTAAATGGGAAAACAACGATTGCCGGGACAGCTAGTTTAAAATATTATGTAAGAAATATTTTCTGTCTGTCTGTAAACATTGAAGTTTGAAGTAAGCTTCCCTCGGAAGCACCTCTAGTCTGTCGTGCAAATGCAATTTGCAGTAATGTAGCAACGAGAACTACTTACCAAATTATATTATTATAATATTATAATATAAGTTACTTTATGACGGGTACTACCGCGAGCTATTTAAAGCTGAAGTCCACGCGGACGGAGTCGCGGGCAACAGGGCAACAGCTAGTATAATATACTAGTTAATTAAAATATTATTTTAACTGTATGTTCCTTATATTATTAATAACTGTACTTTGCAGACTCTAGACCTTAAATCATTTTAAAAATATGTAAGTTCAAAGTATAGCCGTAGTCTCAGCATTTCTTTGCAAATATTTAATTGTAGGATATAAACAACATCGGTTAGTTCAAAGAAAAAACCTGTGCCTAAAAGTTAAACGGCTATATCAAACATCATCACGTCAAACAATAGTGCGATGGAGATTATAGATACCTAACAGTGACATCTCTTATTGACTAGAGTACATTTACAAGTATTATGCGATGTAGATGACCAGCAGCGACATTTATTATTTATTAATTATTATCAAATATCAATTATAGGAAAACATAAAACCACATTTGTTGTATGAGAGCCCCCCAAAATATTAAATTTATTTTGTCGGCGCATCGACATCGGCCGAATGCACCCGAGCGGACCGCCTCGGGCATCGTCGGCTGCGCGTGCGCATATATCGCTAACCGCGACCCGCGCGCCCCGCCGCTCGCGGCTCGCCACTTCACCTTCAGAGCTTGTACGCATTGCATATGGGCATTGGGCATTCTTTTGTATATTACGAATATATTTGTTATACAGTCCACTTGCGTTTATTTCAAGTATAAACCTCATTAGGGCCTAAACAATTTTGTTTTTGTTGCTATAGCGGCAAGAGAAATACATGATCGATGAAAATTTCAACTCTCTAGCTACTACCGTTCTTGAGATACTTCCAAGAGACAGATAGACAGACAGACAGACGGGCAGCTGACAGACAATGAAGTCTAGGAATAGAGATCCGTTTTTACCATCTGTGTACTGAAATCTAAAAGAAATACACCAAAAAAAGAAAGAAAAAAATGAACTAAAAAAACAACGTAAACCACCTTACAAAAAGAAATGAAATCCCACAAAAAACATTTTCATGTGTTAATGTTGCCAAGATGAGAACATAATATTATTATAGTTCGTGGTGTCAAAAAGTAGTGAAATCTCATGTAGAGCCAAGTTTCTAACCTTACATACTTAGCGCTAAATCTAAAAACCTTAATTTTACACCAAAGTGCGGCAAAATATTTGATAATAATATAAGTGTCAGCCGAACGAGAAGAATCTAAAAACTCTACACATTAGTCAAAATCGGTGGCTTGGCCATTTCGTTATTCGGCAGGGCTTTGAACTTAATATACCCTAACTAAAGAAAAATGGCCAGGCTATCGATTAGAAACTTGGCTCTACATGAGATTTCACTACTTTTTGACACCACGAACTATAATAATATTATGTTCTCATCTTGGCAACATTTTTACATGAAAATGTTTTTTGTGGGATAATTATTTACTGAAATATGAGAACAGGAAGTTTTATCGGAAGTAAGTAATCTATTTGTCACAATCAAGTACCTTACTTATTACTATTTGAAATATAATTATCACTAATCAAAATAATTATATAAAGTGACCAACATAATATACCGATTTAAATACATTTAAAATATAATATCATGTAGCTTGGCCATTGACAACCGCTAACATATTTGTATTTCATACCCTTCGGGCGAACTTCGCCGCGCGGTGTCGGAAACATCAAAGGACACTAATTTTTTAACCTATACCTGCTATAGATGAATCATACATTACAATAATAATAAATATTATATATATATTGGTCCATGATATTATGTTATATCAGAGACCAGACTAGTATGTCTGGTCTCTGGTTATATGTATATAGTCTCAGAGACCATGATACAGTTATATATTTTATTTTTAGTATTTGTTGTTATAGAGGCAACAGATATGTAACACAATCTGTGAAATTTTCAAAAGTCTAGTATGTCTGGTCTCTGTCTATATTCTAGCTAATCTAGCGGTTCTTGAGTTACAGCTTGAAGACATACATACAGACAGACAGACGGACAGACATCGAAGTCTTAGTAATAGGGTCCCGTTTTTACCCTTTGGGTACGGAACCCTAATTTAAAAAGTTTAAAACCGTGCTGATATTATATTTCTAATGACGCCGCGCGGCCGCAGCCGCCGCACATGCGAGGAGAGGGTTGAGACTGGATTTGTGTACTTACATAATATTATTATCACAGTATAGCAATATAATATCCCTACAGTAACGAAACGCCTTTGATGTCGCACGATGCCGCCACCGGTGTAAGTCACAGTATAGCAATATTATATTATATTGCTATACTGTGGTGTAAGTACCAAGCAGATATGCCAGGGTTGCCACTTGCCACGAAACGGGAAATAAAATAAAAATAAAATATTGTGCTTGTAATTAATCAGCGTGTTATATTTACATATTATGTCGTACTGCCAGATATTTACGTGAAACTTTATTTTTAGATGATTTGAGTTCTTTACTAGATGATGCGCGCAACTCCGTTGTACCAAAACTCGTTAATCGTACGGGAACCGTACATTTTTCCAGGACAAAAAGTATCCTTTGTCCTTTCCCGGGACTCAAAGTATCTCCATGCCAAATTTCAGCAAAATCGGTCCAGCGGTTTGGGCGTGAAGAGGTAACAGACAGACAGACAGACAGACACACTTTCGCATTTATAATATTAGTAATTACTAATTAGTATGGATTTAAAAATTTTATTAACCTATCAAGCCCCATAAGCTCACCGGTGAGCAAGACAATAGAATAACAATAGATTTCCAAGAATCCACGATCGAAGGATTAAAATAATGAAGACGCATTCGGATATATAAAATATCCAACAATAATTAATCATATTATAACAATTGGTAGGTACGGTAGGCCACATGTCAGGTGTAACAGAAGCACTTCAAAACTCGCTCTTATTACGTGCGCGGTAAGGACGGTCCAAAGGTCATAATGTTACACTTGATGTGTGGCCCTGTGTACCTAGCTAGGTAGGTAGTAATTAGTATGTAACAGGGTATTTGACAGTTTTTATTTTTATTTTTATTCTATATTGTTTCTCTCCTTGTTACACTTCTTACAACGTAATTACAATAAAACAGAGATGCAAATTGCAAATAAATGCCACCAAGGCCAACACAATATTAGTGTGAACTGTGAGTCGATATTATATTTTATGACAATTTAAATCCTTTTTGTTTTTTGAATCAGATTTACATAATATTCTGTACACTGAACACTTATTATATCCCATTGTTTATAAGATAAGTTATCGTTTCACCGCACGGCGCACCGCATCGCTGTGGCCTGTGATACAATGCTGTGAATAATTGTGAATGGGTAATACTTGATAGCTCAAGCCGGTGGTCGCGGGTTCAAATCCCGCCGACGGAACAAAAATTTTTCATATTTTTTAAAATTCTATATTTGTAAAAAAAAATACAGCTATTTTTAAAGAGCCAAAAACATTAGTTTAAGAAAACTTCAATAAATATAATTTCCGATTAAAATTAATTAGCGACATCTCTGAAAGAATTTTGCAGTTAGCGAACGTGTTTTAAAATAGTCTACTAGATGGCGTTTTATTTTTTACTCCTTGGGCCATCTTGGGATAATTTGATACACTCAATGCCATCTATCGTTCAGATGAGAACTAAAAACTGCAGACACGCTGGTTTGTATGGGCTTTGAAACTCTATAACTATTATATTACTCTATGATTTGAACCAATAAACCATCTCTTACAAAAATGAAATACCGTTTATTTGTATAAAGGTTTGAATAAAAACTGCTATTTGTAATACATTCGTGTAACGAATCAATAATATTTGTTTGAATTACAAACAAAAGATGTATAGGAATATTTATCGACCGTGCTAATGTAAACACATTTGTGGTTCATTGTACACAGAAAAACAACGTGATATCCCAATTACAGTTTATTTATATAAAACCTACGTCAATAAACTACTGTACATTTTGTTAATACGCGTATATTTTGTTAACACAAAATGCAACAGAACAATGTTTCAGGTGCGATTTTAGAAACAATCTAAAATCGCACGTGAAACATTCATATTATTTTATTTACAAAAACTATCTATATTGAGATCATTAAAGTAAAGCTCGGCTATTCGTTCGTTAAAATAATCAGAATAGCACCGTCGACTGTCGTGCTTAACATATTTAATGTTCATACATTACAATTAAAGTGCCTCCATCCGTAGAAATCTATGTCACGCAAATTAGCACAAAAAATTAGGCCAAACTGTGTGAAATAATAAAGTCGGGGTTCGGCGTGGAAACGACCGTGGGGTGTGCAGCTAACACCTTATTCTCGATACACGACTGCTGGAATATAATAAGGAGTACTGGAGGAATATTTTATCCAATTTTTGACGGAACCCCGGAGCCGTGCGCATCGAGCTGCGCCGCCTCGAAGATGTTTGTTTTTATCACCTCGCGACCTTTTCTAAATCGAAACCGCACTAGAAGGGATCAGTCGAGCGAGCGGGGCGTGTTCGGGGAATTAGGTGCGATGGTTCCGTGCGCGGGGTGGATTCACTCGGGCGCGGCGCAGGGCGGGCGGGACCGGGCTCGGCGGCGCCTGACGCGAGACTGCCGCCCGCCCTCGCCGCGCCGCCCGCCCGCGACTTCCCGCGCCGCACCGGGACCCTTCTACTAGCCCGAACTCTACTCGAGTTCGAAATTTGAATGCTCTACGCTCTACGTCTACGATAACGATAGAGGATAATAATATGTAGCGGTGCGGCTAGCCTGCGGGGGTGTTTTACGAGCTGGAATCCGTCGGGCCCCGATTCTTCGTCACACCTGAGTGATCTGCAGGGGCTGAGGGTGGCGGTGCGGAGGGCTGCGCGGGCGCCGCCGACACACGGAGCGGAGCGCCTCCATCTTCCTCGCCAGCGTCGCCCGGGAGGGCAGCGCGCAGCACCTCCGCCGCTGGCGCTTGCCGAACGCGGAGAGCATCCGGTCGCCCGGCTTGGGGATCTCGTACACTATCTTGGGGCTGCCCGCGGCCTCGGAGCCGGGGGCTATCCTGTACTTGGCGTTGGAGACCGCCCTTTTGAGGCCGTTGAGAGCCCGCCGCGCCCGGGTGTCGGTGTCCGGCTCGAAGTTGGTCGCCTCGCTACCACGTATGATGGTCAGCTGCATCGCCGGGGGAGCGGGCGTGGTGTACTCCGTGCGGTCCCTCCGGAAGAGTCGTTTTATTCTCTTGGCGAAGGTCGGCGGAGGGTCGGTGTTGGTGCCGACGGAGCAGAGGCGCGGGCGGTAGTCGTAGTCCAGGGGGAGCGGCGAGTCGATGGGCACGGTGGTGGGGGAGTAGGGGTGCGACTGGAGGGTGGCGGCGCGCGGGGGGTAGAGGTCGTCGCGGGAGTCGTGGTAGGCGAGGTGCAGGGTGCTGATGCTGAGCCGCTCGCGGGGCGGGGGCCACAGCTCGCGGGTGGGGGGCACGGGCGAGGGCCGCTCCCCAAGCATGCGGCGCGCGAGCTCGCCCGGCTGCCACAGGTAGCTCATGGTGAGGTTGCCGTGCGGTTGCATCTCGACACACTTCTCTACTAACGTGCTAAAACGTCTCGATAATCCAATACGGGTCTTCGCACTTGTTTGTATTCCGTGTTATTAGCGAGCGGCGGACGCCGGGTATAAATTGAATTAAAAGGATTTGCCGACTAGCGACAGTTGAATAGATATGTTTACTGACATACATCAGCATAACCATAAACAAGTAGCTACTGCAAGTAGGCAGAAACGCGGTACGTCTAAGTTAAAGACTTAATAAGATTTCCATATTGTCCATAGTCCATACTAATATACATAATATGTATAAATATCTCTGCCTGTCTCGCTTTCAAGTCAAAACTACTAAACCGATTGCAATGAAGTTTGGTACATACATAGTCAAGACTCTAGGCTCTGGAGTGCTGAAAGTCCTCTAGGTCGCGCTAGCAGTAACACGATTTCGTTTCAATAAGAGGTGATTAGGACATATCCATATCAGTGATATGTGAGTGAACAGTAGATAGGGAAGGGGTAATGAGAGTGTTCAATTTTTTTTTATAAATTATGTAGTTTGTAATGTAATGGACTACGACTTAGAAATCATAATATTATTAAAGTATTGTTTTGAAATCTAACCTAATTATATGCACAGCGGTTTTTGGGTATTTTCCAACAGTACAACAATCAAACAAACAAAACAATCCTACAGTACCTAAAAGTAATTAATATGCTAGTATTAATAGAAATAGTAATAATAGTAAATAAAAAATACTTTGCGTTGGGGGACAACTCCAAACCTAACAATACTTTAATTACTTACTAACTTAACCTAGCGGTCTCCAACGTCAAGTATTTTTTTAATAATATTAATTACTTTCAGGTACTGTACGATTAATTTTATTTCATTTTTTTTTTACTTTTTAAAGGTAAGTTTTTGTGTCAGGGGTTTTTTTAATTTTTCATTTAATTATTGACTGAAATATTTGTTGTAATTTATGAGCACAATGATCAGAGAACATACTTAACAATAAATATCTAAACACCTCAAAGAGTAGACTGATGCTTGAACATTAAACTACATTTTTAACCGACTTCAAAAAAAGGAGGTTATCAATTCGACGCGTATGTATGTAATATTTCCAGAACTGCCCAGTTTTTGTATATGTTAATCTATAACAGCTTCTGAACAAATGTGCAAATTTCAAAAGTGTATGTATGTATGTATGTATGTATGTTTTTATGTTTGTTCACGCATATCTCCGGAACTACAAGTCCGATTTGAGTGATTCTTTTTTATTGTACTAGGTATTGTTCAACTTAGGGAATAGTGCAAGTTTCATCAAAATCGGTTCAGTAGTTTTGGAGATAGGAAGTTTTCATTCTCAATTACGTACAATTTTGAAGTCGGTTTTATCTTTTTAAAATACAGTTATTACAAATTATTTTAAAAAATTGCAAAAAATTGTGAACCCATGAGGTTTTTATCGTCTTTGAAGGGTGACTCTACCTACTTTTAGCAAGCATCCTACTAATATCATCAATGTGAAAGTCTGTTTGTTACCTTTTCACGCCCAAACCGCTGAACCGATTTTGCTGAAATTTGGTATGGCAATACTTTGAGTCCCGGAAAGGAAAAAACCAAAATACTTACTCCTAATGAATTGTAAATTTAAATATAAACCATAAAATCTATATATGAAACACATATTTCATATAGATTAGAAGAATAATTACCTCATAATGCTATGAATTTAAGCACTAAATTTAGAAACTCACAATTAAAGTCAGATTTAAATTGTGTATCAATAGAGTTAGTACAAAGATATTATAAAACTTACCTTTAGTGGCCTCGTAATGGTAACAGTTTCTATCATTGTAGTGGACGCCATTCTGTTCACCTGAAAATTATACAAACATAATATTATGTTTTACCAATGTGTCAATGAGATTAAGCAAAATATGACATAATAATTACATTCTATATAGGTACAGTTTATGAATCATCTCGGGTGAAAGACAACATTTAGGAATCATGCAAGAGCTTTTGTATTTTGAACAAGTATGTAGAGCTATTTCAAAATGTGTGTAACTGTTAGTAATTACAAATACCATATTGAATTATTATTTGTATTTAGTACGAGAATAATGTATCACATTAATTTTTAAATGTGCTCTTGTGAAGACAAAATTCTAAGGATGTCCACAAACCAAACAAAATAACAACTGCATTATTATAGAAATACTCGATACAATATAAATCTGGAACAATACAGGAACAATAAAGAAAAATACATACATGTATAGTGTCACCGAATTATGATACTATCCTGCGTATTACACTGTTATATACGTATGATAAGGTCAATATGCGCGAAATATGCCAAAACATCCAGTTTTAACACTACGAATTGGGAGTTTAGAGGAGATAAAACTACAAACTCAATAAACACAATCACAAGTTCACAAGTACGTACACAAATAAAAATGACCATAGAACTTTTTTTTTTTTAATTCGTCCCGGTCAGGACAGGCAAAGGGAGCGTTGCCCATACAGCCATTTCCAATGAATACTATGCTCACATATCATTAGAGTATTATGGAGTAGACTATGCTCACAAGGAGGCCATTTCTATGCTATGATGACCATAGAACACATTTGGAACACATTTACAAAATGACTGACAAGCGACGAGTGACGAGTTGACGACAGGAGTCATTGAGATACTATAGCAGGAGAGAGCCTTATATCAGTGTACAAGCGTCAAAAGCGTGTAATGTTATGTCCTACTTACTAGGACATAACAAAGGAGTCGGTATGCATATTTCATGTAATAAAAGTGATAATAAAGGTTTTTATTGAACATTTTATGCTAGATATTGTTGAGTTCTATGGTTCCGCTAAATTATAAACCATAAGAATGGCCAAAGAATGCCTCAAACACGTGGATTTAACATTAAATACGTAAGTTTTGAACAACGTTTTTTGGACTTTTCAATTGGTATTTTTGTAAGCTAAAAAGGATAATATTTAAGTTTAATAATCCCTTATTCGTGCTATGTAAGGCATTAGTGCTAAAAATGTCACATTAATTACTAATTTGACTACAAAAGTTGCATAGCTTTTTACGTGTGTTTACGGAGTCTCATTACTTGAACTATAGTTTATCGATATCATGAACTAAATGACTTTCTTTTCTGGATTTAAATGTGCTTCGAAATGATCGACAAATAGAAATATTCAAGAAAATAAACGCACACTACTTGTATGAAAATAAGCACAAAATGGCCACGCGATGACGGGCTAAGACTACATCTACCTATATATCCTTAATCTGTGACAGGAGTAAATGTGTCACAGATTCGACCATAATAAAGTTTTTTTTTTCTTATTATGGCACTTCGGCTTTAACCATGACCAGTGTCGATTCCTGACTGATGGTATTATACTCGACAATGGTCATGGTTTATAGCCGAAGTGCCATATTATGAAAAAAAATGATTGATTGTATCAGTGCTGCCAGATCAGGGGATTTCCCCCTAGATTTAGAGGGTTAACAACTAAGCTAAGGAGAAAAATATTGGGGGGATTTTTTAGGATAAATTCAAAACACTCGTCAAATACAGTTTTTTTTGCCATAATATTATGTCACGATCCTAATGTGTTTTTGCCATCTTTAAATTACTTGAGCGCCACAACAATTACTATTGTTACGAATGCGGACACGTAGTGTCATCTAGCGGCGGCCACGCAAAGCTATTTACTATCGTGAGATCACAGACAGCGTAAATCCCCTATTCAATACCAGATGCCGCTACTTGTATGTTTTTGTTACCTGCGCGTACCCGCTCGAGAATTTTCCCACGATTGTTTACATGTTGTGGAATATTCTCGTAAGGTCCAGAGCTCGCCCCGTCCCGTATAAATACGCGGCTAGACGAGCCGGCCAGTCAGTCTTCGAATGTTTTCGAGTGAGTGATAATCAAAGCGACTTCGGAAGTGAGAAACAAGTGACTTAGTGAGTGAACCAGTGATAGTGCTTAGTGTTTAGACATAGTGATCTAGTGTGTGTAAGTGTAGTGTAAATAAAAGTCTTCAAGAGAGTCACCAGGTCTTTTTCTCCGAATCATCGAACCTCAGCACGTAACAACTGGTGTCGGAAGTGAAATTTGGAGATGCCATTGACTCCGAGAGAGGACTTCAAGGGGAGTGTCAGGACAAGGGCACAGCGAGCTGCTGCCATTGACTCCGAGAGAGGAGTTCAAGGGGAGCGTGAGGACAACGGCGCAGTGCCATTGACTCCGGGAGAAGACTTCGAGGGAAGTGTCGGGACAAGGGCGCAACGGGCTGCGGAGGCCACACCCACTGGGGACCAAGCTCCGCCCACTGCGGGGCAGGCCTCACCCACTGGCCCCGCCCACCGGGACCCGCCCACTGGCCACGCCCCTCAGGCCCCGCCCACTTTGGGTGTGGCCACGCCCACTGGCTCCGCCCACCAGGCCACGCCCACTCAGGCCACGCCCACTGGCTCCGCCCACCAGGCCACGCCCACTGGCGCCGCCCACCAGGCCCCGACTGATCAAGCCCCATCAACTGGCTCCAGCCACCATGCCTCGTCAGTAGCCTCTACAGCACCGCAAATGGCTCTTCATTTAGAAAGTTTAATTAAATTAATGGAGCTGCAAAGAGCTGATAGTCAGGCTTTGCAAGATTCTCAAAGGGCAATGATGGAGTCTCAAGAGCAACAAAGGGACCTCCAAGAAAAAGCGCTATTGGCAATAAAGGATGTTGGTGACACGGTGACCAAGCTTCGGAAAGATGTCGACATAATGGAAGAACGCATTACCGGGCTAGGAGTGGATATGGAAAATGTGAAAAGCGGCCTCACAGAACTACAGAAGTGGAAAGTGCGCCTGGAAACCACAGGAGTCGCGACGTCGAGTGGAACTACCGGAGTAGTAGTACAAGGACCAAAAGTTAAAGTGCCACCATACGACGGTACTACTTCTTGGAACGCTTATCGTCAGCAATTCCAGACGGTTGCTACTGCCAACGGATGGACGGAAGACCAATGCCTGACCGCTCTCACTGTTGCGCTCAGAGGGCAAGCTTTGTCGGTCCTGGAAGCACACACAGGAAATGGGTTCCAAGATCTGATGGAGGCGCTTGAATCCAGATACGGGGAGCGACACCTGGAGCACGTGTTCCGTGCCCAACTTCGTGACAGAGTCCAACGCTCAGGAGAGGGACTACAACAATGGGCGTTGGAAATTGAAAAACTGGTCAAGAAGGCACATCCAGGAGCAGACTCCAAGATGGTTGACTCAAACACTATTCAAGCCTTTGTCGACGGAATCAGGGATCTGGAAGTCCGAGCTGCAGTAAGGCTACGTCACCACACCTCGCTAAAGGAAGCGTTGGCGCATGCTCTAGAGGTCGAGGCTGTCCGGCGTGACATACGGCAGACCTATAAAATCCGCGAGGTCTCGGAGGAAGTGAAGGAGGTCAAGGCTCCTACGAAGAGAAGTTTTGGAGCCATGTGCTACAAGTGCGGCGAAAGGGGCCATCTTCAGCTCAACTGCCCGCAGAAGGATACCCAGATGGCAAGAATGAAAAGGCTTGAGGAACAGATGGAGGAGCTGAAGAAGCAAAGGGCTTCGTCCCCTGCCCGGGAGCAGGGAAACGAATAAAAGCCAGGACTGAGGGGCGAGTACTGGCTGATGCGGAGGGAGCCCCGATAACCGTTGTCTCCCAAGCAAGCAGCGGGAATAGTCTTGTGATTCAGGGGACTATTAACAGGATGGATTGCAAAATGACTCTAGACACAGGAGCCTCTAGAACAATAGTGAACCCAAATCTGGTAAAGGCCGCAAGGGGACATAAGAGGAGAATTAACTGTCGGCTTCTTACTGCCTCCGGTCAGCCAATACCCGTCCTGGGAGAAATGTCAGTTATGATTAACGTAGGGGGGTCCTCATACCCTCATGACGTTATCGTGGCTGAGATAATGGATGATTGCATCTTGGGTTTGGATTTCATGAAGAAGCACAACTGCAGGATTAATGTCGCTGACGGAGTTTTCAAGTGTGGCGAAGAAGAAATTTTCATCCTTGGAGGCGCCTGCGGGAAAGTCGCATGTGTAAAGGAAGTCACTATACCTGGACGAGCGGAAGCCCGGGTGCTGGTGAAACTACCGCCAGCTGGAAAGAACAAGTCTAATAGATGCGTGTTGATCGAAGACACACCCACCAAGACATCAGCACGAAAACTGATGACGGCAAGAACCCTTGTGAGTGGAAGCAGTCACGCTGTGGTCCGGGTTTTGAATCTTGGTGAACGCGAGATCTGCTTGAACAAAGGTGACGTCATTGGAAAGTGCGAGGAAGTTGTCTGGATGAGAAAGTGCAGTTCGACGACGGACGCAGACCCAGCAAACAGCAGCAACAATGGATTAGTGACTGAGCTACTCGATGACTGCAAGAGTAATCTGACTTATTCGCAGAGGATGAAAGCTAAGAAGTTTTTACAGCGCCACGCGAATATCTTCTCCAGTCAGGAAGGTGACCTTGGAAGAACGTCGATGGTTCAGCACAGGATAGATACCGGAAACGAGAACCCGATTCGTCAACGAGCAAGACGGATACCAATTGCAAAGGAGAAGGAAGTGGAAGGCCTTTTGGAGGACATGAGAAGGCATAAAATTATTGAACCGTCTGCAAGTCCGTGGTGCTCACCTGTTGTGTTAGTAAAGAAGAAAGATGGCAGCACAAGATTTTGTGTGGACTACAGGCGCCTCAATGATGTCACTAAGAAGGACAGCTACCCATTACCTCGGATCGACGACACTCTGGATACTTTGAGTGGCATGAAATGGTTTTCGACCCTGGACCTGAAATCTGGATACTGGCAGGTGGAAATTCATCCAAAAGACAAGGAGAAGACAGCTTTTTCCACCGGTAAAGGTTTATGGCAGTTTAAGGTCATGCCCTTTGGATTGTGCAACGCACCTGCCACATTTGAGCGACTCATGGAGTGTGTACTGGCAGGCTTGGTTGGAGAGGCTTGCTTGGTCTACTTGGATGACGTCATCATTGTTGGCCGCGACTTCGAGGACCATTTGCGAAACTTAGAACGAGTTTTCGCCAAAATAGAGGGGGCCAAGTTAAAGTTGAATCCGAAAAAGTGTCGTTTATTCAGGAGTAAGGTCAATTATCTCGGCCATGTTATCTCCAGTGATGGAATCCAGACGGACCCGGAAAAACTGGAAGCAGTTCAAAATTGGCCAACCCCTAAGAACAAAACCGAAGTGCGAGCATTTCTCGGCCTATGCTCCTACTACAGGCGTTTTGTTAAGGGATTCTCGGAGATAGCCAAGCCATTACATCGGCTGACAGAAGATAAACGACAGTTTATTTGGGACGAGACTACTGAAGATTCTTTTCAGAAACTGAAGAAACATCTGTGTGAAACACCAATCCTGGGGTATCCACAACCTGAAGGTCAGTTTATAGTCGACACGGACGCAAGCAACACAGCCATTGGAGGTGTGTTATCTCAAAAACAGGGTGAAAGAGAAGTTGTAATTGCATATTTCAGCAAATCTTTATCCAAGCCAGAGAGAAACTACTGTGTGACAAGAAGAGAACTCTTGGCTGTTGTAAAGACGCTACAACATTTCAGCAAATACCTCATCGGCAGACAGTTTTTACTGCGAACTGATCACGCAGCCTTGAAGTGGCTACTGCAATTCAAGAACCCAGAAGGTCAAGTAGCACGATGGATTGAGCAGCTCCAGGAGTACGACTTCAAGACCGAACACCGCAGCGGAAAGTCGCATGGGAACGCCGACGCACTCTCACGAAGGCCGTGTTCAGAAGACTGCAAACATTGTGTTAAGCAGGAATCTAATGAAGTGACAATAAAGCTAACGAGAACAAGTCCTTTGGGTCCATGGGAGAATGATGCTATGAGAGAGGCTCAAGAAACAGATGACGACCTTCGGCACATCATCACATGGAAGAAACGGGGTGATGTAAAACCAATCTGGAGTGAGGTTGCACCCACGGGCGCTGTCACTAAGGCGTACTGGGCGCAGTGGGAGAGTCTGGTACTTCAAAACGGAATACTCTACCGGAAATGGGAGAAGACTAACGGCAGAGAGTTCCATCTTCAGATAGTTGTCCCAAGAGCGAGAGTACCAGATATTCTCCGTGAAATGCACGATGGCGTATCAGGAGGTCATCTAGGTGTCAAGAGGACGTTAACAAAAGTGCGGGAACGATTCTACTGGTTGCATTGTCGAGATGACGTGCAGGATTGGTGCCGCAAATGTACTACTTGCGCTGCAGTGAAGGGACCACAGACCAGGAGCCGTGGGAACCTGCGGTTGTATAACGTTGGCGCACCGTGGGAACGAATTGCAGTTGATGTAGCTGGGCCATTTCCTGTAACGGAGTCGGGAAACAAGTATTTCATGGTCGTCATGGACTACTTCACCAAGTGGCCTGAAGTGTTCGCCATACCAAACCAAGAAGCTACGACAGTTGCTTCTAAGCTTGTGGAAGAAGTGATATCTCGCTTTGGTGTGCCTCTGGAAATCCATTCCGATCAGGGCAGGAATTTCGAATCGCAGGTCTTCCAGGAAGTGTGCAGAATCTTGGGAATGCATAAAACGAGGACCACCGCGTACCATCCACAGTCTGATGGAATGGTTGAGAGATTTAACCAGACCCTTGAGAGGCATTTGGCGAAATTGGTAGATGAAAAACAAAAGGATTGGGACAAGTACATACCGCTCTTCCTTCTGTCGTACCGTACCGCCGAGCATGAGAGCATAAAGGCTACCCCGGCATATGTCAATTACGGTAGAGAACTACGAGTACCAGTAGACCTCTTGACAGGAGGGTCACCAGAGGAACCAAAGACCGTACAAGACTATGTCTGCGATTTGAGGGAAAAGATGCGCTATATACACGCCATGGTTCGGGAGAATGGGTTACATTCAAGTGAGAACATGAAGACCAGATACGACCGGAAATCGAACACGAGCGGCTTCGAAGAAGGGACACTGGTGTGGCTGCATAACCCAACTCGTCGAAAAGGGAAATCTCCAAAGTTGCAGACCAAGTGGGACGGCCCATACAAAGTGGTTACCCGATTGAATGATGTGACTTATAGGATTCAAAAGCAACCAAGAGGGACATTCAAAGTGGTACACATAGACCGTCTGGCGCGTTACCATGGCAGTAACAATGATGCTCGGGACGAGCATCTCTAAGAGGGGAGTAGTGTTACGAATGCGGACACGTAGTGTCATCTAGCGGCGGCCACGCAAAGCTATTTACTATCGTGAGATCACAGACAGCGTAAATCCCCTATTCAATACCAGATGCCGCTACTTGTATGTTTTTGTTACCTGCGCGTACCCGCTCGAGAATTTTCCCACGATTGTTTACATGTTGTGGAATATTCTCGTAAGGTCCAGAGCTCGCCCCGTCCCGTATAAATACGCGGCTAGACGAGCCGGCCAGTCAGTCTTCGAATGTTTTCGAGTGAGTGATAATCAAAGCGACTTCGGAAGTGAGAAACAAGTGACTTAGTGAGTGAACCAGTGATAGTGCTTAGTGTTTAGACATAGTGATCTAGTGTGTGTAAGTGTAGTGTAAATAAAAGTCTTCAAGAGAGTCACCAGGTCTTTTTCTCCGAATCATCGAACCTCAGCACGTAACACTATTATCGAGGTCGAGATTCGAGATGGTGGAAATATGAGGAATAAATTTAGCCATAGGTAACAATATGCAGTAACAATCAAGTTTAGTAATATATTTTTATTGAATATATTTTAATAAAGAAAACGTAATCTAGGGGATTTCTGGGGGAAAATCATATTAGTTCAGGGGTACGTCGCAGAGATCATCTGGCAACACTGTGATTGTCTGTGAATTTGTCAATGTCAAATTACACAAGCCAAACGCCGTGAAATGCCGCCGTTTTAAAACCGGCATTAAATTTCGTTTCTGTGTGCAATTCAGTAATAATAATTGTGAAGAGAAAATCCTTTTCTCTTTATATGATACTACAAAAATGGCTGGCATAAAATCGTTAGCCGTAAGGGGCATTCGTAGCTTTGGTCCCGACGAATGCGACGAGCAAAGAATCGCATTCGAAAAGCCTTTGACTCTGATCCTTGGGCAAAATGGATGTGGTAAAACAACAATTATTGAGTGTTTGCGGTATGCTATTACCGGTCAAATGCCACCCGGGAGCCGCAACGAGTGTTTCGTTCATGATGCTAAAGTCAATAGATCTACCGAAGTGCTTGGGCAAGTCAAAGTTAAGGTAAGGTTTTGCTTGGTTATCTAGCATCGGATCATTGTAAGAAGCCAGCTAATTAATACGAGGTTTCTACATTCTGGTCTTAGAATCATCATCGTCATCTAGTGCCCTCTTCATATCGAAGTTCGGTGGTCAGTAGGTTGAATTTCTTCAGGTCTTGGGCTAATTTCTTTAATTGTGGGTAGCTACATCTAGTCCATACTTTTATGTCATCGATCCATTTTATTGGTCTACCAGGTGGTCTTTTTCCCGGAAATCTAATGTTTTTTTTGCTGGCATCATACGCTAAGCAGTTTCTCGCTTGTATTCTAAGACCAGAGACCAGAATGTTTTTTTTTGAGCCTGTTCTTATTTTCACATTATTTCAGATCGTAAATGCTAAAGATAAGCAACTGGAAGTCTCGAGGTCTATGAAAGTGACCGTTTATCAGAATAAGAAGACAAAATTTCAAACTTTAGATTCATTTCTGTCTGTAGTCGACGAGAAGGGTAAAACAAAAGATATATCATCAAGATGTGCTGATTTAGATTTCGTTATGCACGAGGAATTGGGTTTGTAAATTGTGTTTACTTATCAATATAAATTTATTACTCTTCTGTATTGTATTGCATGAACTTTTTAGGGAATAATGTTTTGGTCACAATTTGCACTAATTAATATCATGCTACAGGTGTGTCCAAAGCCATATTGAACTCGGTAATATTTTGCCATCAAGAGGACTCGAGCTGGCCCCTGGATGAGGGAAAGAAGGTGAAGGAGAGATTTGATGAAATCTTCGATGCTGATAAATACAGTGATTGCTTTGATAAGTTGAGGAAAATAAGGAAGGAATACGCTACCACTCTCAAGTTATTAGGTAAAACATTTTTGTCTATATTACTCGTTAATTTTTTAATTTTAATAATAATGAAGCCTAACATTACTATTGCTCTTAGTACATGTGTGCTGTAATTTTGTAATTTTTTGTCACATCACAGACCAAGAGGTAGCATTTTTAACTGAAAAGAAACAAGATTTGGACAAGAAGAAACTGGATATTGTAAATACGGAAACAAATATATCGGAGGCTGAACTCAAAATTGCTGAGCTTGCTAAAGAATTGAAGCCTGTCTCTGAGCAGTTGACCGCTATTGAAACACTGCAAAAGGAACTGGTATCATTTGAGTCTAAGAAAGAAAAAATAAAAAACAAGTAAGTTTTTGTTTCTGTTACATTGACTATATTAACAAAAGTGTATATATATCTATTATGTTTTTTGTAATGTATAATATTTGATCGAAATTGTTTTCACCTACTTATCTTATTTTTTTTTTATGTTGAATAAAATTACTTTTTCTATTATCATACTACATTTTTTCAGCACAATATGCTTACACAAGAGCCAGTCTATACAATCATACAAAAAAAACATCTATAGCACTAATTTGTCCCAAGATGAATTATTGGTGATGTCGAAAATATGTTTTTGTGAAATGCTGTAGTGTGTGTTATTATAGTTTTTAATTTTACAGGTTGGAGCACAATGAGACTCAAAAGCAAGAATTGGAGAAGGCTATTCAAACTGTGTTTGAAGGAACCATAGCTGAGCTGCAAGAGCAAATAAGTATGTTTTATTTTATCAAACATCATGTAATAATATCTTATACTGCGTGAAATTTTAATGGCTGTTTTCCCGCAGTAAAATGATTCTATCTTAGTAGTACAATAGATTTGTGAAGTTTTTTTGTTTAAATCATAAAAAAAAAATGGCCGGGTCCATAGCCGCTCGCGCCTATCGGCATAAAGATGCCATAGTACGTCATACAAAATATTTTGTATTTTCAAAAAATAACTTGCATGATTCGATAGTACTACTATAGGTAAATCGTCCTGCTGCGGGAAAACAACCACTAAAATTTCACGCTGTATATGAATAAAAAATATGATTTAGTAAAAATACACTGTTGTAAAATCAGGTATAAAATATGCAAAACACAAACTGACAGTAAGAAAATATGACCCATTTCAGTGTGATCAAGTAAAAATCAATAACAATAATATTTTTTTAGCAAATTATGGAGCTACAAACAAGAGCAAAGATGATGAAATCAAGGACTCATACAAAAAGATTTTTAAATTCAATAAAGAAGAGGAGACTATAGCAAATGAGAAAACAGCAAATGAAGTAAAGTTCAACAAGTATGTTCTACTTGAGAGTCAAAATCAAGATAAGATTGACAGGAAGAACAAAATGATTGTGGAAACTGCTAAACTGGCTGGTAAGCTTACCTCGTTTTTCCTCTAAGAGCCTGTTTCACCTCTTTCTGATAAGTGCCGAATAGGCTATCCACTACATAACTTGACAGATTAAGTATGGAGAATCTGTCAAAAAAGTTGTGGATAGCCTATCCAGCACTTTATCAGGAAGTGGTGAAACAGGCCCTTAATGTTTTATTATTATTATATTAAAAACTTAAATTATAATTGCTTTAAGTAATTGGTCACATGATGCAGTAAACTTAAGTTACACTGTAATTGTAACTCAAGTCTGCTGCATTATGTGTAATAAAAAATACAAAAAAAAAAAAAACTTCTAACTGACCTAAAGAATAATCTTTAAGATTTTCTTATGACATGATGCCAACTAGAAAGGAGGAGAAAAGAGCTTTTAAAAGTAGAAATTCAAATATGTTTTATGTTATATCAGACATGGAGCTAAGTGTACCCGAAACAGAGGAAGAGGCAGCAAAACGTGTGACGGAAATCACAAATAAAATCAAAGAGCTTCAAGATAAACTGAAGGAACAAAAAGCAGCTGCGGATGACGAAGAGAAGAGACTGCAGAAGATAATTGATGAAAGCCGGGATACACTTGTAAGTATTTCTTCTTTTGTATTATGCGGCTCCTAGATAATCAATTTTATTGCCCAATATTATGGTATTCTGCAATATTGTTGACAGTCTAGGGTTAATATTGGACAGTTTGAGCTATTTAATTTTTATTACATCATATTATTGTAGGTGTAGGCCTTACTGCTCATGGAAAGTTATGTTTTTCAATTTTAAATAACGATCAAAAGGTGAATAAACAACTTTAAAATTCTGTTTTCAGTCTCGCCATAAACAAAAAATATCCAGCAAAGAGTCAGAGATTCAGACAGTGAAGAAGGAAATCACAAAAACTGAGAAACAAATTACTGAAGCTAACAAGTCAAAGGAGAGATTGGAAGTTTGGGAACAGAAAATTAAGACTGCAGAAGAGTAAGTTTGCAGGATCTAAAATGTTTTTACCCATCCATCATAACATTTTTGTCAACAGCTTAAAAAAAATGGTTTATCAAAAACTGAAAAAAAGTTGATCATCAAAAAATAATAACCTATATTTTTAGTATATAAATTTTCGATTAAAAGAACCACCTATTCCTTTACCTAATATTATAATTAACAGGGAATATGAGCAGCTTGAAAAAGAAGTGAATGTGGAAGAATGCCAGAATGAGATCAATACTGATGAAAAGACTATGGAAACCAATGAACAGGAACTTGAGGAGCTAACTACCAAGGTTTGTTTAACTGATTCAAAAAAGAAGAAAGTAAATATATTTATTTAGAAAAAAGACGCTTGAAAATAAGATACAATAACTTGATGTTCTAGTACTTAAACTAGGCCTAGCCTGTTTTTAAATACCATCAGTTACTTTCAGTGTAACAAAATAATAATTATTATAATAGTAATTTTATGTTCCACTATTTTTTTGGCAATTTTTATTCTGAAATAAGCAGGTATTTGATATGCAAAGATGTTTCATCAATTTACTAAATCTTTGATAATTTTTTCAGATCACAAAACTTCAAAAACAAAGCACCAAATTGAAAGAAAAGGATATGATTGAAGAATCTTTGAAGCAAAAGGAAAAACAGCTTATGGTGTTGACTAACAAACACAAGGAGAACTTAACTAAACTGCTGGGGAATATGCCGGAGACTAACTTTGCTCTGTCAGTGAACAAAGTGGAAGTTGAAGTGCGGACAGAAGTTGATTCTCTGAATAAGAAGATTGCTCAGAAGCAAAAAGAGGTAAATTTTGAAATATTTTCGCTATGTTTAGTGAGATGTAATGAAATCTTTATTAATGTGCAGTATCCTAATAAGTTAAACAATAAGCTATTCATTATTTTGCATTCTTTCTCTGTCTTTTTAGAGGCCTTTTTAGAGGCTTTGATTTTATGTGGTTTTTGCTATAGCTTCGATCATGATACTGAATACTCCAAAACATAATTAGAATTGAAGAACTGTGTTTCATCATCAATTCATCAATTAATTTGAATATTAAAATGACATGTACATTATCCATCCAAAATGGATGCCTGAACTGATTTAAAATTTTATTTATATAAAACTGTATACAGTGTGCAATTCAACTCAAATTGAAAGATAGGATAGCTTATCTCAAATTTATAGTCACAATATAATAATGTTGCCCTCGAATAGTTTACTACAATGTAATCTAACAAGAACATTAGCCACAGCAGCTCGTGGCGGGGTCTGCTTATGGAATTAAAAAGACTGGTTTTAAAACTTAATAATTTGTCAACAGATAACCCGTCTAGAGGCGGACCGCAAGCACACTCGTACGCAGCTGAACGCGCGCCGGGCGGAGCTCACCGCGGCCGAAGACCAGATGTATAAGGCCTGCGGGACGCAACCCTACGACGCCACGCTCGCCAAACTCACCGCTACAGTTGATAAGCTGCAGGTGAGGCGGAAATTATAACGATGATCTTAGCCGCAAGCGACCGTGATCGACAAAATTATAAAATGCCACTAAATTACATAGGTTTCATATGTCTAAAAGTGGCATTTTATTTGAATTTTTGTCGGTCGCAGTCGCAATTGCTGCGTGGTTCGGAATGGTACCTTAAGAAGTTGTTGGAGGTAAATCTATGGTTTAAGGCTAATGCTAACCGCTCGATATTTTTTATTATACCACACATCCATATCATGAAACGCGAAACAAAATACATGCTGCAAACTCTATAATTAATGTTGTGATACTGGACTAGATGAGTATCCAAATATCAGGATAAATATTGTGTATTTAACATTTTCCTATGGCTAGTGACGAATGTTTAATTTTGACATTTAATAAGTTCTGTGACTTCTCTTATGGTTTATTGCTAATAGTATTATTCTATTGCCATCATAATAAATACATAAGAAGAAAGTTAAGTGTGTAATTCCACTTTCAGGATGAGCAAAACATACTTCAATCGTCTATGTTCATCATAGCCAAATACAAGGGACAGCTGAAAGATAACAACTGTTGCCCACTCTGCAACAGAGGATTCGAATCTGAAAATGAGGTAAGATTCGTAACATAACTTTCCTCATTACCATAATATATCTTTGTTATCTACAATCAGTATATTATGATTAAGAACACCAAAGTGGTAAATTTTTTGGTCATTATTTTTGCCGCTATATGTTATAGCTTTAAAAATATTTATAAAAATTGTTCCTCTATCCTCAGGTGACAGATTTGATTTCCCAACTGACCACACAAGTAATGAATGTGCCAGGCAAGTTAGAAAAAGTTACAGAGGAACTACAAAAATCCTCGGCCAAGAAGGATGATTTGCTAGGAATGAGGTCTTTAAACGAAAAAATAACGGCCCTGAAAGAGAAAGATATACCGGAGTTGGAGAAGAAATTGCAAGAGGTTGATAAGGTAAGTTGTGTTTGCATGAAAATGTTTTGAGGTCCAACAGGTTTTGAGGTTATGTTGTAACCTCAAAATGTTATATCTATTTGTCTAATTATGTATGTAGTACAATCATTTATTCGTCACTCCTAGTACTCAGACTATTATTTGGGCACCACGAGTTTTGATCATTCAATAGAAAAGTCAGCCATTGAAAAAGAAGAAGAAGAAAAGTTTTTCTATGCCATATTATACCAGTTCCACTCAGATTCCTAAAGTTACCGCGCGGTTATTAACGTTAATTTGTTTGTAGCGTTGACCAATAACTGTTCGTTTCTGAATCTGCAGAACCTTTTCAATATTTTTTTTATTAAAATTTTAGGAGATAGCAACACTGACGGAGTCGTCGGAGGAAATGTCGATGCTGCTCACGGAGCCTGAACAGAAGCTACAGACAGCTAGGCTGCTCCAGGGAGAGATGCCTCTCATGGATAAATACACCAATGAAGTCAAAACCACTACCAAGGATGTAAGTATTATACAATTTTTAGGGTTCCGTAGACTACAAGGAACCCTTATAGTTTCGGTCTGTCCGTCCGTCTCTCTGTCCGCAGTTTTGCTCAGAAACTATAGGGCCTACAAAGCTGTAATTCGGCATGAATGCACATCTTAATGATGCCGACAAAATGATATATTTCGCTGTAGAACCACTCCCTGCTACTGCAGTGTACTAATACATTTTTTTTCTACAGTTCGAAGCGGTCAAAGAACAGTGTGCGGATTTCGATACCACAATGAACTTAGACGACGCGACAGCTAAGCAGAAGGAGCTGCGACAAGCGATAACTGCACTACGGGCCAAGATCAAGTCCACACAGACCAAAATCAACACTCACAACAAGAAGTTGCAAAAAGCCGCCGAGAAGAAAAATAAATTGAAGGAGGAACTTTTGAATATTCAGAAGAAGGTAAGATGAGAAAAGAGAGTAAATAGAATTCACTGCTACTACCTTATCAACAAACGATGATTAAGACGACTAAGTTACGAACGTTCCTTGCGTTGTTAATTGGCATTTCCATTAACATTAAAGAACCAGTGGTAGGTCATCATGTAGACATTCTAAAAAGATTTGATTCTTTACTCAGAAATAAAACATATTTTTATTTTATTATATTCGACAGCAAAATAGATAAGTTAATCCTATTTCAATTCGTTTATTAATAAGCTAAACTTTACACTTTAGGACACTAAATAAACCAATATCTTATAAACTTTATTATTTAAAAAATACAGGTACAAGAACTAGTCAACTTGCAAGAAACTCACAAGCAGTTGGAAGCCAACAGGGACAAGTTTCTGCAAGAATTGAGTGAACTGACTGAAGGAATTCCTCCACTTGAAGAGGAATTGAAGACGAAGAGTGCAGTGAAAACTGAGGCAGTTAAGAAACATAGGTAAGATATTGTGATTCAGAACTTTTCTATTGCATTTATTTACATTGACTGATATTTGTGCCATCAATTTAATTGATTCATAGGCAGATGGCAGACCTAAGTCAATTGGGCGCATTATGTTTACTCGATGTTAATTCTGATCTACTGGCTGGATTTTACGTAACGGAACCAAGTTACTTGGGTCTATCATGTATCCATAAATGAAACATCTATGATATGAATCAAGATATGTGACAAGTGTTGTTTTATCAAGCCACCTAATATTCTTTTAGAGCGGAGATAGAAACGCATAACAGCTATATCGCGAAAATAGTAAGCTCCTTCGATAAAGTAAAAACAATAGAAGCAGAAATAAAACAGCACAAGGAGAGAAATGTACAGAAAGAGATGGACAAAATTAAGGAGGCCAACGAGAAACTACTCGACAAGCATAAACAGATTGTAACTGACCGTAATAACTTGACCAAGAGGTTGGATATGCTAAAGGATGAACTAGCAAAACAGGAGGTAATCCTACCTTTTTTATAATTTTATGTATTATACATATATATCCCCTTTCTGATATAAATAGTTACATAATAAATACATGGTGGACTTGTCTAACATAAAATGACGTGTCACGTCACACGTGCCCCTTCCTCGTATTCAGTACAAAATTTTTCGTTTATATTAACTAGTGAAGTGGTGGGGCGCGTCATTTCAAATTAGACAAGCTCTACAATGTTTTATCTTTGTCTATCAAGCGCCTTTTCCAATGCGATAGACTAGGACAATACATTGCATAGAATAGAATAATAAAATATTTTTATTGTGTTCTTGTTTGCTATTGCAGAGTTCGACTTCCTTCAAAATGTAACAAAATTCTTCTAACATGCCATAAAACATTTTTAACCGTCGTCTGATGTTTCATAATCAAAATGTATTTTGCAGATTTACAAAAGGAATTTGGAAGACAACTTAAAATTACGTAAAGCTCAGAATGAGATAGAAAGCTGCCAGAAAGAGTTGGAAACTATAAATGAGAAGCTCGGCGGTATGAACTTGGACAGTATTAAAGAGAAGGAACCACTTATTAAAAAACAGACTGAACTGTTTAGGGAAAAAGCCAAAACTGAAGGAGAACTAGGAGGTCTAAAGGTAAGAATTACTTTTTTTAGGTCTGCGAAAAATATATAAATATATAAATGCCCGCAACTCCCTTGCGCCAAAATTCGATTATCGCGAGGGAATCGTACATTATTCCGGGATTAAAACTATCCTATGCCCTTTCCTGGGACTCAAAGTATCTCTATGTCTTTCAGCAAAATTGGTTCAGCGGTTTGCGCCTGAAGAGGTATCAGACAGACACACTTTCGCGTTTATAATATTAAGTATGGATATGTCGCAGGTGAATTGTATAATCCGCCGTATTACATTACGGCTAACCGTTTTAAAAAACAGGGTCGTTTTGTAATGCGGCGTGTCGACGATTAGCCGGATTGTCAATTGTCAAGGCGGCTCACGTTTAGCCACATCGTACTTTTCTCGTACCGGTACTTTCTTTACTTTTTATCGAGAATAAAAGAAATTCTTTAATTGCACCTGAAAATTGTTCTGAAATTCACTGTTTTCTTTGTTTAATTCACTCAAAACTTCGCCATTTAGCAACACACTTTCGGTATCCAACGCCATTATTGTTGTTATGTCACAGGCAATGCCGAGAGTATTAAG
Source organism: Plebejus argus (assembly GCA_905404155.3). Lineage (NCBI taxonomy): Eukaryota > Metazoa > Arthropoda > Insecta > Lepidoptera > Lycaenidae > Plebejus > Plebejus argus. Next base: position 8,426,856 of record FR989942.1, read on the forward strand.
AATCGGAACTAAAAACTGTCAATGAGGCGACTTATCTTTAGCTTTATTACATTATGGCTAGCCGACAGCCGTTTTGAATAACGTATGGCGCCGAATACATTACGGCGATTTTTCAATCAGCCGCATTCAATCCGGCTAATCGATAAATCGCCACATTACAAAACGGCCCTCTTTTTTAAAACAGCTAGCCGTAATGTAAAAAGGCGGTTTATACAATCCGCCTGCGACAGATACACCGAATAATAAAAAATATATTTTAACCTGTTCAATCATTATTGTTTTGTCAATTCGAGTTTAAAATTTTTAGTTAAATAGAAATAAACAATAAGTATAATATTTTATACAAATTCATGGCATTTTTTAGAAAACATTGGCCGCTAATAAGTTAGAATTAAGAAAGATTCAAAACAAAGATGTGGAAGCAAAGTACAGGGAGAAATTCTATGAATTGCATGTACTGAAAGCCATTGATAAGGATGTAAGGGAATACTCTATGGCTTTGGAGAAGTGTCTTATGGAATTCCATAGGGAGAAGATGGAAAATATCAATCTAATTATACGGTATGTAACACATTTTCGTTTATCATTCTGAGATTTTATCTTATGATTATGCAGAGAGAGCAAACTCAATGTGAACAATAGTATCCAATTTTGAATTGTCATTTAGATTTTTAAGTTTTTATGGGTTTTTTTGCCATATTTATTTTTTGCTAAATATCTAATGATAGCAGGGAGGGGGGAAATCAAACAGGTCGTTAAAAACTTTACGCAATTTATGAAACCTCTTGATATAATAATATCGAGAGAGTAGATTGTTGTGTAAATGTTAAAGGTCGGTTTACATAATATGTGTGTGCTTGTTATAGCGGTCTGGAGATGTTGTTATTTATATACCGTTGTAATTATATTATTTTCTATTTACAGTGAAATGTGGAGAAAAATATATAGAGGAAACGATATAGACTATATTGAAATTAAAAATGAGTGCACGATGACTGCAGAGTCGGATCGACGCAAATATGATTATAGGTAGTTAAAAAATTATTGAGATTTTAAGGTTTACTAATTATTGTACGTGCTTGTACTGTAAGTGAAGTTGATTCCTAGGCAGATGGCGGACCTAAGTAGTTTGGTCGCGTTGTGTCAAACCTATTCGATCGATCACAGCTAACATTGAATTAACATAAGCCGACTAAATAACGTAGGTCTGTCAACTGTCTAGGAATTAATTCCCTCGATGGTACATATCTAGGTTGAAGTTAACACTGGGTTTAATATAATGTTATCAGTTATCACTCTCTTTCGTATGTAAAACGATGTTTATTTCAGTGTTAACTTTAATCCTATTAAGCAAGCTAAGCATAATATTCATTATTATTTCTCTCCCTATTCGTATTTAAATGAAAGAGACAACACGCTATTTAACCCAGGGTTAACTTTAAACCAGATTCGCGATGTTAACCAAACATTGTCACTTTTTACTAAGGTAATAATGTTTCCTGTAACAGGGTAGTGCAATGCAAGAATGGTGTAGAGATCGACATGCGCGGTCGGTGCAGCGCGGGACAGAAGGTGCTGGCCTGCCTCATCATACGGCTCGCTCTAGCGGAGACATTCAGCTCTAGGTATACTCATTACTTACCTATTAACCCCCTTACTAATAATAATAATAGTTAAAGAAACATTTTTCTTAAAAAATTTAAGAAATTTTGCATTGTCATTAGCTCTTAACACATAATATGCAAAATTTCGAATTAGACTACTGGAGATGGGTAAAAATCGTGCTCACAGATTCCGTTACATAATATTATGTATGTACCTACATACAGCTTATAAAAGCGTGTTAAAAAAGATCCATAGTGAATAACCTTTACTTTGTCTTCCAAGCGATTTTTCTTTAACGGATCATGGCATGTTATGGGGTAGATGTTTATTTGTCTTTTATTTCGTACACAAAACAGAATACAGCCAATATCATGATTCATGGTGCTATTGACAAACTAATGAAGATTATATTGTACACATACGCCGATAACTTGCAAAAAAAAAGAGGGTTTGCCTCTAGTTTCACCGAGCTATTTAAAAAAATAAGAGTTTTAATGATTATTTTCAGATTCGGTATTCTAGCGTTGGATGAGCCAACGACTAATCTGGATCACGATAACGTGAAGAGTCTGTGTTCAGCCCTAGGGGAGATAGTACAGGAGAGAATGACACAGAGGAACTTCATGTTTATCATCATCACTCACGACAAAGAGTTTATAGAGTCGCTGGGTAACATTGATAAGGTGACGCACTACTATGAAGTGTCGAGAAATGAAGAGGGCAAATCACGAGTGAAGAAAATAAGATTTGTCTAGTATTTTGTATGAATGTCACATAAAAGACGTAGCGCATAGGATCTTTGCCATTGAACAAACGCTATTAGGAACTTCGATATTGTAATGAGACCTTTTTGAGTTGATTTTGGAGTAGTTTTACTTGATTTTAGGGTCTACAAATCTGTGGTCTACACAGATGGACCGCTTTTCAACTGCAATCCAACCGCAAATTGCAGTTCAAGTGCAGTTGTAATGTATTTGACACGACTGCAATAGAACTGCAAACCAAACACGCAGTCAGATTGCAGTTCAGTTGCAGTTGGCGTGCAGTCGACTACGCGTTTGGTTTGCAGTCGGATTGCAGTTCAGTTGTAGTTCTATTGCAGTCGTGTCAACTGCATTCTAACTGCACTTGAACTGCAATTTGCGGTTGGATTGCAGTCCGTCTGTGTCGACCCGCTTCAGCCTCGAAATCAGCGGGTAGCGGGGCGGGAGCTACATGGATAAAGCCGTTTCGTCTTTCGAGACTTGTCCTTATAAAGGTGCAAGTTGGAAGCCGGCTACATGAAGCGGCAGCAGACGACGAGCAGCATAAATACATAGAAACCAGTAGTGTCGCGACGACAAGTCGTCTGCAGTTGTCGTGTGTCGCTCGGTTCCAACTTGTTCCTTTGATCTTCATCCAAACCTACGCGTCAGTAACGCGGGACGCGGGGCGGGAGCGTCTGCAACGCGAAACTGGTGTGCACACCTGCGCGACTGCGGTGCGAACCGTAGATTATTTCCGCTCTGCTGACGCGAACCTGCGTAGCAGACACTCCCGCTTCGCAGTCGCTTTGGTCGCGTAGGTTTGGCCGAAGCTTTAATCTATACAATGGAACGCGACGCCGCCGCTCCCGCCCCGCTGGCCGCTGATTTCTAGAATGAAGCCTTACTGTCGCGTGCTTATCACGTCCCAAAAGCGTAACAATTTGCTTATAATTTGCTTATAAATTAGCAATTTAAGTGCCGCTATAGCTAAAAACAAATTATCGGACGTTTTCATCCGGGCTAGCATACGCCAACGAGATATCTCACTCTCGAGATAATTAAAAACTACTCGTCTCATATTGTCAAAATCTCGACATCTCGACAAAACTCTTAAAAAATGTGTTATTTCGATGATACATCTTCGGGAGAAAAAATGTTTGTCATGCTAGGGTCAATAGAGATGAAGATACAAACTATCAAACATCGAGAAACATGTAGAGTGAGATATCTCATTGGCATTCTAAAATGTATCCTAATAGCATTTGAATCTTATAATACTTGTCTCTTTTACTTGCGCGCATATTGCTGTCTTCCACAGTTACGCGATTGGAGCGCAATAGCAATGTTTAATATTATGGACAAGAGATAAGTAAATGAACAAGTTTCTATGTACACCGCGGCCGGACTATATCTTTGAATACATTCACACCAGTGCTACTTATTGTGTAAAATAAGTACTTACAATCCAAATAATATAACAGCCTGAAATTCGATTCTGATTTGAAATGTATGTTTCGAGCAAATTATTACAATTAACATAATCTCATAACAATGAAACAATTTATAATTTTTTTCCAATGTTATCATTTATATTTTAGATATTAGTTTTTGTTAAGTAAAAATTCCTAAGGTGTTACAACTATGTAATATTTTTATATTTAGTTCATAAGCTCTAAATAGTCTTTCTCATGTAGATTGTGATAACACCAATTATTACAAAACTCTTGATTCAATAACAATTCAATTCTTTAAAATTAAGCCATATCATTTTCGCAATAAACTATGCTTGTGTACTGTAAAATTACAGATTTTCTAATTCCATTAGTTTATTGTGAGTAGTTTAGTTTATATTCATTTCTAATTTTATGTTTGTTAAGCAGGCTGTGCCTTAAGAATATCGTTATTTTTTAAGGCAATTTAATAGTTTTATACAGGAAATTAAAACATTTTATATGATTCTGTTCTTTTATTGATCCACCAACCAAAAATGTAAATTAATAGGCTACTTGACCTAATTTTTTTCTTCATGCTAATCGCTTCTTAATCATTAATTTTCACGAAATAAACTAATATTTTATTATTTTACACAGTAAAAACCCATAAAAATGTTGATTGAAAAATACGCCTTATAAATGGCGCCGAAAACACTGTCCGCCATAGTGTGACGTCATACTGTTTGTATTTTAGAGTCTCTTTATTTAACATTTTTTTATGCTAAATGTACGAGTCTTAAGGTGCCCAAAAATTATGAAAGAATTAAATAAGAAATTAGAAATCATTTGTAATGTTGAAAACTTTTGGAGAAAAGATTTGGCCATTTCATTTCCCGTCTACAATAAATGGAGATAATTATATATAAAACTGGTGTTTTATTTGAATTACTCAAGAAAATATATTTTGCAAATCTTTCTAGGCTTATTCTTATTATTTATGTACAAATAAACTTACACATAACGAGCGCGATAAATAAAAGTTATTAAATTACGAACATGATGACGTCACATCCAAATCGGAAGTACTGCAAAAGCGTTTTAGTCAGTACAAATCATATTTTCATAAAATCATATTTTCAAATCGACTTTATTTATCAATCATAAGCTTTTATTTGATGATAAGGGTGAAATACGGTTTCCTACGCCAAGTTCTACTAGAAATATGCATTTGTTCAATGAAATTGAATATAGGTCAAGTAGCCTATTGCACCAAAATTGCAATTAATTTACAGAGGCAATCCTATTAGGCTATTAAAGCAAAAACCACAGCTTTGTAGTCACATTTATTAATAAAATATTTTCATAAAATTACATAATATTCAACAAGCAATATAAATTAACATTAATCAATTAAATTGTTTGTTATAATAGGTCTGAGGGGTTCCGAAATTTCATGCTGGTCGAGGTGCAATATTTTACTGTCCTGTAGAGTCGATAGCGTAATACCGAGCAGCTCAGCTATTTGAGTAGGAGGGAATGATTGGGACAGACATTTCGTTATGTACGGCACCAAATCTTCGGAGAAGCACACACAAAACGACACGAAGTTTCGCCTCTCAATGTCGCTGTACGCTTGCTGCTCCTTGTGGTAAAACGCCGCTAATATCTGCGCAGCCTTCTCGAAAGAATCTCGGAAGCTATTGAAGACATCCTTAACAATATTTAGAGGAGCTGTCAGACGGAGGGAGTTCAAAAGTCCAAGTAGGCCATTGCAGAGCTCCGCTAAGGGATAGTAGTCCAATAAGTTTTCTGGTGGTCCCGACGCTGTGCTTTCACTCGTCGGCCTCGGCACATTCTTTATACTTGGCACTTTATAAACTTTCATAGTATTCTCAAATTGATTATTGACTTTCTCGATGCCGGTGTGGAATTGAGTGAGGATGTTGTTACGAAACAGCGGAGTTAAGACGCATCTAAAATCCGCGCCGACTCTCCCGAACGAGAGACAGAGGTACATGCATTGATTGAATATCGACTCAAAACCTGTCTCATCTTCTTTCCACAAGTCCTGGTTTAGTAATTGCGCCAATTCTTCTACCTGCGAAATATGAAGACAAATTTTAAATAAGAGAAGTGAAAAGGCAAATAAGTTAATTGATAGAGCGAAAGACAAAGTTTAAGTAACTTATAGTTTTTTGACTTAAAATAAGATAAACCGAGAGCTACTTTTGTGAATTAAACAACTTCCATGTTTTAATCCTTCTTCCACATACTTATGACAATATAGGGATGAGAACTGCAGTGTACCAAAAGACAAAAATATTTCTTACCTTCTCCTTTAACCAACATGATAAAGCACTATTGCCATTCAGCTCATCATCCCTCATATTGGAGTCCTGTGTGTCCGACAGGAATATGGACTTGTGTTGAGTTATAACATTGAATAGGTGCACCCTGTGTAGTTCCACCAGCTTACGAAGTAGTTTGTCTGTTGCTGTTATAAATAAAATATAGTGAAAAAAATTATTATTCTTTATTTGGTTATAAAAAGTGTAGTGTATGATGGGTGGGTTCTTGCAACCCATTCATCTACAGTTATTTGTGATGTTTAGTAGTTTTTGAGGCTTTCCTGGACGGTACCTTGCGTGCGCGAGCAAGATAACACAATCAAGATTTGTATTGTGAGAATCAAGCAGGACATCTAGTGATCCCGCGCCCTAAACAGCCCGTTACGCCATAAACATGGTCTAAGTATTCCTACTAAAAAAATAAATCGTTTTCCTAATATGAGCTGATAATATTATCTATTCTATACATATAATAAATCTGTAGAAATGAAAATTCTGTACATATAAATATATAGATATTCAAAAAATAATAAGCGGGGGGTGTCACTACATCGGTATAGAAGCCAAAAATGTGGTTAGTTTTTTGTCTGTCTGTCTGTATGTTTTCCACTATCACACGAAAACTACTGATCCGATTTGAATGCGGTTTTTTCAGATATATTTGTCTTCTTCGAACTTAAGGGCCCGCGCTACCCTCGAAATTTTCATACATTCTTAATACCAAAATCATTTTCTCATACGAAAATATTTAATATGTTTGAGTTATTTTTCAGCTTAAGATAGTAATTACCTAGGGTCCTGAACAAATTTTTTTTTACAAAATATTTAAATACTAAAAAAAAAATTTTTGTTTAAATATTTTTTAGTACATGTTACTACTAAATATTTAAACACCAAAAAATAGACAAAAACACTAAAAAATATATAAATAAATAGTAAATTTACTACAAAATATTTAAATAATAAAAAATATTTTTTAAAGTTTAAATATTTTGTAGTAAATTTACTATTTATTTATATATTTTTTAGTGTTTTTGTCTATTTTTTGGTGTTTAAATATTTAGTAGTAAATTTACTAAAAAATATTTAAACACAAAAATTTTTTTTTTAGTATTTAAATATTTTGTAAAAAAAATTTGTTCAGGACCCTAGGTAATTACTATCTTAAGCTGAAAAATAACTCAAACATGTTAAATATTTTCGCATGAGAAAATGATTTTGGTATTAAGAATGTATGAAAATTTCGAGGGTAACCCGGGCCCTTAACATCTGGTGTATAAAAATTTTTCCCCCCACCCCTCTAAGTAGACGAGAGGGGTCAGATTTTGTATCAAACTTTTTTCTTTAACACAAAAACTACTGATCCGATTTGCATACGGTTTTCGCAGATATATTTGTCTTCTTCCAACTCAACATCTGGTGTATAACCCCCCCCCCCCCCCCCCCTCTTAGGGGACAAAAGAGGGGGTAAGATTTTGTTTCAACTGATGAAGTAGAAATACTTTAATTGGCAAAACAACGTTTGCCGCGACAGCTAGTAGGTAATAAAAACTAAATAATATTCACTTTCAGTAGACTTTGCTTCTTCCAGTGCATTCTCAAACCAAGCGTTTCTCGCTTTCAGAAAATGTAGTGCAAGGCCATCTGACATGTCCGTATTTTGTGACTTAAGGCCCATGGGGTGAATGTTTTCATCTTCTGTAGACTTAAACACTGTGTTGGCTCGCCTCAAGTATCCTAGAATCTAAATAAAATACATAATATTACGAACATTATATTAAGTTGCAACACTTCTTTTATCAGGTTTGGTCAAATCAATTACAAAAACTTTGTGCACATGATTAATACAGCCTATGTAGGGAAGTTTATGTCCTAATAATATGGAGCCATGAAACATGCTAAGGTAACGTAAGTGTCTCGTTTTTCCACGGTAAGATCGTGGAAAAACGAGACACAATAGTTTATCTATTGTTTTCGCGATTGCATGCGACCCCTCGGGTCTTGATGAATTAATATTGAACAGAATAAAGTTGCAAATAACCTGTAAGCACTGAGGCAAAGGAAGATCATAATGCAGTTGATTGAATAGGTGGTACAATGTCTCGAACCACAAAGTCATTATCTCATTTGTTGTGTTCTGAAACAAAAAAGGTGAAGTATTGTAATTTGCCTTTTATTTTTCTTCAAAATATAAAAACTTGTAGATTTGTGTGCCTAAACAAAAAAGGTTGAAAAACACTCTTCTAGTACTATCTTTTGATGGATTAACTTTTTACCGACTTCATCCTTTAGACAACTATTCTCTAAGCATGCATAGCCTTGAAAAGTTCTCAAGTTATCATACCTGGACAATAGGAATCTCTGCATATCTCTTTGATAAATTACGAATAAATGTAAAAATATCTAGTGCACACTCATAGTCCTCTGAATTAAGTGCTTCTCTCATCAATGATGGTAGTTCTAGCAGCTCCAATAGCTTTTCACTCTGATTTCTGATGCTACTGTATCTCCTGAAAAGCATTGAATCAAATGTGTATTATTATTTCCCCTCAAATGTAATTGCAGGTATGAATAACTTACAACAGCTGTAATGCAACCAACATTATTTTTATACTAACTTGACCATTACTACAAAGTCTATTCAAAATAAGAATAAAAATATTTTAGGCAAGCAATTTTTCACATAGTCAATAAAATTTGAAATCAGTGTTAAAGTGAAGAAAATATTTACTAAAATAATTACTTTTTATCCTGTAGTATATTGCCGGCAACTTGTGAGAAATTTTCACACTGTTCTACAAAAGCCGGTGCAGCTTTAAGGAATTGTCCCAAAGACTCCTTGGACTGGACCAAATCCTTGGTTATTGTGCGCGATATGTCTGCAGTTTCAACAAATGTCTTATAATTTGTAAAAGCCAAGTCTTGAGTTTGTTCAGTCAAGTGTCTCATTTCCTCCTTAAGCCTTTCTGGCTCCTGCTGTATATGTTCCCAATTTTGAGATCCCAACTTCTTAATATAATCCAAGATGTCAGCATAATATTCAACATTTTCTGTAACAAGATTTCAAATGAAGTCATAAATGAGGAGCTGGCAAACATAAACGGATCAGACCTTGAAAAAAAATTTACACAGTAGCTAAAAATAGTATCAACTATCAACTACTACTACTACTACTACTGAACTAATCTGGTTTTGTTTGAAAATGGACTTTTTAACCAATCAACTACCAAGCGGCCACATGCGGCCGCGATAACAATAGATTGTGTCTGGTTTTTCCATGATCGAGGTAGAGCCTTTTTAACCAGTTTTGATTTAAAATATTTTAACAGGGATTGACGCAGATGGGTCAAGAGAAGACGATTCGAATAAAATATACTTTCGCACTCTGGTGGACTTGACCGGTTTTGTTCACCAGCTTCCAAATGTTATAATGTGGCAGTAAATAATGGCAGCTAAGTAGAATACGAAACTCGATAGTGCTTTTAATTGTAAGGAGTGTAAAATTAATATTGTTACATGGAATTAATTATTCAAGTTAATTAAACTGGTAAAGCACTTTAAAATGTATAATGATACTTACCTGAAGAATTTGGAAATAAAAGGTCACAAAGATCCTTAAGCTCTTGCTCCATACTGATAATGTTTTTAAACTGTATTCCACTAAAACTCCTTAGTTATACACTATAATACCTTGTTACATCTAAATTACAACTGAAAAGAAGCCGAGAATTACTGAGAGCGTTTTGCTGATTCCTTTACGTGGATGTAGAGCCAAATATGAAATAAGGTTAAAGGTAAGTATAATAATCATGACTTTACATTAACTGAATTAGTATACTGCCTCTCCATCGTATTTTAAAGAAATAATTACCTACTCAACTTCGTGAGTAAAACTTATCAAAAAAAACATTTTACTATTTTTTGTTTTGAACATCGTCATTTGACAACTGACATTAATTTTTTTTTTTTTTCTTATAATGGCATTTCGGCTTTAACCATGGCCAGTGTCGAGTATATAATATTATGGCGGGAAAACAATATTTTATAATATAATTTTCAGCATCGTTATTCTATTTCGTCAGGTCTAAAGTCTAGTCAAAGTCTAAGTAAAAGTCATTACAGTCAGAAAGTCAAGTCGGTTGATTCAGTAAAGTGGTAGACGCTTTACTGAAACTTTTGATGGAGTTTTGGAGGGAACACAAAATAGCACGTTTCTGGATAATGCATCACTTTCCCACACTTGTGCACGATAACGAATGGCTAATGGTTAATATTCTACCAATATTACACATTAAAAACCCAACTTAACACAATTTTAGGAAAATAATACAAAATCACGACATCACACTTTCACATTCCCGACAAAACTCCAAACTGACATTAATTGTTTTGACATTTATATTGTCTATGGTTCATATTTGACAGCCTAGTTTTTTCTACTTCAAATGGATAAGTAAAATTAATATCTCAGTCATTGATCTCTGTCTACACTCTACATACTGATTACTTTTTTGTAAAGTATACCTACTCTTTGTGAGTAATATAATATAGCTTACCCACAAATATTTAGCTTTCATATTAAAATTATTAATGAATGCATAATTGCATACACAGACAGATCACAGCACAATAAAATGCATATTTTTATCAGCTTTATCATTATAATTATTTAAATCTTTGGTGTAAGCTGGTGTTAAGTGCCTGACAGACGTACGCATTTAAAGTACGCGAGTTTTAAGTTCGCGAACTTGCTCGGCTCGCGTCGGTGACAGACGCACGAACTTTAAGTATAGTCCGACAAGGCTTTACATGAATGTGGCGAGAAAAGGAACTAAACGCTTCTATCATACACAAACGTCATTTTTGACATGTGTTTGACAGTTCTCCTTTACCAGCAGCGCCTATTGACACATTTGACACATTCATATAAAGCCTTGTCGGACTATACGCGGGTACGCGTGACGCGAACTTACTCGGCTCGCGTCGAAAAAAATGGCGGCTAGCGGCTGGCACTAGTGTTGCCAATTTAGCATAATATTTTATAGATTTGGCATAAAGGCCGTTACAGACTTAGCTATAATATATATTAATATATTTATAGCTAGGCATATTAATATATATTTTCTATACAATTTTCGCGTGACCACACACTCAGCTATAATATGTATTTCTGGTCTCAGTGTGTTTAGTACGGTATATTAATACTACTATTATAAAGAGGAAAGATTTGATTTTTTGTTTGTTTGTTTGTTTGTTTGAGTCGAATAGGCTCCGAAACTACTGGACCGATTTGAAAAATTCTTTTGCTATTGGAATCTTACATTATTTCTGCTGAACATAGGCTACATTTTATTTTGGAAAAAAGTAGGGTTCCGTAAGATATTTGAGTTTTTCGGACGCAAGGTGTAAAAAATCAGCTTGAAAAGTTACTTATTTTGCGTACGCTGCCTAAACTATAAAAGATAGAACCATAAAATGTTCTAAGTACTTGTAGATCTTATAAATATCTACAAAAAAGTACGCGACACACTATACCTATCTATGTCGAGTGAGGCACAATAACCATTTATTTATTTAAAAATCCTGAATTTTTTTTGGACTACATTAAAACGGATATATTTTACTCACGCTATTAATCCTTATCAAAATAAATTATTTTATCACTAAGTACAGTTTATGTAGATAATATTTGGTCTTTGAATGATTAAAATTGGACGTTTGGTTTTGAAATTATGGCGAAATTAAAATATTACGATAGTGGGCGTCACCAAAGCGCGTGCGGGGAAGACAATATTCTGTTGTAGAAATGAAAATTCTGTATTTAGAAGATATGAAATGACACCCGAAATTACACCTTTGTCACTACATCACTATAGAAGCCAAAAATGTGGTTAGTTTTTTGTCTCTCTGTCTATCGTCACTCTTTCTGTCTGTCTGTATGTTTGTTCCAGCATCACACGAAAAATACTGATCCGATTTGAATGTGGTTTTCGCAGATATATTTATCTTCTTCCAACTTAACATCTGGTGTATAAAAATTTTTTCCCCTACCCCTCTAAGGGGACAAAAGAGGGGGTCAGATTTTGTATCAAACTTTTTTCTTTAACACGAAAACTACTGATCCGATTTGCATACGGTTTTCACAGATATATTATATTTGTCTACTTCCAACTCAACATCTGGTGTATAAAAATCCTCCCCCCTCCCCTCCCCTCTCAACCCTCTCTGGGGACCAAAGAGGGGTCAGATTTTGTATACAACTTTTTTCTTTAGTGGACTTACTTCATATTAGGTATTAACTGTGTTTTTCAACTTAACATCTGGTGTATGACCTTCCCCCCCCCACACCCTCTTAGGGGACAAAAGAGGGGGTAAAACATGTATCAACTGATGATGTAGAAAATATACTTTAAATGGCAAAACAACGTTTGCCGGGACAGCTAGTACGGTATATTAATATATATTATAGCTAAGTCTGTGACGGCCTTAATCATTTTTACGTTGTTTAGCATATTATTTATTTGTTGTTTAGCATAATATAGCATACATACTTTTAGCATATAATTATTTATTGCATAATAATACATAGACATAACTTATAGGTACCAAGCATAAAGTTGATTGTTTTTACTTTGTTTCTCTATACCTAGCGGAATAGAGAAACAAAGAGAGATGAAACATAAAATAAATTCGAGATTTTGTTGGTTGATAAAGATTTAAAATTTTAAAAAAATTATTTGACTGAAAAATGTTAGCATAATTTTTAGCAAATTTTACAGTAAATTTTAACAGTAGCTTAGCAAATTTTGAATTAGTCGTGTTGGCAACACTGCCTGACGGCTCGCGGCTCGCGGCTCGCGGCTCGCAGTGCTGCCAGACGTACGAGTTACGAGTAAAATTCCAAGACCGCGAACTTGCGCGGCAATCTTTAAGTACCTACGCGAACTTTAGGTGACACACAGGCGAGCGGCGAGCTGCGGCCCGCGAGCCGCGATCCGTGTCCGCGTACTTACTCGCGTGTCTGTCACCTCTTTTATGTGAAAAAAAATAGAGTACCATAGACAAAGATAAGAAAAAATTGAAATAAGTTTCATTCGAATTTTATCAAATGAATTTACAGAAATATGGTATTTTCGAGTAAAAACACGTAAAAATGTACTATATTCCATCAACCAGAAGCATTTAATTTGTGAAAACTAAAATCTTAACCTCCTCCAAAGGTTTCGGATTTTATTTTCGTCCATGTTGAACTATTGATAAGTTCTTTGATTGCGTCATGTAAGTGCAAAGATAGAAGCTTTACCTCATCTACAGGTGGTAAGTAGAAATAATTCTTCTTAAATAAATAAAATTTTAAAGGTTAACCTACATTTTTGTGGTTAACGATTTGTTTATATGGCTAGCTAACCTTTTGTTTGACAAGAGATATAACCTATTCGAAAATATCTTGACACCATTTTTGTTCTTGTTTCATTCATATTTTAATCTTTTGACAAACATTCTCCTTTTATGTAATCGAATTGCGATATCCGAACTGTATTTATGAATCTTGTATGTAAGAATATCAAAAAAATATTTCTATACAGTAAAAGGTTATGTTGATGTTTTGATTTAGAAGATGCTAGGAGTTGTATCTCTATCTTGTTTCCTTAAGTTCACAGATTTGTATCAGAATCCATAGTGAGTGGTTGAAAAGTTGAGTGTATGTGGCACATCCCTAACTACATTTTAAGTGTAGGAAGTAATATCATATTTCTAATATTTTACTTATAATAATATATACAGGGTAATCCGTAACATTCAAGAAAATATTGTACAAGGGAATGTGGCCTTAAATTTGCATTCACAAAATGGAAGGAGAAGATTTTAAACTGCAATGGGAGGAGGATGAGAAGGTATTCATAAATTTTTTAAATATTTTATATATATTATGTTAATTTATTGTTAATTAGTGGCTAAGGTTTCCAAACGTACCCCAATTTTTTGGTGGTCACATGGATTGAGGGAAGATGTTTTGGGTGAGAATAACCTCCTCGTGCCACTTCCACCCTAGGAACCCCCCCACCCCCATTTAGTAGAAATTTACATTTGAAATTTTCGTAATCTTGAGATAAGGTCATCTATTTTCAGGTGTTTATGTATTACTTACTTACTAGGGAGTGCCTCCGTACCTACCGAAGCAGGGGGCGGGGGGCTCCAAAACTGGGGGGTTCCTAAGTGTGGATTTGGTACGGGGGGGTGTTAACCTCTCCTCCCCGCTCTCCCTCCCACCCCCGCTCCCCATAAATCTTGGGGTAGGTTTGGAAATCTTTACCAATTAGTTCACAAAAATGTATGAAACCTTTGTTTATTGGGCTACAAAATTAAACTAATCATTATTGCATTGTTTTTTCAACCTGTGGGGTGCGACCCCCCTGGGGATCGCAAGGTTTCTGTTGAGATCCCCAGAGGTTGCGAGAACAGCTATTTCAGTATAAAAGAAAAACAATAAAGATAAAAATCATTGATTTATTTAGTAGGAAAAAATTTTATCTATTCATATTAAGTAGGATTATAAACATAAACATAAATACATAATAAAAAAAGCAAACAGGGGGTCGCAAAAATATTTTTTCATACCAGGGGATGGCATTCATCAAAAAGGTTGAAAAATACTTCAATAATGCATCATCATCATCTACTGCATTTCAAACAGAGACAGGGCTAGACATTTTTATGATTGTAATGAAAAAATTATATTTAAGCTCTTTGATCTTAAAATGCACCATGTAGTTTTGTATGAAATGGCACTAATAGTGGTTTAAATTTTCAGCCTAACATGGTAGTGACTGAAGAAGTAATATGTGGTTTGGAGACTGTACAAAATGTCTCCTATACAAATATGGTATAGCGATTCCTGTTACTTTTATTTTCATATTAAAGTAGCATTTTATTACCTGACTGAGCAATCCTAAAATGTTTTTTAACTCAATTTAAGGGCCCCATACATGGTAAGATTTATCTCTATTATCCATCGCGTCAAACCGATCGAAACGACGAATCGATGGTGTATGTCAAGATCCTTAACAATTTACTTAATCAAAATTAATATGAGCGACATTTTTGATGTGATCAATCGTCACGATTTTCATCAGATCGATCGTATGGAGTATAGACAAATCATACCATATATGGGGCGCTTTAAATGACTGCATGCTAATGTGGTTTCTATTATGTAATTTTTTTTATATGAATGGGGTTACCATAATGTAATTTTTTTAGACTGCCGAAGAACTAATGGCACACCCTCATCAGACTGCAGCAGAGAATTTGATGTATTTATCCCAAGATGTAGTTTACACGGACAATGCACATTTAGTTGAAGACCCCAGTGTAGAGTGTGTGACGGAGGAGGTCATTACTGATGATTGGGTTCTTACTGGAGGCCAAGACAGGTGCTTTAACTAGTGTGATAAATCAAACTTTGGAATAAAACTATTATTAAAAAAAAACAACATGATCAGTTTTATGAGTAGAACATGATAAAATTATTAATTTCAGTTGATTTGCTCGATAAAACTTTTTCTTAACTGCAACCATAGCTTTTGCTGGCTTTTTAATATTTCATATGCTTAAGTTCAGGTGTTGTAAAATAAAAAAATGCTATTATTGTTCACAGGGTGGAAGTGCCTTTGGAACAGTTGACTAATCCCGTAACAGATTTGAAGATAGAAAATGATATTGATGTGCCTCTTCCTACGGATCAGGTGACATTATACTCAGTGGTGACATTATTATGATTGATTTTTAAAATTAAAACAGTAATTGTTACTTTGCCAGGGGGGCTATTACGAGCTCTTATATCCAGCCAGTTTACAGGCCAGTTTACAGGCCGTTGCATAGACAGGCCTTGTAAACTGGCTGGATATAAGAAGTCGTAATAGCCCCCGGGTCATAAATGTTCTATGGGTTGTAATTTTTTTACAAACTAATGTGACTGCAGTCTTGGTAAATAATCTTACTATAATACAGTTTCTGAGTAAAGATAAAACCTTGATATTATAATGAAACTTAGAAATAGTATTCTCTTAAGACTTATGTGTCGCATTCTGATTGGTCAAATCTTATAAAATCAGTGTTTGGTATTAAAAAATTATAAGAATGATTCAAAATTAAATTGTAAATTAAATGTCTAAATTAGCTGGCCCCTGGATGATTCAATTTTATTGAACAGTTTATTTGACAATTAGATTTCAGGCGTGCGATGTTCAGTATCAACCCTAGACGGTCAATAAATAATACGCAATATTATGTGATATGGCGTAATAAAATTGCCCGTCTAGGGACCCGCTTAAATACAATAATTGATGGTGGATGGTTTACACCCTGACAGGACGAGTACACGGCTATGCGTCCGTGGCCGTGCGACTTCTGTTCCCGTCGGTTCCGGAAGAAGGCTGCGCTGATGAACCACATGGTAGCTCACCAGAGCGACCGGCCGCACGCGTGCAACCTGTGCGGGGTGCGCTACGTGCGCAAAACCGACCTCATGGCCCACCTCAAGGTGCACGCTTACCAGCCCGACAACATGACCTTTGTGGAAGGTAAACTTGGATCACTAGAGAGTGGAGACATTTGACCGAAGTAATAAATATACACTTTTCATCCACTTATTCCGCTTCTAAATAAATAAAACTTGATCGCTGAGACTTAGATACCTAATTAATAATAATACTTCTTAACACGAGCGAAGCCGTGGGCAAAAGCTAGTTATTAATAAAGAGGAACAAGTGCATGAATAGTGTATATTTATTATTGTGAAATATGAATTTCCACCAAAAAGTTACATTACATTCAATATCATATACATTTGAATAAAGACCGGCAGGGTGATTATATATCTTGCGACAGCTGCAGGTGATTGATAACAGAATATTGTGCATATCCAGAAATTTTTATTGTAGTACAATTTTCGCCTGTTGCAATGCGACTTCAAGACACAATATCTCCCTGGCGAGGTGCGAAATAGAAATCTCAGTATGGTTGTATACCCAATAGAAATTCGTAGCATATTACTATTTACTACAACTTATTCCCTCACCGAGCACGAAAACATTAATGTAATTGATATAGCAATTTTCCATGTGTTTGAGCGAAAGACTATCAATTTCTTGCTATATGACTAGAATAAACTTGCCACATCATGATATAGCTTACTAGTACCTGAGCAGTGCATGTAATGTATAAAAAGTTATTATCCTGTGTAGTCTTTAACCCATCAATCGTGGCAAAACGAGACACAATAGCTTATCTATTGTTATCGCGGTTACATGAGACCGCTTGGGGCTTGATGAATTAAATCAGATGCATTATTAAAGATATATATTTATTTCAGATGCTGTTATAGATAATAATTCGTTACTAAAACCAAGAAAAAAACGTGGACGCCGGAAAAAAGCCCCTCAACCACCACCGGAGGTAAATTAATGTTCCAACATATATATTGTTTTTTTTCCACATTTTCCTCTGTTTCTTCGCTCCTATTAGTCTTAGCGTGATAATATAATATAGCCTATAGACTTCCTCGATAAATGAGCTATCTAACACTGAAATATTTTTTCAAATCGGATAGTTTCTGTGTGCGTTCAAAAAACTCTTCAGCTTTATAATATTCGTGTAGATAGTAAGGGCCATAACTCACCGGGACGCCATCGCGACGTGGCCAGTGACGTTACCATGGCCATGGCAACGTAGCATGGCAAAGCGGTGTTTTTCTTAAAGTTAAGTTTAAAAACAGCTCCTTGCGGCGATGTAGAGACGCCAGACGTTGCTTGGACGTTGCCATGGTAACGCCACTGGCCACGTCACGATGGCGTCCCGGTGAGTTATGGCTCTAAGGGTGCTAATGTATAAAATGTGCAGGACGATAGCTGGGAGAACATGACATCAGCTCGCACGCAGCAGTGGTCGCGGCGCGCTCGCACCCCACCGAAACCGCCGCCGCCGCCGTCGCCGTCACCGTCACCGCCGCCGCCGTTACCGTCGCCGTCGCCACCGCCCGCGGACCCAGCGCGCCCCTTCGTCTGCCGCCAGTGCGGCGTCGGCTTCGCGAGACAGAAGGCGCTGCAGAGTCACTCGAGGGTATAGTAGTTAATAATATCGATTTATTATGTCATGTCTCGGCGGACCTTGATATGATTCCACTGTTATGCCGCCTCTCCACATAGGCAAGCGCATTCGCCAACGCGCTTGTGAGTAATCCACGCGCTTGCGACAAGTGCACTTTGATGCTACCGACAAATTTCGTTCGACACCGTTCAAATACCTACCGCCAATGCGCCAACGCCAGTTCTACACATTGGGCCAGTGGCTGGGTCAGCGCGCTTGCCAACGCGTTTGCCTAAGGTGCCTCTTCACAATGGACCATGCCGGCCCACTACAAGTCATCGCCTTGTGTAGACGGGGTAATGGTGTTTGATGGCGGACGATTTCCAGACATCGCGCGCAATGGCGTGGCCTGCAGTGGGCCATCGTGGGTGTTGTGTAATAAGTAATAACAAATATGTTTGACAATGTCAAATTAGAACATAATAACTATATCTATATAACGTCTTAGATTCTGTTATTTCTGTGTACACAATAATATGGATCTCATTATAACAGAAACTATAGTAATTGTAAAATGTTTTTTCCTTGTCTGTTAGTCTAGTTTCCTTACGTATCGAAAGAATGAAACATTGTAAAACTTCATGTCTTTAAGTTTTTGTCCTTTCTGTGTAGATCGACACGCATACGAAATTGATGTCGTGGCTCTTCGTATTAGTAAGCGAGTAAATACTATCAGAGAAGTTGATTCATAAGTAGATAGCAGACCTGCGTAATTTGGTCGCATAATGTCAGAACCAGCCGACAGATCACGACTTATTTTTTGACACAACTCGACCGGATGATGTAGGTCTGTCAACTGCCTATGAATCAATTTCTTCGATCTACATACCAAACATACTTGTATGCTACGACGTTAACTAACTTAACCAATATTCCATAGATCCACGGCGGCGACTCGCCCATAGAGTGCAGCGTGTGCGGCGAGCTGTGTTGGTCGCGCGACGCTCTGCGGTCGCACACGCGCTCGCGACACCCCGACATGCCCGCACGCACAGATCCACCACCGCAGGACTTTGGAGACACCGACTCCGGTTAGTTTGCCCTCAGCCTTGTAACTTCAACCAACGTTCAAACCTGGGCCCCTGTTTGTGCGGCGAGCTGTGTTGGTCAGACCCGCCACTGCAGGACTTTGGAGATACCGACTCCGGTTAGTGAGCCTTATGAACGTCAACCAATTTGGCCCTGTTGAAGAAATTATGGAATTTACTAGAGGATGTTTATTCATTGTGACGTTTCAACTTTTTAAAAAGATGAAATGTCACATTTGACATAATATAACTTTGAAGTTATATTTTTAAAGTTGAAACGTTTAAATGAAGACCACGACTAGTGAAAGTTCGAAATAATAATTATTCTTCAAGTATTGTTTTATGCGCTTACCAAATTCTCGTGGAGCACTTTTCTTACTAATATGAAAACTCCGCGAGTGCTTAAACTATGAACGACATTAGCATAAACTTAAGAAACCGTCCTCAATTAATTGGCATTCCTACTGTTATAGACGACGACATGGAGTACCAAATGTCGCCGGTCGCCGCGACAGAGTGTCGCGACAATGTGCGCGGCCCCGAGCTGTTCTGCGGCGAGTGTGGCGTGGCCTTCCAACGTGCTGACCTGCTGCGACGACACGTTGCTGCTGCACATAGGTACTGTAGCGGGATTTTGTTTAGGAAAGATGGGACATGTGTTGTAGGAATATAAAATTTATACACAAGATATATTATGTCAAAGTCCAAGTATTCGAAAGCCGTTTTTGATGGTATGATGAACATACAGAAACAACAGATATGTGTATTTACATCACTATTTATACACAGTGTATAATTTTTAAAAAGCCAACATACAGAAACAACAGATATGTGTATTTACATCACTATTTATACAGAGTGTATAATTTTTAAAAAGCCAACAGGCAACTGCGTTGACTATTTCAACCACACATGTATGTCGTTAAAGCCATGCCAAGAAACTTTTTAAAAATTTTGTTTGTCTTATGTCGCGATTTATACTAGTACGCAGTAATATCTTAATGATTGTACGCAGTTATAAGCGGCAGCAGCACGACAGCAGCGGCACGTGGGAGCAGCATACATGCGAGGTGTGCGGCGAGGCGTGCGGGGACGCGCTCACGCTGCTCGCGCACGCCGAGCGGCACGCCGAGCGCCCGCGAGCCGCACACAGGTAGCCCCCCTACACACACTACACTACACAATGTAAGCGAGCCCTTAGACAATACATTTTATTGCGCAATACTTATTGAACAACTTATTTGATAAGATTGAAAGGCCGGCGCGTTCAATATTAACCCTAGACGGTCAATAATATTGCACAATACGTAAAATTGATCGTCTAGGGACCCGCTAACACACACACAAACACACACACACATGCGGGGACGCTCACACACGTTAAATCACATGGCAGTAGATGATTTTGAAGTTGTGTATTCAATGTTTTTTGTTGTTGCAGGCTAAAAAAAATGTCGCGAGGGCGTCACACGACGACATCTGCTTCCGGCGTCAGACAGTTTCCGTGTAAAGAATGCGGTAAGTTTTATTGCCAATACTCAATCCTCTTGCCATCTGCCTCGCAGACAATAATAGTCAACTGTCTTGCTATAAAAGAAAAGGTTGAAACTCTCTCCCAAGTCGCATAAGCGCGAGATTGTGCAACTTACACCATCCCACAGACATCCCTCTCTTATGCTTAGTACTCACATACGGTTTTGCTCGATCGAGCAATCACGTAGAGTAAAACCCATGGCCCGGGCTTTCGTCCACACATTCAGCATTGCTCGATAGTTTTACTCCAAATCGAAGGAAATTAGATATATTTAATTCCATCGAGCCGGTTCGATGCGAGCCTTCGAGCTGTGAGTTTTGCGGTCAACGCGGTGGTTTTTGCTCGATTTGGAGTAAAGCTATCGAGTAAAACCGTATGTGAGTACTTAGCATTAAGGCCGATCTACACATGTTAAGATGCCAACTTAGATCTACACATGTTAAGATGCCAACTTAACAACTAAATACTATATCCGTCACTCTCCCGCAATCGCGAAGCTCCATATTCGATACTATCTCCATCTATATATCTATTTCCGTCTCTCTCCCGCAAACACAAATTGCTGTGCTCATACTATCTCCGTCTTTCCCCCGCAATCACAAAGTGCCGTCTCTGTCCCTTAGGCAAGGTGTTCGGTTCGCGGTCGTCGCAGCAGATCCACGTGCGCATCCACACGGGCGAGCGGCCGTACGCGTGCCGGTTCTGTTGGAAGGCGTTCGCGGACGGCGGCACGCTGCGGAAACACGAGCGTATACACACCGGTCAGTATAATAATAAGGAAGATTACGCCTCCGTGGTCCAGAGGTCT
Organism: Plebejus argus; assembly: GCA_905404155.3. Classification (NCBI taxonomy): domain Eukaryota; kingdom Metazoa; phylum Arthropoda; class Insecta; order Lepidoptera; family Lycaenidae; genus Plebejus; species Plebejus argus. Next base: position 8,448,505 of record FR989942.1, read on the forward strand.
GGAGCGTCGCTCTTGACTCGGAGGTCGTGGGTTCGATTCCCGCGTTGGAAACATGCCATTTCCAAGTTTGGTTAAGACAATACAGGCTGATCACCTGATTGTCTGACAAGTAAGATGATCCATGCGTCGGATGGGCATGTAAAAAGTCGGTGCTGCGCCTGATCTCTCGCCAGTCGTGTCGGTCTTCCGTCCCACTGGGTTATGAGAGTAAAGGAATACAGAGTGCTCTTGTGTACTGCGCACACACCTGGGCACCATAAAATTACTCCGGCGTACATGGCCTGGTTTCAATGAAACCGGCCACCGTCACCGAAACCGGTGTGGGGAGTATTATAAGGAAGTTATATTGAACTGAAAATTATTCATGCGTTTGTTATTGGGAAAAATCAGTCAATTTTTTAATCTTCTTCGACTATGGCAAAACTATAGCGTGATATTTTTTGCCACTTTGTATCGACGTTAGCTTATTTAGTAATCATTAGACCTGATGAATGTATGTATTTTTTGTAATTTTAATTCATAAGCAGGTAAGACTCCTCATATCTAGATGCTATTAAGCATTTGTTTGATGATACACAAATGCTTAACAGTGCCCATCTATAGTAAAAAATATAACAAAACAACCACAGAAATAAATCAAGATAGAACGGCTAAGCGGGTGGAGTACGCGTGTTTCAATCTTGCACAAGTGGGCAAGATTCGTTGAACGAAGAACGACTTGATCACACCGGAGCGGTTGTGCCAAATTGTGCAGTGTGTAATTATTGTAAAAACAGAAGTACGAAAGTGAATCGGTCAAAAGGAGGTGAAAACAACTCTACAAGCTTGCGAATGACATACAGGATAGTGCAGTGTAGTAACTAGTAATACGAGCATGTTATTCCAGGTGAGAAGCCGTATGCATGCGCCGTGTGCCCGCGCGCGTTCAACCAGCGCGTTGTCTTGCGGGAACACGTACGCAGCCATCACTCCGCGCCCGACCGCCGCGCATACGGTAAATATTGATGCTATAGTCTAAACTCTAAACGACTAGACGTAAGGATACATTATTGCCCAAGCGACTACACACAAACAACACACCTTCGATCATATAAAATTTTATTTTTTATCACGGCAGGTGGATATCAGTATTCCTGCTCAGTGTGCGGCAAGCCAATGAACTCTAGTCAGGAGCTAGTTCAACATCTCATACAGCACTGTGACGAAAACACAGCCATGAAAAGACAGCCTCAGGTAACATAACTTTTAGTTTTTAATTCATTTGCAATTTTACTTATTTTTAGATATTAATTTTTTATACTACACTTTTCCTGCAACTTTAAATTCTTTTATCGTTGGGAACCATTAATTTTTCCGAGATAAAAACCATTCTATATCCTTTCTTGTGTAACCAAAATTTGTTACACTGTTTAACTGTGAAGGTACCCCGTACCGGCCAGTCAGACACACTTTTGGGTTTATAATATTTTTATGGATATTTCAAACTACATAATATTATAAAATGAATATCCATCAAATCTAGATGAGTAAATAGCTTGATAACAAAATTATCTCTACTACGACGTTTTCAGAACGGGCCTAGAAAATACAAACGTCGGCGGAAGTTGAAAACAGACGAGTCTCCGCCGCCGGCGCGGTGGCGCGCGCAGTCGGAGTCGCCGGCGCCGTCGCCGCTCCGGCCGCCGTCACCGTCACCGCCGCCGTCGCCGATACCGTCACCTTCACCGCCGCCGCGCCGCCGCCGCCGACGACGCGTGCCACCGCCCCGACCCCGCATGATACATACCGAGGAGCCGCGACCACGCACTAAACAAGTACGGTAAAGTTTTATTATGGACGATCGGAAAGCGAAGATGCGTGCGCGGCGTAGTAAAATAGTTATTTTACTACGCATTTGGTCAACTTCGTTTTCTATGGCCATTGCCATGCAGGTATTTTCTGGAGAAAAAAAAATTATTGATATAACGTGAGACGCAAGTTTCTTCTTCGCGTGTGGAAAACGAATTACTTAAACTTAAAAAATAAAAAATAAAAATTTTGAAAACTACACCTTGTTAGCAGTCATCCTATATTTATGTAAGGTCTCCATTCCACCGCGGCGCACGGAGAGACTACGCAAGCTACGCTTTGTAAGAAAATATAATATGTGACTGTGTCCACTGCAACCCACGGACACGTAACGCACGAATTGACTCAAGTCAAAGAAATAAATAGTAACCTGGAATAGAGTGGCCAGAGACAGACATGAGTGGAAGAGGCTAGAGGACTGAGGAGGCCTTTGCCAAATGGCAATCAGAAATCGATAAAATTAGATAACCAATATAGTATAAACATAGTAATGTAATTCTGAAATAAAAGGCTATAATAAATAATAATAAAAAAAGAAATAAATCTGTACACGTCTACGCGTGCGCGTGGCCGTGCACAGCGTGCGCCGCGGTGGGATGGAGCCTTAATGTCAATAACATACAAAACATAAATGTCTTTATCAGTATTTCTGTAGTGTAGTATTAAGGAACACTTAAAGTGCCAAAAATTGTTGTCTATGTTACAATTTGCAAACAATTTCACAGGTTGCAGATATTTTTACGAATGTGGTGGTGGAAAAGGTGGCAATGAAAAGTGTCTGTAACTAAATTATATATTATAGTAATTTTATTTATGATCAGGTCCGCGGTCGGCGACCGCCGCGGCACCCGGCGGACGACCTCCTCGCGATCGGCCCGCACTCGCCGTCCCCACCGCCGGCCGCGTCACCGTTGTCGTCGCCGGTGCGCGTCAAGACGCCGCAGTCGCCGTCACCGGTGCGCGTTAAGTCGCCGCCGCCGTCGCCGTCACCGACGCTCGAGGGGCCGTTCAAGTGTGAGATGTGCTCGGAGGTTTTCCCGCGCCGAGACGCGCTGCTCCTTCACGTGCCCGTGCACATATGACAGCCGACACGCAAATCGCAACGCAAACAAGCGAACTAAAGGTTAATTAATGGTGTCGTTGTGGGTTTTAAGTTTTAACATCTGTTTTCGAGGGTTTAAAAGTATTTGGAAAAGTGTGAAACTCTTTTTAGTGAAAAAGTTTGTCGAATACAAAATTCGATATTTTATTGCCAGGCAGTGCACAAGCCCTTGCAGATAAAAGTGATTAGACAGCGAATAACTACGGTCTGCTTGTTTTATACCTGGTTTCTAACGTTTTTACTTTTTATGTATGGAACAGCGTTGTTAATTGGTTAATATTTTTTGCTAGCCAATCACAAGTGAATAGATAAACTTTTATAAAAAAAACCCTCAGAAACTGGGCATTAGGGCCTGTATTCACTTTGATTAGTGCGAGTGCAGGTGATTAGTGCAAGTTATTAGTGACTTGGAGAAATTAAAGGACTTGCACTAATCAGTTGCTGTCCACACATACTTTTTCCTGATTACTAATCACCTGCCCTAATCACTTGCACATTACTAGTCAAAGTGAATATAATATAGCCTTTAGTCTATCATATTGAAAATTTCACATACCTATTACCTATGTAAATTATATATAAATTCACCTGTGTAAATATTTCATTAGTATAATATAATGTCGAGTTCAAACAACTGTCATCCTAATTTTAGTGACATGGTAATAATCGAAACATCCTAAAATGGTACTTCATACCATGATGCAAAAAAAAACTCTAATCTACTTCGGTCACCGGTGACCAAGACACAATAGAATATCTATTGTGTCTCGTTTTTCCACGATCAACGGGCTAAATATTGTGCCCAGAAGATTGTCAATTGATTTTGCCTCACGGTATATGTATGAATAATTTTTCTAAAGCTTTAAAATAATTTTCGATTGATACTTCGCTTTTTAAACATGTAATACAGCTACCTTCTTTTTAGTTAAAGAATCTCCACTATAAAGCATCGGTACTTATGTACCCTTGTGTGCAAATAAAATGTCTAGTTCATGACTATTTAAATACTAATAGTCGTTACTCCTTAGCTTTATTAGTGTAAATATTGAACCCAAAGAAATGTTTCTTTAATCATAATTCAATTTAGCCATAGAAAGAAATATAGTATCTGTATATTTTCCATCAATTTTAATTATAAAAAACAAGTTTTTTAAACGCAAAAGCTTATTGTTTTTAATTAGGTTTTTTTAAATGAATTTTCTATATAAAAATAGGAAACAGTTTATGCAGTCTGTGAGTTGTATAGTACTGTAAATATTTTGACACGTTATGAATATGATGTTGTCTACATAATTGTATTGTTAAATATATACAATAAATGCATGACCTCTCTATAGATAAAAAGTATACCATCATGTTGAAGTTCAAGTATGGATATAAATTATGAAATTATAATGTCAACTCTATCTTAAGTTTTGAAGATACCTATGTGATGTGCAATTAAAAATGTTGGGATATAACAACACTTTTTGTAAATATTTTTGAGAAAAATGTAATGTAAGTAATGTACTGTAAATTCTTGTATTTTATCTAATTATCTAAAAAATGTGTATTTTAATAGAAATCCTCATTTCCGATAAACTTCATTATTATTAATAGTGTTGAACACCAAGAGCGAATGTTGTAAAGGTGTGCATCACCTTTGCGCAACAATGTTCAAACAAACCCATTTCATCACAAATAAATTGGCCTAATAATACTTAAAACATCGGACTGGATCCCATTTTGATCGGAAATAGCTAATTTATCAAACACCAGTTAACAGTTTGTCTTAAATTACAACAAGTGTATGTATGATTGTTATTATTCTGTGTATTAGGTGTTTTATTGATCGACTGATTACAACTTTAAAATGATGTAAAACTAGTTGGTGATGTATAATAATTGTAAATAAAATTTATGCATAATTAGTCTTTTGGTTTCTTTTTCTGTTAATGACCATAGTCAGGCGTCGTCCGTCACTCGCTCAAGAGTCAAGACCGTGCGTTTTAAGGGCCCGGGCTACCTTCGAAATTTTCATACATTCTTAATACCAAAATCATTTTCTCATGCGAAAATATTTAACATGTTTGAGTTATTTTTCAGCTTAAGATAGTAATTACCTAGGGTCCTGAGCAAATTTTTTTTACAAAATATTTAAATACTAAAAAAATAATTTTTGTGTTTAAATATTTTTTAGTAAATTTACTACTAAATATTTAAACACCAAAAAATAGACAAAAACACTAAAAAATATATAAATAAATAGTAAATTTACTACAAAATATTTAAATAATAAAAAATATTTTTTAAAGTTTAAATATTTTGTAGTAAATGTACTATTTATTTATATATTTTTTAGTGTTTTTGTCTATTTTTTGGTGTTAAAATATTTTGTAGTAAATTTACTAAAAAATATTTAAACACAAAAATTTTTTTTTTACTATTTAAATATTTTGTAAAAAAAAACTGTTCAGGACCCTAGGTAATTACTATCATAAGCTGAAAAATAACTCAAACACATTAAATATTATTTTCGCATGAGAAAATGATTTTGGTATTAAGAATGTATGAAAATTTCGAGGGTAACCCGGGCCCTTAAACAAAGTATAATGTACCAGGAGCGCTTAACGTATAAGGGGTGTTTGCGTTAAATTTTTCGACCTACCCACTAATTCTAATATTTTTCACAGTGAACCTGCCATGTGGTCACATCACTCACACACACACATGGATACAGGACCACAATTTATGCATAATATTGGACAGGTCACAGTCTGTGACAAACAGAACATTTTTATTTTTGCTAAGGATCACTGATTCAATCTATACTCAACTTGCGGTCCGCGGGCCGCATGTGACCCGCCGGGATTTTTCCAGTGGCCCGCTTTAATTTAAACTTAAATTTAGAAATTCACGCCCACCGGCAAAATTTTCGTGAAATATTTCCACTTTTAAATCGCTTATTTTTAAGAACGTTAATTATTTTAACCTAAAAATATTAGAACGGCATTGAGATCTGTGGGTTACGGGCTTACGGCCCGCAGGCCGCGACACCAAAACCAAAACATGTAAAATGAGGCCATTAAAAATAAAAAAGGGTTGAGTACCCTGTACCCATTGAGGTGTACCCGTGTACCACTGCTCTATAAACAAAGTATCGGGAGTTTTGCCGGGAATGTGAAAGAGTGATGTTGTGATTTTGTATTATTTTCCTAAAATTGTGTTAAGTTGGGTTTTTAATGTGTAATATTGGTAGAATATTAACCATTAGATATTCGTTATCGTGCACAAGTGTAGGAAAGTGATGCATTACCCAGAAACGTGCGATTTTGTGTTCCCTCCAAAACTCCATTGAAAGTTTCAGTAAAGCGTCTACCACTTTACTGAAACGACCGACTTGACTGATGACTCCTTGACTGTATTGACTTTTTACTTAGACTTTGACTAGACTAAATGACCTGACGATATTACATGAAAACGTTGCTGAAAATTATTATAGGGGGAATACGGTTTTCCCGCCATATTCCTTACCTTTTTACCTTGTCTGTGGCACAACAAACGTCAAACACATACTTTGTGTCAAGTTGCCAAAAACGAAGAGGAAGAAAGAAGAAACAAAGTATCGAACCATACTTGAAAGTTGAAAAAACATACAAATCACTGACCTCCAAATACATATACAAATTACAATTATTAGTACAGTACGTACTCGGTAGTCGGTACTTGTAATCAGGGATGGGTAATGCACTGAGTATTTACTCAGTCGAGAGTAAATACTCAGTAAAAACTAATTTAAACACTCAGTATTTACTTTTAACTGAGTATTTATGTTTTACTAACCAGAATCGAATTATTTAAGGTTTTTCTTTATTTATTATTTATTTGTATGATATTTTTAAGTTTATGCTATGTTCTTTTTAAGTATAACCATAACCAATAAAAATAAAATTATATAATATTATTATATAATTTTATTAAGGGCCCGGGTTACCCTCGAAATTTTCATACATTCTTAATACCAAAATCATTTTCTCATACGAAAATATTTAACATGTTTGAGTTATTTTTCAGCTTAAGATAGTAATTACCTAGGGTCCTGAACTAATTTTTTTTACAAAATATTTAAATACTAAAAAAAAATTTTTTGTGTTTAAATATTTTTTAGTAAATTTACTACTAAATATTTAAACACCAAAAAATAGACAAAAAGACTAAAAAATATATAAATAAATAGTAAATTTACTACAAAATATTTAAATAATAAAAAATATTTTTTAAAGTTTAAATATTTTGTAGTAAATTTACTATTTATTTATATATTTTTTAGTCTTTTTGTCTATTTTTTGGTGTTTAAATATTTAGTAGTAAATTTACTAAAAAATATTTAAACACAAAAATTTTTTTTTTAGTATTTAAATATTTTGTAAAAAAAATTTGTTCAGGACCCTAGGTAATTACTATCTTAAGCTGAAAAATAACTCAAACATGTTAAACATTTTCGCATGAGAAAATGATTTTGGTATTAAGAATGTATGAAAATTTCGAGGGTAACCCGGGCCCTTAACTTACTGAATGCAAGATTTTGTTTTAGTATTTTTTGGACTCAATAACGAAAAATTAGGTACCTCCGCTATTGAATACCTAATTTTGATGATAGACTGCCTAATTTTGGTATATTATATAGACAGACAATTTTTACAGTGTCGGTGTTATAAAAAATGTCATAGACTAATACAATATATCCTACTAATATTATAAAGACGAAAGTTTGGATGTATGTGTGAATGTATGGATGTTTGTTACTCTTTCACGCAAAAACTACTGAACGGATTTTAATGAAACTTAATAATATAGCTTACAATTTTAACCGACTTTCAAAATGGAGGAGGAGGTGTTATGTTAGTTTTTTATGTTCAACGATTACTCCGCCGTTTGTGGACCGATTTTCAAAATTTTTCTTTTGTTGTAAAGGTTATCATCCCAATTTAGTACCGTATTCATAAAAGTGGTGACCTGATGAAGGGATCCATAAGAAATCGAGGGAACTCCTCAAAAATTACATGGAAACATGTGGTGACTGCGGTTTCGTGAGCAGTATTCTAAGCATAATATACTACCAACAAGTAAGATTTTGCACCAGGTATACTATGGTTCAGAAGGTGCTGAGAGAACTCCTGACTCTTTATAGATACAAGTTTGGGAGTTTCGACGTTGTTTTAAGAACGGAAAGCATATGCTACTACGCAAATTATATTCATCATCATCATCATCAATCACTACCATAAACTATTAAAGAACCATGTATCATCCCGTTTTGACCCTATTATTGGTACTTACTTTTCAAAGTTTTTTTAATACATATCATTGTCTGACAAGAGTATTTGTTACTCATTATTATCACTACCGCATTCTAACGCCAAAATTGAACGCGTTTTCAGCCAAATGAATGTAGTTAAGGCGCTTAATTATGTGAAAATACCATTTTGCCCGCCGAGTTTTCCTTTATAGTTCATTCAAATGTAAAGAGACAACTCAATAAAAAATACGTAATGATAGCTAATTTATTGACCTTCATTTTCACCGGACAGAATCTAATTTAGAAGTATAGTTTACGAGAAAAAAAATAAATACGAACGCAATAATTTTCTAAAAATATTGTTTCAACTCCGTTGTTTCAAAAAATATTGCCAGAAATTTTGGCTCAAATTATGAGTATTTATGTCATTTACAAATTTGAGTTTCAACCACAGATTAAGTATACATAGATGGATTCTTAGCTCGCCAGCGCGTGGCCATTTTATGCTTGTGTGCAATTGCTGTAGTGTGCGTGTAGGGATGGCGTATATCCATAAAAATATAAAATTAGACTACAGCTATCGACCAAGTCGACCATAATTTTATGTTATAGATTTTTATTAAACGACATCAAAAAAGGAGGTTATCAATTCGACCTGCATGTTCAATTTAGGATATATTATGCTCATTATATTAGAAGTCGCTTTCAATTTGGTGAAAAGGTATTTTTTATCTATTTATTAAGTGTATGAAAATACTTAAATACAGGGTGCAATTAAACCTTCCTGCAAAATTTTGATATTTTGATCCTTGTTCAAAATAAAAATACACGTATTTTTCTTTTAATATAGTCACTCAGTACTAAAATGTTGAGAAATAGCTTCCGAAAGTTATCCTAAAAAACACAATTAAAATGGACACTACGCGTCGCCGGCGGGTGAGTGCGCGCGCGCCTCCCCCCCCACGTCACCCCCGCTCATTCCCACCGCCACGAGTAACCGTTCTGCATCGATTTTAAATGGGATAAAATATGTCATTAAAAAAATAACACCCAATTTTTTTTGCTAAATGACCTCTCCTAATGATACCTAAGCCCTGGAGAAAATTTGGCAGGATGGTTTAATTGCACCTTGTATAAACAAAATATTTAAGTATATAATTTCACAAATAGTTAAAAATATACATAATATGTATACTCCATAAGCCACGAAAGCTTGTCCGGAGTGTAATAGCTAATATCAATAAAATCAACAGTTTTTATAAAACACAACCGAAGAACAAAATATATTATACTTTATTAAACTTAATTACTATTTACTATTAAGCAACTATTTTGTAGAATAACAATTATTATTATCAAAGAAATATAAGAATGAATCTCAGTCCTACTTATTTAAAGTAATTCCAAAAACGCTTAGGTGCATTTCTTTACCTATTAAAATATAATTATGTAATAATATTTATACAGAAAAAGACTTAAAATAGATACTTCGACGCCCCCTGAATAATGATATTATAATAATAATAATTAATAACCTAAGTGGGACTCTAGAGTCTAGACGATCAATTTTATTGTGCAACTAGCTGTCCCGGCAAACGTTGTTTTGCCATTTAAAGTATATTTTCTACATCATCAGTTGATACATGTTTTACCCCCTCTTTTGTCCCCTAAGAGGGTGTGGGGGGGAAGGTCATACACCAGATGTTAAGTTGAAAACACAGTTAATACCTAATATGAAGTAAGTCCACTAAAGAAAAAAGTTGTATACAAAATCTGACCCCTCTTTGGTCCCCAGAGAGGGTTGAGAGGGGAGGGGGGGGGGGAGATTTTTATACACCAGATGTTGAATTGGAAGAAGACAAACATAATATATCTGTGAAAACCGTATGCAAATCTGTGAAAACCGTATGCAAATCGGATCAGTAGTTTTCGTGTTAAAGAAAAAAGTTTAATACAAAATCTGACCCCCTCTTTTGTCCCCTTAGAGGGGTGGGGGAAAAAAATTTTATACACCAGATGTTAAGTTGGAAGAAGATAAATATATCTGCGAAAACCACATTCAAATCGGATCAGTATTTTTCGTGTGATGCTGGAACAAACATACAGACAGACAGAAAGAGTGACAGACAGACAGACAGACAAAAAACTAACCACATTTTTGGCTTCTCTAGCGATGTAGTGACAAAGATGTAATTTCGGGTGTCATTTCATATCTTTTATGTACAGAATTTTCATTTCTACAACAGAATATTGTATTCCTCCCGCACGCGCTTTGGTGACGCCTACTATCGTAATATTTTAATTTCGCCATAATTTCAAAACCAAACGTCCAATTTTAATCATTCAAAGACCATATATTATCTACATAAACTGTACTTAGTGATAAAATAATTTATTTTGATATGGATTAATAGCGTGAGTAAAATATATCCGTTTCAATTTAGTCAAAAAAAAAATCAGGATTTTTAAATAAATAAATGGTTATTGTGCCTCACTCGACATAGATAGGTATAGTGTGTCGCGGACTTTTTTGTAGATATTTATAAGATCTACAATTACTTAGAACATTTTATGGTTCTATCTTTTATAGTTTAGGCAGCGTACGCAAAATAAGTAACCTTTCTAGCTGATTTTTTACACCTTGCGTCCGAAAATCTCAAATATCTTACGGAACCCTACTTTTTTCCAAAATAAAATGTAGCCTATGTTCAGCAGAAATAATGTAAGATTCCAATAGCAAAAAAATTTTTCAAATCGGTCCAGTAGTTTCGGAGCCTATTCGACTCAAACAAACAAACAAACAAACAAACAAACAAACAAACAAACAAATCTTTCCTCTTTATAATAGTAGTATAGATATCACGGTGTGTGCAATCAAAATCATAGAGCACTAAACTAAATATTATTCTTCACTTTCAATCTTATTATCAAATTAATAATTGAAAATAATTATTATCTTCATTATAGGTCTCTCCGTCACCACCATAATATTGAACTCTTCTTTAAGAGCATTCCAATAACCTGAAAAAAATATATGGTTTAGAGTCAATAAATGTACTACACTACTACATACTATAAAATATACACATAATTCATAATATTGTATACGGGGCAATATGCTTTATGTAAGTTTTCCATGCTTAACCCATCCAGCCCCAAGCGGAACCCAGGTGCCGCATAACAATTAACAACTAAATATATATTGTGTCTGGAATTCGACGATTGAGGTATTAAATTTATTTTATTAAATGATTATGACCTTAGCCTTATTAAAATTTTACATTTTACTTATTAAAAAAGAGTACCTAATGCGAGGATAAAATTTCAAGAAGTATCTTTATGTAACGAATTGAGTACTTACAGGGGGGAGGTGTGAGAGCTGTTGATCATGCAATTATTTTACTCTCCGTTAGAACTTTCTTTATTTCAATAAAATCATTGTTTCAAACTTACGTTTGAAATGATAATTCCAAATTCCAATATTGTGATGCCTTCATAAGGGAGTAAGGATTAAAAACTTGCATGAAACTTGCGTCTAAAATATATATCTGTTTGTCGTCTATTTTGAAGCATTTTCAACCTGAAAAAAAATCATTTAGTCCATGACATTATTTTTATCGATAAACTATAGTTCAAGTAAGGCGCATCCCTAAAATACACGTAAAAAACTATGCAATATTTATAGCCAAATTATTACTATATGTGTCATTTTTATCACTAATGCCTTATATAGCATGATTAATGGATTATTATACTTATCAATTTTCTTTTTTAGCTTACAAAAATACCGATTGATAAGCCCAAACAACGTTGTTGAAAACTTACGTATGTTATGTTAAATCCACGTGTTTGAGGCATTCCTTGGCCGTTTTTATGGTTTATTATATAGCGGAACCACAAAACGCAATATTAAATTGCATTGAACGTTCACTAAACACTTTTATTACCACTTTTTAAACATGAAATATGCAGACCTACTCCTTTGTTATGTTCTACTAAGTGGGACATAACATTACAGGTTTTTGACGTTTACACACCGATATGAGCTTTCTCTTTCACCCAAATTACTACATCGTTAGTTAGAAAGAGTAACATTATCAGCTGTCAAAATATAAGGCGGACTCCTAAGTATTATTACCTCAATGGTATACATAGATGGATTCTTAGCTCGCCAGCGCGTGGCCATTTTATGCTTGTGTGCAATTGCTGTAGGGACCGTGCAGAGCGACGACACTGCCACAAGTGGCGAATAGCCGAAACTTTTACTAAAATTTTACTGTCAAGCTCTAGTGAAGCTACGGAAAATTAGAAGATTTGCTAACAAATTCTGAGTATTTTCAAGAATTGAAATGCGGATGTTATAATACATACAAGCAAATATAAAGGCAAATCGAACGATGTAAAATTTTACTATTTTTCTGCCAAAATATTCACATGGCTTTGCTTATTGAAAAACGAAAGAAATGGATAAAAGGCGGTAAAAATATACGTAAGTATTTAAAAAGTTCCATGAGTGTTATACGTAGACTAGTAAAAACACTAAATTTTGTAGATTATAACCGTAAATTCATTTTTTATGAACACAATATGAACATAACCTATAACCATTGCTTTCTTTCAGTAAACATCCAAACTGGCTTCCATCATAATTGATATACATACATAGGCACGGCTCATTTAATTGGCATAAAGTTGCATCAAAAGTAAGGATAATTTGGAGAAGTCCTGCCAGGAATTCAACACTGAGGATAGTATTGAACTTGAACCATCTTGTCAAAGTGTTGGTTCTCAAAAGGATGATTCTTCAAGTAAGAAAAAGATTAGTAGTGCAGTCTTTGTGTGTTATTTAAAGAATACATACCTAAATGGTGCTTACACTTATGAGATCCAGACTGAAATTAGTTAAAAATAGTGACAGACAAAAGTTGTGAAGATGGTATCGATCGAATCGCAGAAGGTTGAAATAAAAGCATTTATTTTAGTGAACTTGTTTTATTTTATTAATCCACAAGCGTTTTCAGTAATTAATATAAGGATTTTTGCATAGCTTCATTATTTTATTGCAATATTTATCAAGTTTTTACTTTCTATGCTGATGGATGCTATTAATTACTTTTTCAGATATTTTCTTAGTTAACTAGATAAGCTATAAACATTTTTATTCACTCTTCCATTCTTTGTTTACGGGTAGAAAGTAGAAACCCTTAATATTATATTTAATATTATAAAAATATACTTAATATTATAAATGTGAAAGTGTGTCTGTCTGTTAGCACTTCACGCCCAAACCGCTAAACCAATTTTGCTGAAATTTGGTATGGATTTACTTTGAGCCCCGGGAAAGGACATAGGATACTTTTTATCCCGGGAAAATGTACGGTTCTCGCGCGATAAATGATTTTTGGCGCAATGGAGTTGCGGGCGTCATCTAGTCTTTAACTTTAATATTTCGATCGCGGATTCTTGGAAATCTGTCGTTGTTCTCGCGGCCGCATGTGGCCACTTAGGAGTGTAGGTATTATATCATTTTATAGTGTAAAACATAAAAAAACACTCATAAACTAGCCAGGGTCAAGGAGAATGCGAAGTCAAAGTCACTCACAAGTTACGTCTTTTACTCGCATCGCGGCGCTGCTGTCGAATTACGACGCCCTCTATAGTTTCTGCACGGTCCCTGTAGTGTGCGTGTAGGGATGGCGTTATACATGGAACTAATAAGTACTATAAGTCCATGCACAGATTAAGTATACATAGATGGATTCTTAGCTCGCCAGCGCGTGGCCATTTTATGCTTGTGTGCAATTGCTGTAGTGTGCGTGTAGGGATGGCGTATATCGATAAAAATATAAAATTAGACTACAGCTATCGACCAAGTCGACCATAATTTTATGTTATAGATTTTTATTAAACGACATCAAAAAAGGAGGTTATCAATTCGACCTGCATGTTCAATTTAGGATATATTATGCTCATTATATTAGAAGTCGCTTTCAATTTGGTGAAAAGGTATTTTTTTATCTATTTATTAAGTGTATGAAAATACTTAAATACAGGGTGCAATTAAACCTTCCTGCCAAATTTTGATATATTGATCCTTGTTCAAAATAAAAATACACGTATTTTTCTTTTAATATAGTCACTCAGTACTAAAATGTTGAGAAATAGCTTCCGAAAGTTATCCTAAAAAACACAATTAAAATGGACACTACGCGTCGCCGGCGGGTGAGTGCGCGCCACGAGTAACCGTTCTGCATCGATTTTAAATGGGATAAAATATGTCATTAAAAAAATAACACCCAGTTTTTTTTGCTAAATGACCTCTCCTAATGATACCTAAGCCCTGGAAAAAATTTGGCAGGATGGTTTAATTGCACCTTATATAAACAAAATATTTAAGTATATAATTACACAAATAGTTAAAAATATACATAATATGTATACTCCATAAGCCACGAAAGCTTGTCCGGAGTGTAATAGCTAATATCAATAAAATCAACAGTTTTTATAAAACACAACAGAAGAACAAAATATATTATACTGTTAGCTAAAAATCGTACCCCAGAACAGGTTGCACCGATCCCCACTACCTACTACTATATAAGCAGAAGCATAACCAGGCAAGGGCCTCTTTGCTGCCCGTTCGTCGACCGGTAAGGTAGTTGTTTTTCGGTGTTACGCGTTCTGGAGGCTAGTGTCTTATTGTTATATTTGGTCTATTTTGTGTCAGTGCTTTATTCTAAAAGTGTTCAAGTGATTATTGTGAAATTGTGATCTGTGTGTAATAATTAACGATTGTCTATTGTAACAAATTTTGATTATTAAGTAAATTGTTAATTTTAGGTCTATTAAAATTGTTCTTTTTTTTATGTTTTATCACTTCTGATTCCTAAAAATACTTTATTAAACTTAATTACTATTTACTATTAAGCAACTATTTTGTAGAATAACAATTATTATTATCAAAGAAATATAAGAATGAATCTCAGTCCTACTTATTTAAAGTAATTCCAAAAACGCTTAGGTGCATTTCTTTACCTATTAAAATATAATTATGTAATAATATTTATACAGAAAAAGACTTAAGATGCCCCCTGAATATTGATATTATAATAATAATAATTAATAACCTAAGTGGGACTCTAGAGTCCAGACGATCAATTTTATTGTGCAATATCACGGTGTGTGCAATCAAAATCATAGAGCACTAAACCAAATATTATTCTTCACTTTCAATCTTATTATCAAATTAATAATTGAAAATAATTATTATCTTCATTATAGGTCTCCCGTCACCACCATAATATTGAACTCTTCTTTAAGAGCATTCCAATAACCTGAAAAAAATATATGGTTTAGAGTCAATAAATGTACTACACTACTACATACTATAAAATATACACATAATTCATAATATTGTATACGGGGCAATATGCTTTATGTAAGTTTTCCATGCTTAACCCATCCAGCCCCAAGCGGAACCCAGGTGCCGCATAACAATTAACAACTAAATATATATTGTGTCTGGAATTCGACGATTGAGGTATTAAATTTATTTTATTAAATGATTATGACCTTAGCCTTATTAAAATTTTACATTTTACTTAAAGAGTACCTAATGCCAGGATAAAATTTCAAGAAGTATCTTTAAGTAACGAATTGAGTACTTACAGGGGGGAGGTGTGAGAGCTGTTGATCATGCAATTATTTTACTCTCCGTTAGAACTTTCTTTATTTCAATAAAATCATTGTTTCAAACTTACGTTTGAAATGATAATTCCAAATTCCAATATTGTGATGCCTCCATAAGGGAGTAAGGATTAAAAACTTGCATGAAACTTGCGTCTAAAATATATATCTGTTTGTCGTCTATTTTGAAGCATTTTCAACCTGAAAAAAAAATCATTTAGTCCATGACATTATTTTTATCGATAAACTATAGTTCAAGTAAGGCGCATCCCTAAAATACACGTAAAAAACTATGCAATATTTATAGCCAAATTATTACTTGATGTGACATTTTTATCACTAATGCCTTATATAGCATGATTAATGGATTATTATACTTATCAATTTTCTTTTTTAGCTTACAAAAATACCGATTGATAAGCCCAAACAATGTTGTTGAAAACTTACGTATGTTATGTTAAATCCACGTGTTTGAGGCATTCCTTGGCCGTTTTTATGGTTTATTATATAGCGGAACCACAAAATGCAATATTGAATTGCATTGAACGTTCACTAAACACTTTTATTACCACTTTTTAAACATGAAATATGCAGACCTACTCCTTTGTTATGTTCTACTAAGTGGGACATAACATTACAGGCTTTTGACGTTTACACACCGATATGAGCTTTCTTTTTCACCCAAATTACTACATCGTTAGTTAGAAAGAGTAACATTATCAGCTGTCAAAATATAAGGCGGACTCCTATCATATAACCTCATTGGTTTCAACATTTTTATTTAATGCAATATTTTATAAGATATGACAGTTTATAGCTGTTTTTGAGCAGAGGGGACGGCTGCGGGGGTCGGGGTTCATTCGGCCGCGAGCCTCCGGACGGGGAACACGTATCGCTGCGCTTCGCTCTGCACACGATTTAAATTACGTAAAATCAGCACGCCATCTGTCAGAATCATTCAGAACTACAATGAAGTTGTCTTTGCTGTAGCACATATACGCGCCGCGAATAGACGCCCACGTATGTTGGCGGCGTGGGCGTGCCCGATGTCAATTTTTTAATAATAATATATAATAATAATAATATATTAATATTATTATGTAATGAATACGTGCTAAATATTTATCTGTACAGATTAATAAAATTGGAGTAAATCATCGATTTATATGGTAAATTTAAATATTACAAACGAACATAATATTTTGTAATATTTATATACTTTATTATATTGTAGGTATATATAATATTTATATACTTTATTATAATATAGGTATAAAAATACAAACAGAGAAAAAATGTAAAAAAATATATAATACCTATTATGATTTATGTACTTACTAGATGACGCCCGCAACTCCGTTGCGCCAAAACTCGTTTATCGCGCGGGAACCGTACATTTTCCCGGGACTCAAAGTATCTTCATGCCAAATTTCACCAAAATCGGTTCAGCAGTTTGGGCCTGAAGACAGACAGACACACTTTCGCATTTATAATATTAGTATGGAAGTACCTAAGTATTTTGAAAAATTTATTATTTAATTATTAATAAAAGTCTAGCGGCCGCGATTTCTCATGCCATACGCCATATTAATGAAGATAAAGTTTAAAATCATATTATTAGAGATGCGCCGAATATTCGTTTGGTATTCGGTATTCGGCGTATTCGGCATCTTTTCCACTATTCGTATTCGGCCGAATTATTCGGCTCAGTTACCGAATATATTCGGTTTTTTTTTATTCAAAATATTAAAAACTAGACCCGCCCCGGCTTCGCTCGTGGGATATACATAGCCTATGTCACTCAGGGCTCAGCTACTTAGTATCATGTAACACAACATTAGGCACTAGGCAGCAAAATTAAAGTCCAATAATATTGATGAATATAAGTACATTTTAATATTTAATATTTACAATATTGATATTTAAAACATCGCGATGAAAAACTAATAAAGAAATTAATATTATGCATAAGAGGTTTGAGCACCTCCATTGTGGGTGTCGCAGACGCCACACACAATAGATTTTCAATTGTTATGCGGCAGCCGGCTGCCGCTGGAGGAGCGGCCCTGCAGCCCTGCTACTTTCACAATGAACTCTCTACAAGGAACACTTACACAACCTAAAGTATTGTCACTTATTTTTGTTACACCCGGTATATAATATTATGTCACCGTAAGATTGTAAATACCGTTAGATTATAATCTATCTCGCGAAATTGTGAACGGTCGAAAGATTGCAAACCCCAACACACTGCTTACAATTTAACGTATTATTATTCAGTAGATTGTAATCTATAGAAGGGAAACCGTCAAATTGTGAAACGGAACGCACCTCGGGCGCTGATTGGTTGGACAGTATATGCTCCGTGCCGCCTTATTCGTTTGTTGTTAATTAATGTCCAATGACCTTTTTCATTCCCATTATATGACCAATCAGGGACAGCCTTCGGACAGTTGACAATTTGATAATTTTAAGATTGTGATTTGACGGTTTCACTTCGATAGATTACAATTAGTGATGCGCCGAATAGTGATTTGGCCGAATAACCGAATACCGAATATTATTCGGTTTAGCCTTTACCGAACCGAATATTCGGCCGAATTCATCGGTTTACCATTATTTTATTTTGCCGCGTAAGCAGGTTCTATCGTGTACTCTACGTGCCGCTGCTGGCTAGCTCGGAGCGAGCCTTCTCTCGCGAGTGTAATGCAATCGTAATTATTGCGCAATAATTGATTCAAAGTCGCAGTTTCATATCACATAACAGCCAAAAAAATACGATAGCAACCGAGCGACAGCACTCCCTCTGCCGAATAATCAAGGAACTATAATTGCATTTAAATCGCTAAGAGCGACCGCAGACTTACAATTTCAAGTTGTACAACTACAGTCAACTACAATTTTTAAATGAAAAAAATTATATGAGAACTTTATTAATTCGAGATAAAAATGTGCAAGGTGACAATATTTAAAATGTAATAAGCGTTCTCTGTAAAAATACAAAGAAAACAATACGCCTTTTAAGCGTGATTACGTTTAGAAAATTTTCCCGCCTGTAATGACTTTCTTGACAGACTGTAGTTGTACAACTTGAAATTGTAAGTCTGCGGTCGCTCTAAATCTCCATACTTAGACCGATAGCACTAGGTTTTTTGGTTTCAAAAATTATTCTAAAGTTTCTGATTTTTTGCGTATAGGTTTGGGACCACTAGGTAAACCTAAAAAATGATTTTGTGTCATTTTGGTCGACAGCTTCCAGAGATATTTAGGTATTTTGCTTTTTGGTCGCTATAGGTCGAAAAAAATATTAAAGTTTAAAATTTAGCATTTGTGATATTAGCAATACCACAAAAGCTAAATATTAAACTCTCGGGCAGTAACTAATATGCAGACACGTTTTGTGTCAGATTCATCCACGGGTGCCCAGTAATTTAGCAAATATTAGAAACGTCGCCTAATTGCGTCGAAAAGATATTAGAGTTTGTAAAAATGGTGTAATATGGTTTATTAATATATTGATGTCTGCTACTTTTAAAGTTTTGTGTCATATTCATCCACGGGTTTTGAAAAAAATTATATTTTTGCTATCACTATTTGCTATACTGTTGCATTTATTTCGTATCACCTAAGCTTTTGACAGCAATGCGATGGCAATCGGCGAGCAATTTGAACTGTTAAATAGCGATCACAACAAAAGTGATTTTTTCGGATTGCTTGTTTATCGCTGAGTGGTTAGTGGTGTTTTACGTAAAATTTTAAACTATAAAACGTATTTTTATAACATTGGTGCACACAGTGCTCGTATTAGAAGCCATTCCTGAAGAAGAAACAAGAGATGACAAGATTTCTGGCTAGAAATACAGCTAAATAAGACCTCGCAATCGCAACCGAGCCCAGGCACTGGAACTGTCTGACTCTGAGTTTAAAGCCCATTACAAGGGTTGAATAAGAAGCTGTTTGTAGATATCTGTGACGAGTTTAACACATTGACAAGAAAAACAACAATTAACACCTGTGCAGTATTGCGAAACATTTGCAACAACCATCGCCTGCCAGTAACGACGATTTCCAAGTGCTTCAACAAGTTTAGATTAGAACCACACTTTAGCCATTTCAGGGTGTCATAGTTTCTTTGAAAAAGTGAGAACCAGGTTTTAGTGAGTGGCAGACCGCAAAGAACTTGCAGAGGTTGTGATCTTTATTGTCGTTTGAAATAAAACTAAGTTTTACAAATATAACAGAGCGCAGTTTATTCCGAGAGATTTTTACAAATGGAAGACTCAAGACAATATGGAGCCCGGATATGGAAATTGACTTGTCTGTGGTCATAGACTAAAAATGTTTCTTTTTTTATGTGAAAAAGCAATAAGCTAAGGTTCAAATTTCTATTACAACATTAATGAAGTGAAAAATAAAGCAGTAAAACAGTGTTATTTGTTTCATTTACATGTAGATTACTATTAACTATTAAGTTATTGTTATTTGTCTTCATGTAAGTAGAATTAAATGGAATACATACCTTTAATACTAAAATACATAAGAAACAAGGTTTATTTTAAATAATAAAACATTTTCTTTAAATGACTAATGATTTTATGCACAATCTCCAATATATCCAATATAATGAACTGTGCAACAACAAGTAAAAGATTTCATGTATTATTTAATAATAACAGAAATATATTAAAACCAATGTTAAAAAGATTTATTAAAATCAGAATACTGCTTAAAACCCATCAATCCTCCAGCGGCAGCCGGCTGCCGCATAACAATTGGAAATCGATTGTATTGCGACACGATATACATTTTTTTTTAAATCGATTGACAAACTCGAGTCTCGATCTAAAAGACTATGAAACGTATCATGGGACGATACCGTGGGAGAGCCATGCTTCGGCACGAATGGGCCGGCTCGACCGGAGAAATACCACGGGCTCACAGAAAACCGGCGTGAAACAGCGCTTGCGCTGTGTTTCGCCGAATGGTGAGTTGACCGGAGGTTCGCGTAGTGTATAATTATTTTCTTTGCCGGAGGCCCAATCTCCTACCCTCTTCCCTTCCCTACCCTCCTTTATTTCCTTCCCTACCCTCCCCTATTCCCTTCCCTATCCTCCCCTACCCTATTACGCTATTCCCTCGTAAAAGGCCGGCAACGCACCTGCAGCTCTTCTGATGCTGCGAGTGTCCATGGGCGACGGAAGTTGCTTTTCATCAGGTGACCCGTTTGCTCGTTTGCCTCCTTTTTTAAATTGGGATAATGCCTTATACACCAAAAGAAAAATTGTGAAAATCGGTTTACAAACGGCGGAGTAATCGTTGAGTATAAAAAACTAACATAACACCTCCTCCATTTTGAAAGTCGGTTAAAATTATAGCCTATGTGTTATTCTGATATATAAGCTATATTATTGTAAAGTTTCATTAAAATCCGTTCAGTAGTTTTTGCGTGAAAGAGTAACAAACATCCATACATCCATACATCCAAACTTTCGCCTTTATAATATTAGTAGGATGTGTTATTCTGATATATAAGCTATATTATTGTAAAGTTTCATTAAAATCTGTTCAGTAGTTTTTGCGTGAAAGAGTAACAAACATCCATACATCCATACATCCAAACTTTCGCCTTTATAATATTAGTAGGATTAGTCATTACGTATATTTTTTTTGAGTTCTCTAGTTACATTTTAATGTGCTTCACATTTTAACCATAGGGATTTTAAAACAGCAATTTGAATAAATAACATTTTGAAGAAAAAAAATTTTTACCCAATTAATAATAAATTATTATTCCAAAAAAATGTAAAAAATATAATAATAATAAAAAAAATTCTAAGCGTAGCGAACCTGAGACGCCGATATATTGAGTTTAGAACAATCGTGCTAATAACCATTGCGCTACCATGACTCGCAATGATTTGGTGAAAAAGGCAAACTATCTATAATAGTTTTTCTCTTTACAATATACTGATATCGGTATCTTACTGATATCGGCACTAGATGTCGTTATTGCGGAGTGCCACTCCGGCAATAACGACATCTAGTGGCCATATCGAACAATCAACAAGAATCGTTCGTTGGCACTAGATGTCGGTATTGCGAATGGCGCGGGGGTGAGGTATGGAAGTGGGGTGTGGAAACACTCGTTTGCCCAAGGTCATTCGCGTATTTAAGCCCCTTAAAACAAACTTCGCAATCGTTTCTCGGTAAAAACTTTAAATGCCATTTTATACATCAGATTTGACCTAAAGAGGACAGGAAAATGCAGTTACTCTTACTCAGTTAACAGTTTCGAATAACGTATTGCATTCTATAGGTAACAAGGAGGAAAATCTTCTGCGTCTACATGTACATCAGCAGCATCAGCTATCGATGAAGTCCAAGATATTAATATTAATTTGTTCGATAATTTAATTGATTAACCCATTAACACC
Organism: Plebejus argus; assembly: GCA_905404155.3. NCBI lineage: Eukaryota > Metazoa > Arthropoda > Insecta > Lepidoptera > Lycaenidae > Plebejus > Plebejus argus. Next base: position 8,470,853 of record FR989942.1, read on the forward strand.
CAAGCGGCACCCGTGTGCCGCAAAACAATTGAATACCTATTGTGTCTGCAATTCCCACGATCGAGGTACTAAAAAATAAAAAATAAATAAATTGATATTTTGTTGATTATTACCTCGATCCTGGGAATCGCAGAAACAAAACATTTTCAACTGTCAAGCGACAGCCGGGTGCCGCTTGGCGATTGATGGGTTATTTATATAGCATAATTTTTATTTTCTTAATTTTTTAGCATTATTTTACAGCATTTTATTATTTTGCAAAATTTTGACAGCAGCTTAGCAAATTTTGTAATAGTTGTGTTGGCAACAATGACTTACGACTCGGTACTTTTCTAAAACATAGACTACGGCTACGGGGAACTCCCTAATTATTGACGGTGTTAGTTGTGTCGACATATTGGGTACCAACTACCTACATAACTTGACTTCTTACATTACAGCTAGTATAGTTATGATCGCACCATAAATCGTTGTGTTTCTTTTGAAATCTGTGTTGTTTTTTCATTAATCTATTCACTGTATTAAATAAATTGAATTTGTTTAATATTAACTTGCTTTAAATTAGCAAAATCCAAATGGACGAAGCTGTTGTAAAGAATTTAATAAAAAAAAATTACGTAAGTATAAACTCTTTTATTTCTTTCCTACATATACGAATTAAAAAGCTGTTAATTATATTAATCTGTTAATTTCAGAAAGAAAGTGGGCTTGTTAACTTGTCACCAAATCTTGGCGATGAAACTCAAGGCCCAGATGATTGCCAGCACATAAAATAAAATCGGCCAAGTGCGAGTTGGACTCGCGCTCGAAGGGTTCCGTACCGGTATAGAGCGAAAGTAGACAAAAAAATGTGTTTTTGTGTGGGCCCTTAAATATTTACTTTATTTTAATTTTATTATTAATTACTAAAGTACAAATATAACTAAGAATTTTGTAAAAATTTCAAGTGCCTAGCTGTTACCATTATTGATTACGAGCAAAAAAGGCCAAAAAAATCACGTTTCTTGTATGGGAGCCCCCCTTAAATATTAACTTTATTTTATTTTCAGTATTTGTTGTTAGCGGCAACAGATATACACAATCTGTTAAAATTTCAGAAGTTTAGCTATAGTGGTTCTTGAGTTACAGCCTGGAGACAGACAGACAGACGGATGGACAGGCGGACAGACGGACAGACAACGAAGTCTTAGTAATAGGGTCCCGTTTTTACCCTTTGGGTACGGAACCCTAAAAACCAAAGAAACCTGTAAAGAAGAAAAGTCTTGTACTAAATGTTCATATAGAGATGACAAGTCAGTTGGTTGCTGAAGAATTTAAATACATACTGCCATGTGCGCGCACAAGGTGCTATGAAGAAATTTTAAAGTATTTAAGAGAAGTGAAAGGTCAACATATTGACAACCTTCAACATGAAAATACATTGTCGTAGTAATTTACTTAAAATTATGAATATGTTAAATTAAAAGTATTTTTTTTATTCTGTAGTGTTCTTGATTTGTTTAAAGGTAATTAGAACCTAAAATATTGAATAAATCGTTTTTGCTGTGTCCAGCTAGTTTGTTTAGATCCATGGTGTCCAGTGAGTAAATACTCATACAATAAAGTAAAGCAGGTGCGTTGCCGGTCTAGTCCGTGGTATTTCTCCGGTCGAGCCGGCCCATTCGTGCCGAAGCATGGCTCTCCCATGGCAATGTACGCACACAAGGTGCTATGAAGAAATTTTAAGATATTTAAGAGCTAAGCGAAGGGTCGACATATTGACAACCTTCAACATGAAAATACATTGTCTTAGTAATTATTTTACTTAAAATTATAAATCTGTTAAATTATAAGTATTTCTTATTATTCTGTAATGTTCTTGATTTGTTTAAGTGTAATTAGAACCTAAAATATTGAAGAAATCGTTTTTACTGTGTCCAGTGAGTAAATACTCATACAATAAAGTAAATACTCAGTATTTACTGAGTTTGAGTTTTTACTCTGACTCAGTTTTTACTGCCTTACCCATCCCTACTTGTAATAGAGATCAGTGATACAATACAAATACATTGATCTCTATATAGAGATCAGTGTACAAATCAATGAGGTTAAATGATAGGAGTCCGCCTTATATTTTGACAGCTGATAATGTTACTCTTTCTAACTAACGATGTAGTAATTTGGGTGAAAGAGAAAGCTCCTATCGGTGTATAAACGTCAAAAGCCTGTAATGTTATGTCCCACTTAGTAGAACATAACAAAGGAGTAGGTCTGCATATTTCATGTTTAAAAAGTGGTAATGAAAGTGTTTAGTGAACGTTCAATGCAATATAATGTTGCGTTTTCTGGTTCCGCTATTTAATAAACCATAAAAACGGCCAAGGAATGCCTCAAACACGTGGATTCAACATTACATACGTAAGTTTTCAACAACGTTTTATGGGCTTATCAATCGGTATTTTTGTCAGCTAAAAAGGATAATATTTAAGTTTAATAATCCCTTATTCGTGTTATGTAAGGCATTAGTGCTAAAAATGTCACATTAATTAATAATTTGACTACAAAAGTTGCATAGTTTTTTACGTGTATTTTAGGGATGCACCTTACTTGTAGTATAGTTTATCGATAAAAATAATGTCATGGATTATATGATTTATTTTTTCAGGTTGAAAATGCTTCAAAATAGACGACAAACAGAAATATATTTTAGACGCAAGTTTCATGCAAGTTTTTAATCCTTACTCACATAAGAAGGCATCACAATATTGGGATTATCTTTTCAAACGTAAGTTACTGAGTATGTAAGGTAAAATTGTAACGGAGAGTAAAATAATTATTGCATGATCGACAGCTCTCACACCTCCCCACTGTAAGTACTCAATTCGTTACTTAGAGCTACTTTTTGAAATTTTATCCTGGCATTAGGTATTCTTTTTTAATAAGTAAAATGTAAAATTTTAATAAGGCTAAAGTCATAATCATTTAATACCTCAATCGTCGTATTCCAGACACAATATATATTTAGTTGTTATGCCGTATGCGGCACCTGGGTTCCGCTTGGGGCTGGATGGGTGAAGCATGGAAAACTTACATAAAGCATATTGCCCCGTATACAATATTATGAATTATGTATATTATATTTTATTAGTATGTAGTAGTATAGTACATTTATTGACACTAAACCATTTATTTTTTCCAGGTTATTGGAATGCTCTTAAAGAAGAGTTCAATAATATGGTGGTGACGGAGAGACCTATAGTGAAGATAATATTATTTTCAATTATTAATTTGATAATAAGATTGAAAGTGAAGAATAATATTTGGTTTAACGCTCTATGATTTTGATTGCACACACCGTGATATTGCACAATAAAATTGATCGTCTAGACTCTAGAGTCCCGCTTAGGTTATTATTATTATAATATCATTATTCAGGGGGCGTCGAAGTATCTATTTTAAGTTTTTTCTGTATAAATATTATTACATAATTATATTTTAATAGGTAAAGAAATGCACCTAAGCGTTTTTGGAATTACTTTAAATAAGTAGGACTGAGATACATTCTTATATTTCTTTGATAATAATAATTATTATTCTACAAAATTGTTGCTTGATAGTAATTAAGTTTAATAAAGTATAATATTTGTTCTTCTGTTGTGTTTTATAAAAACTGTTGATTTTATTGATATTAGTTATTACACTCCGGATAAGCTTTCGTGGCTTATGGAGTATACATATTATGTATATTTTTAACTATTTGTGTAATTATACTGCGTGACTGGTGGACATGTTCAATACTCGAGGACGTGATATTTGGCTATTATATTAGTTGGAAAAAAATAATATAAAAAAATAATATCAATTGATCACTGAGTAAATGTAGCTTAAATTTTAATAATTATTTACCCAACGCATGGACACCGCGAGCGGGAGGGGTAGTTGTGTGGTGTTTCTTTGGTAGCGCACGCCTCTGCACCGGCTGCATAGTATGCCTACTTGCCTAGCCGCGTAATTTACTTAGTATCCATGATGCATATTTTATTTTTGGGAAATTCGGAAAAACATTAAGAGCCTAATTTTATTACATAATTATAATGAGAATCGAGTACAGAGTACTCTCCATAAGTATCGGTAATGTCTCACCAGTCATGTTGTATACTTAAATATTTTATTTATACAGGGTGCAATTAAACCTTCCTGCCAAATTTTTTCCAGGGCTTAAGTATCATTAGGTGAGGTCATTTAACAAAAAAAATTGGGTGTTATTTTTTAAATGACATATTTTATCCCATTTAAAATCGATGTAGAACGGTTACTCGTGGCGGTGGGAATGAGCGGGGGTGACGTGGGGGAGGGGGGGGGGGGAGGCGCGCGCGCGCGGTGGCACGTCACCACTCATCCGCCGGCGACGCGTAGTGTCCATTTTAATTGTAGTGTTTTTTTAGGATAACTTTCGGAAGCTATTTCTCAACATTTTAGTACTGAGACTAAATACGTGTATTTTTATTTTGAACAAGGATCAATATATCAAAATTTGACAGGAAGGTTTAATTACACCTGTATTTAAGTATTTTCATACACCTAATAAATAGATAAAAAATACCTTTTCACCAAATTGAAAGCGACTTCTAATTTAATGAGCATAATATATCCTAAATTGAACATGCAGGTCGAATTGATAACCTCCTTTTTTGATGTCGTTTATTAAAAATCTATAACATAAAATTATGGTCGACTTGGTCGATAGCTGTAGTCTAATTTTATATTTTTATCGATATACGCCATCCCTACACGCACACTACAGCAATTGCACACAAGCATAAAATGGCCACGCGCTGGCGAGCTAAGAATCCATCTATGTATACTTAATCTGTGGTACAAATACACTTGCCGGTCCAATAAAAAAATAAATGTCATTTTCGTAACTGACGCTTGACTATTCATAGAAATGGCTGTATGGGCAATGCTCCCTTTGCCTGTCCTGACCTGGACGAATTAAAAAAAAAATGACTATGATGATGACTACGCTTGACAGTGACATATGTCATAACAAGAATTAAGAAACACGTCACTCATCACACGTAAATAAAAATTATTATTATTTATTTTAGAAAATAGAGAACACAGCTAATTATTTTCATGTAAAAAGTTTGTTGTTATAGCAATAATTACACGTGATCTCTGAGACCATTATAAGCACTGTTCCAAAGAAGAACAGTGGTGGACGTAGTCCACAAGTTGTTCAATAGTTAAAGAAGTGAAGCATCACGGCGGGCAGAAGCAACATGCGACGAGCGAGAGACGGTTATCAGTATCAGCCTATTCCCAGGAATATACCAGCTGACGATGTTTTGGAGCATGAAAATGAACGCTTGGCCGAAGAGCTTGGGGGCAAGATATCCACACTGAAGCATATGTCGATAGAAATCGGAAACGAAGTGAGATACCAGGATAAAATTCTACGAGGCTTGGACGACGATGTGGACCGGAGCTCGGGGTTCCTTGGCCGGACGATGGGGAGGGTGCTCAAATTAGGCAAAGGAAACCATAACTACTACATTGTTTATTTATTCCTTTTTTCCATATTTGTGTTCTTCCTACTTTATATTGTGCTAAAGTTCAGGTGAATTAAAGTTAGTTGATTAATATGTATTATTTATGATTATGAAACGCAAAATATTGGTGTAGTTGTGTAATCTAGGGAATAGGCTATAATTGGTATAAATTGTTATCCCAAAGTAAATATTAGTGTAACTTATTCTATATCTTAAAAAATATAGATATATTTTTTAAGATATGCTCTAATGTTGCTTGAGTTATTTCTTTCTTTTGAATATTACATATTATGTTTCTCATTTTTATGACACAGCAATTATTTTGGTGCAAGACAGTGTACCTTTATAATTTAAGTCAGTCAAAATTCACAATAATTTTGGTTAAAACTTGATGTATAATATGTCAATTGTCAAAAGGTATAATAATATGTATAATAATGATGTGTATAAAAAATGCAAAAAAATATACAGATGTTTATTTAATTTAAAAAAAACCACTAGCTATAATCTATACAATTCCTGCAAAACTTTGCAATGTTCTTCACTAAATGTATCTTTAGTACATGATATATACAATTTGCAGATTGATTTTAATTCTTTTGAGCAGCTATATGCAGTATCGAGTAGTAATGCAACAATTCCACAAGCGTTCTGAAACTGAGTTTTGTTGCAATATTCACCTATATCATCTAAAATAATTGTAGACGGAATATTTTGCCAGTTTGGCAAAGTTGATATACCATCAATCAATGAAGACATGTTAGGCAAATATAAGAATGTGAGCATTTTTATATAATTTCTATCAATAGAAGTGAAGTCCTCAGATATTGGTGGCAATTCAGTTAGTTCCTCTTGTAAAATGTATAGAACTTTTCCATATCGTCACCTCTACGGTAAACTTACGAATCTGCAAAAAACAAATTTTACAGGAGAGCGTTTCAAAACCTTAAAATAATAATTAAAAGAATTGTTGCGCTTCTGAAATCAATACTCTAATATTTTTGCTTTGCATAATGCTGTATGTTTTAGATACAATCAATGAATTTTCATTATTGGATTTAAATCACAAAATAATGCACATTCGTTAATTTGCACTTTCATACATATACATAATAAGGTATTTATTGATACCATGGCAAATTAACCAAAGTGGTACTTTCGTAAATTTCGTCAAAATTTTACCGTAGTAAACTTACGAATGTGGTACTTTCGTATGTTTACTTCAGTCATCCTAAGTGCATAATTGTAAAATTGGTAGTTTGCACTCTACAAACGGCCGGGGTTTCGTATAATCGTATATTATGGTATAACCGTGGTCCAGTGGTTTAGAGCGCGGCTCTTGACTCGGAGGTCGTGGGTTCGATTCCCACGTTGGAAACATGTCATTTCCAAGTTTGGTTAGGACAATGCAGGCTAATCACCTGATTGTCTGACAAGTAAGATGATCCATGCTTCGGATGGGCATGTAAAAAGTCAGTCCTGCACCTGATCTCTCACCAGTCGTGTCGGTCAGCCGTGCTATTGGGTTATGAGAGTAAAGGAATAGAGAGTGCTCTTGTGCACTGTGCTATAGTGTCCAAGTTTGTACTTGGACACTATAATATTACTCCTGCGCAATTGGGCTGGTTTCAGTGAAACGGGCCACCGTCACCGAAATCGGTGTGGGAGTTATTAATCGTATATTCTTTAACCTTTAAACCGCACAAGTCGGATTCATACGACGGTATAGTCTGTCAAAGAAGTGAAGAAATTAAAAAGTGGCAACATCGTAGTGTCATCCCATTTTTCTTAGATTGATTTGAAAGAGATGACACTACAATGTTGCCACTTTTTAACTTCTTCACTTTTTGGCGGACTACATTTTTCGATAATCGACGTACCTACGCATTTAAAATCAAGCGGGATGGACTCGAAATTTTGTTGTCGTGTAAGTGCCGTGGCCGAACTTGAAAAAAATGGCGCGATGAACTTGATACATACAAGCCAGGCTGGCCGACAGTGGCGTTGGATCGGGATGAATGGAAGGACTTGGGAGAGGCCCAGAAAATGCAATTTGCGCGGTTAAAGGTTAAAATGACAAGTAGTTAATGCAGCAGCCGTAGGTTAATACCTACAGCTCTGTCCGTGACAATTTTTATCCTCAAAACCCACTCTGAATAGTATAGGATGAGTTTTACGATAGTCACCGCATAATGGGCCATGGCATCTAATTGACTTATCGCGTCGATAGCGTCAATTAGATGCGATTTTAGCCTCGTCTTCTTCTTCAGTCTTGGAAAAAAACTCCTCATGAGACAACACGGTTACACTAAATGGACGAGGATTTACCCTAGCCATTCTCATGACTTGTGTCCATCCTTCTGGTGTGTAAACAGCTGAATTCTTACCTTTCAATTTTAGAATGAACCAAGTCGCATTCCATGTGACTGTGCCCGGATTCATAAAAGACATTGATCTATCGTGTCTATTATCCCGCTAGTTGTCACAGCAACATACAAGTTTTTCTGTTGGCTACCGCAATTGTCTGACAACATTCTGACATTCTGACATTATAATATACCGCCAGTTTCCGAACATAAAAGAATGGTCCAGAACTCAGAAGCCATAGTAAATTAACGAAAGTGGCAGATATGTATGTTTGCTGTGGCCTGTGGGCTGTGGGTCACTACTCACTTCACCCAGTTTAAGTTAACGAATATGCCAGATTCGTAAGTTTACAATGGCAAGATTCACTCGAATTATAACATACGTTATCCTATTTTCAATTTCGTAAGTTTGCCATGGGTGTATGAGCATAAAAAGGCAGATTCGAACCATCTGAACTCTGTAACCGTTAAAGATAGAAATATGGAAATTTGCCACGGTGTGTAATACCACATAAGTGACAGTTTTTTGCTAGAAACTCGATTTTGAAAAAATGGCAGATTCGTAAGTTTACCGTGGAGGTGACGATATTTGCTCCTTTGGAATGCCTTTTCAAATAGAACAGCTCTATTTTCTGTTTTACTCTTGAAGAAGAATTCACAACATACAACATTGTCTGGCATTGTAGACTTATTTAACCATTGAGTTAATATATCCTTAATTTGTGTATTTAAGTTTGCATAATTTGTGCATTAACACATCATTATGCAAAGCCAATGTTTTTCTATACTTCAACCGTAACAAAATATGTAATTAAATAAATATTATATTAGAATTTGTAATATAAACTTAAATTTTAAAATCAATTTGAATTTCTGAAACCTTTTTCTTCTTCTTCATATAAATTTGATATCTATCAATGTCACAATGACAATTGACGTTTTTTTTCTTAAGGCACTTCGGCTTTAACCATGGCCAGTGTCGAGTATAATTAATAATATAATATTATGGCGGGAAAACAATATTTTATAATACAGTTTTAAAATTTCAGCATCGTTTTTCTATATTGTCAGGTCTAAAGTCTAGTCATACTTAGAGTGAGTTGCACCAACCTACTTTAACTATAACTTTAACCATAACAAAAAGTCAAATGAACTGGCAAATCCCTAGTAAAAGTGCATTATGGACGCCATATTTGACGATAACCTTAACTCAAAGATCCTTTAACTACGCCTCTGGTGCAATTCACCCTAAGTAAAAGTCAATACAGTCAAAGAGTCAAGTCAGTCATTATTACCTCAATGGTCGATTCAGTAAAGTGGTAGACGCTATAATGAAACTTTCGATGGAGTTTTGGAGGGAACACAAAATAGCACGTTCCTGAATCCTGGATAATGCATCACTTTCCCACACTTGTGCACGATAACGAATATCTAATGGTTAATATTCTACCAATATTACACATTAAAAACATAGTTAACACAATTTTAGGAAAATAATACAAAATCGCAACATCACTCTTTCACATTCCCGAAAAAACTCCATTTTCAAAAGTTCCAAACCATCAAACCCAAATTGGACATTGCGTTCAGAGTTTTTTTACCTTTGATAATTGATAAGGCCTTTTTGACTGAAATTCGCTGAAGATGGGCCTGAGTCAGCGTTACCAGATTTTTTTTGTGAATAGTCGGGACTTTGGAAATTTTTGAGTGAAAAAGTGGGATTCTTCAGTCAAAAGCGGGACAAAGTTAAAAAAGGTGTAAAATCAAAAGTTTTTTGAATTTCATCTTTTTGTTTGCGTTAAAATAACGTTTACATGACAATATATAGCTAAAGAAGCCAAAGAAAATCCACCCCTCTACCTCCCACACATCTTCGTTACGCACCTTTCTTTCTCAGCACGCTGCACGTGCGTTCGGGCTTTCCCCGAAAAGCGGGACTGAGCCTGTCCCGCACGGGACAAATATAATTTTGATGAAAAAATATAGACGTCTGGCAACGCTGGTCTGAGTAATGAATAATAGCCTTATTAGCAGGGCTTCAAATATCGTTATTTTTTCATAACGTTACTGCTTCAAGGGCAAAGATAACGTTATGAAAAATACCCGATATACTAGAAATAACGGTAAAATCTGATATTAATAACGGTAAATGTTATATTATAACGATATTTTTTCGTTATTACTAGATAACATTTAAAAAAATTACCGTTATCTGGCTACCATTATGAAAATAACGGTACGTAACGATATTTTTCTGCTATTCGATAACGTTATGAAGCCCAGCTTATTAGTCAATGATAATAAACTCATTTTGTTATATTGGCTGGTTGCCAATTGCCATACCCTCTAAAGACCGGATGTTCCTTTAAAGGAAATTTATTTTATAGTCGTTACAGCCGAGACTTTTACGAAAGCAACTTGGAAGAAACACCGGACGTGCCTCAGAAGGAACAAAATTTTTAGCGATCGATTTGAGTTCAAAAATTTGGACCATGTGAAATAAAAAGTTATTGTTTATGACTTCAATTTAATAAGCTCTGTGTATCCAAAATCAGTTTTCATAAAAAACATAATTATAAACGATACATGACAATTTCTCTCCGTCAAGATGGTGCGCACGAGACGACGCGGTAAGCAATTTCCCTTGTTTTTAAAGTTAAAATTGTTTTCTTGCGAATATTTTTAGTGTTTTAATAGGCTAAATACTACTAAACATATTACCATAAAAAAAACTGATTACAAGTTGTTGAGTGAGTTATTTTTTCATTTGAAAATTGATAGTTCGTTGCAAAGAACGTTAGGTATTTACTGTATAAGATTTGCTTTTATTTTATTTTCTAAAATATGAAAATATATTAATGGTTTCATTTTATTACTAAACGTATAGAAATAGTATTTTGATATTGCAATTAAAACACTGCGGCGTGCAGTTGCTGCGCGCGGTTCACGATGTCTTTAATAAAAATATTCGAATTATAAGTATATCTACACTACTATTATAAAGAGGAAAGATTTGATTTTTTGTTTGTTTGTTTGTTTGTTTGTTTGAGTCGAATAGGCTCCGAAACTACTGGACCGATTTGAAAAATTCTTTTGCTATTGGAATCTTACATTATTTCTGCTGAACATAGGCTACATTTTATTTTGGAAAAAAGTAGGGTTCCGTAAGATATTTGAGTTTTTCGGACGCAAGGTGTAAAAAATCAGCTAGAAAAGTTACTTATTTTGCGTACGCTGCCTAAACTATAAAAGATAGAACCATAAAATGTTCTAAGTAATTGTAGATCTTATAAATGTCTACAAAAAAGTCCGCGACACACTATACCTATCTATGTCGAGTGAGGCACAATAACCATTTATTTATTTAAAAATTCTGAATTTTTTTTGGACTACATTTAAACGGATATATTTTACTCACGCTATTAATCCTTATCAAAATAAATTATTTTATCACTAAGTACAGTTTATGTAGATAATATTTGGTCTTTGAATGATTAAAATTGGACGTTTGGTTTTGAAGTTATGGCGAAATTAAAATATTACGATAGTGGGCGTCACCAAAGCGCGTGCGGGAGGAAGACAATATTCTGTTGTAGAAATGAAAATTCTGTACATAAAAGATATGAAATGACACCCGAAATTACACCTTTGTCACTACATCGCTATAGAAGCCAAAAATGTGGTTAGTTTTTTGTCTGTCTGTCTGTCTGTCACTCTTTCTGTCTGTCTGTATGTTTGTTCCAGCATCACACGAAAAATACTGATCCGATTTGAATGTGGTTTTCGCAGATATTTGGTCTTTGAATGATTAAAATTGGACGTTTGGTTTTGAAGTTATGGCGAAATTAAAATATTACGATAGTGGGCGTCACCAAAGCGCGTGCGGGAGGAAGACAATATTCTGTTGTAGAAATGAAAATTCTGTACATAAAAGATATGAAATGACACCCGAAATTACACCTTTGTCACTACATCGCTATAGAAGCCAAAAAGTGGTTAGTTTTTTGTCTGTCTGTCTGTCTGTCACTCTTTCTGTCTGTCTGTATGTTTGTTCCAGCATCACACGAAAAATACTGATCCGATTTGAATGTGGTTTTCGCAGATATTCTATTTATCTTCTTCCAACTTAACATCTGGTGTATAAAATTTTTTCCCCCCACCCCTCTAAGGGGACAAAAGAGGGGGTCAGATTTTGTATCAAACTTTTTTCTTTAACACGAAAACTACTGATCCGATTTGCATACGGTTTTCACAGATATATTATATTTGTCTTCTTCCAACTCAACATCTGGTGTATAAAAATCCTCCCCCCCCCCTCCCCTCTCAACCCTCTCTGGGGACCAAAGAGGGGTCAGATTTTGTATACAATTTTTTTCTTTAGTGGACTTACTTCATATTAGGTATTAACTGTGTTTTTCAACTTAACATCTGGTGTAACCTTCCCCCCCCCCACACCTTCTTAGGGGACAAAAGAGGGGGTAAAACATGTATCAACTGATGATGTAGAAAATATACTTTAAATGGCAAAACAACGTTTGCCGGGACAGCTAGTATTTCTATAATTTAAGACCGACAGTTCTCTGAAAAGAACAAATCATGAAATTCAAAATTAAAATAATTCCTTTGCTTTTGTTGAATTGAGATTATTACTCTAATATTTACGTACTTATTTCTAAACTATTGGTTTTTTCAAATGTTTACACTTGAACTGGATTTTTAACTAGAATAAAACAATATTCTTGTTTATTACATTTTAAAGTCGAAAATACCGAGTGTTCTTTTAAAAGTTATTTTAAATATTAGTATTTTTGCTTAAAATATATTCTATACACTATTATATAAGACCCCTAAAAATATGAGCACGATAGAAAATAGCTAACATAAAAAAAACATCATGTGAAATGCTCGGCGTTACCGACTATAAAAAGTTTGTTCTTCTGAAAGTACGTTCGGTGATAATTAGTACTCAGCAAAAATTAGCTTCGGTCTTTAGAGGATACACCCCCTTGTGAGTATAGTATTCGTTGATACCACTACTACAACTTCTGCTGCCTGCTGTAACCAGTAACTAGTAGATTGACAGCGGTACCCAGTGCCGGTTTTAGCACTAATAGCGCCAAGGGCAAAATTTCTTCGGCGTTTGCTCATGGCGCCCTGCCCCATAATATCCGGCGCCCTGCTATAACTGCGAAACTAGGCGGTCGCCTAGTTTCGCAGTTATAGTGCGTCAAGAAAGTGAAGCAATTAAAAAGTGGCAACATCGTAGTGTCATCCCTTTCAAACCAATCAATCTAAGAAAAAGGGGATGACACTACGATGTTGCCACTTTTTAATTTCTTCACTTTCTTGACGCACTAAAAGTGACCGTAGTCTTCCACAAATTTTTACAAATACAAATTTTCTAAATCAATGATCAAAACCAGTTGTGGAGTTGAATAAAATTTATTAAAAAACTCGTATTTTAAATAGTCTAAACCTATTTTCCATACGATTTCCTATATTTATTTCAATTGTAACTAAGTCTTACCGCCAAATGCGAATATGCTGAAGTACCATTGGAGAAATTCATTCATATTATGCAAATAATTTACATGTACTAAATTGTTCTACGTCTACTCCTGACCGTTTTAACATGGGTTTGGATCGGACGTAGTGCGAAATCGCTCTTAGTAATGATGTCGGCTAAGCTTAGGTCTAAACAAAACCCATCCGTCCGCCATCTAGTTATGAAAAAATTTTTCTAGTGGTACTTACAAACAACGAGGACAATCTCAAAATTTCATACGAAGTTTTATGACTTGCTCCCGTGGTTTAGACCAGTATTATATCTTGGCTTAACCATTTCAATTATTATTTACAAGGTTTGTAATATTTTACATTAACATGTAAGTTTCTTAAAACATAATATGAGAAACCTCATACCAGAATTTAGATAATATTAGAACTAGATAATATTTACTTCCATCCTATCTGTCTACATAATGTAGGGGGTATGGTCCCCACCAAGTTGAGCGGATTGCAGACATTTCTCGAAATGTTATTAGATTTTTTAAAATTGAACAATATGTAATACTTGTAATTTTGCATATAATAGTTGCAAAAATACACCACTGAACTATAATTATTCTGCAGTCAATTTTAGGCCTAAAATTTAAATTTATGCAGTGATGTAACTTCCATTTTCCATTATTAAATCAAATCACTTTGTTAAGTTTCTAGATTTTGTAAATTTTTTATGTACATCCTTCATGTCATATAGATTTTTACAATAGTATTGTAACTATTTAAAGGAAAAAATTGGTAGAGAAATATGTTCTTATGATAACTAAGATTTAAAAAAACACTTGCGCCAGTGTGAGTTTTAAGTTAGTACGTATACACTTACAAAAGCATCTTTCTATGAGATTAAATTGTCAACAATAAATGCCCATAAGTGCCGACTGGACGTCAAAAAAGGTTTCTGCTGCACGTCTCTTTTTACCACGCAGTGTTACTGATAGTGATATCTCGCTTGCTTAGGCCTTTGTTTCTCTATTCCGCTAAGTATATTAACTTTGTGGGTAAAACAAAAATATACTTTTACACATTAGCAATTACCCGCACTGGCGCAAGTGAGTCTTGTACAGTATTAGAATATACTAATAAAGAATAATCTACACCACACTCCTGAATCCGAAATATAATTTTTATAATATCTCATTGTAAACTCAGTCAAGCATAATTAACATGTACAGCTTTTTCATTTCCCACCTTCAAAAGTCAACACTGACACTACATTTGCTTCAATCATATCCATATTCTATTCCTGCTGTTTGCTCGCTTCTGTTATTGATTCATATTGTTCTTTATCTAGCTCAGTCATTGTGAAGCTACCGTCAGGTAGTAATAACACCACTCGCCTTGTTCCACCTGGTAAAGAAAAGGGTCGTTAATTTTTTTACACAATATTACATCGCCGAAAATTTTTCAGTATGAATTAAAGTCAATTGTGTCATTGGTACGCGTTTCATGGTCTGACTACATTAAGAAAATAGCGTCTCAAGTAAAGGTGCCAGTTGGCAGCGGGCGACATGAAGCAACCGCAGACGTGTCGCAGCGACACTACTGGTTTGTATGTATTTCTACGAAATACCCTCTGCAACTAGCGACACTTATTCATAGAAATACATTTGGTTGGATCATGTCAATTTAGGGCGGCAATACACGTACGATTTTTTCATCCGATAGTCTGATCCGGTTGTCTGATCAGACTATCTGAAGGCACTCTTGCCATACATTTATTTGAATACATAATACACGTCCGATCCGATAGTCGGATCGGACGTCAAAGTCGGAAACAGCGCCAAAGCGTTTCCGATTTTACTGCCGTTCCGATTGTCTGAAGGTGCAGTCTACATACTTTTGTACGGAGACACAATAGACATCCGATTATTTCTTCCGATTTGCCAGTTGATTCTCTAGCATGATACTGAACGAACGTCTCGCATGGTTGTTGTTCGGACTTCGGACTGCCTTTTACTTGTAAAATCATTGTAAACATTAAAAACCGGCCAAGTGCGTGTCGGGCCACGCGCAATGTAGGGTTCCGTAGCACCGCTAGTATTTGAAAATTTTTGTATGGTCAATGAATGTACATTTATAACATGTTTTACATCACTAACAACATCATCTCAGTTACTTTCTAAGGAATTTGAACAAAAAGTTCCTTTATATTGCCGAATACATATTTTTTAAGTTGATCGACTATTACTCAATAACTTGTGAAGTCTTCTTAGCCGTGATAGTTTTCCTTTTAAATTCAGCATATTTCCAACTTCCATGAATTTTTTCACATTTCCAGAAGCAACCGTTTAGCTGGTAGAAGAGGGGGACACTGGACTCTAACGATTTTTTCCACTTTAAAACTTAATATTTCACAAATGGATTCCTAAATCAGAAAATGATCTATGAAATATGAAAAATGAAATATGAATCAACTTCTCTGATAGTAGCCAATAGCACAAAGGCTTATCGCATGGTAATGTAATTTTTATTATGAATTTTTTCGCAGATATTTGCGATGCAATGCACATTCGCAGGTATATGTGCCCTAAGAGCGAGTGGTAATAAGCCGCCCTCACCGCCCGGCAGCGAGTGGTAATTGGTACAAGTGGTAGTCACCTGGCGACGGTAGGTCAGCCTGTACGAGCTGCGCGATGACCTGCGTGGCGTCCTCGCCGGGCTCGCCCTCCACCTGCACGGCGACCTGCTGCAGCGCGCCGCCCTCGCCACCCGGTAGCAGCGCCGCCAGACCCGACCCGTCCAGCGTCAGCACATCCTGCACATAACCATACTTTAGAAACACAACTTTTAGGGTCACCACCTGAGGTCACCACAGATATACAATTTCAAGTTGGCCGACTATCATACAACTAAATTGCTTAGTTTCACAATTTAATTAGACAACTTTTTATTTATGGATAATCGGAAGGGAATATATACGTATACATGTATAATTCATGATATGTTATTTTTTTCACATTACCTGTGATCCATCCTCTCTCGTGACGTACGTGACGCCCTCCGCTTCGCCTTCGACGGCGCCCTCTACGCCCTGGACCGAGTCGTCCACACCCTGAGTAGCCACCAGGAGTGTCTGCAAGCCATTTATTATGTGTTGGAGATTACAAAACAGACATTCATACTATAGGTACTAATATAATAAGTGCGAAAGTTTGTCTCTGTCTGCCTGTCACCTCTTCTCGCTTATTAGCTGCTGAACCGAAATTTTTTACCGATAAATTTGGTATGTAGATCGTGGTGTCCCGGGCAAGGCCATAGGATACTTTTTATCCAGAAGAATGTAAATTTTAAATTTCCCGCCAGTTGACGTCATCGCCACATCAACGCCCTCTGCCCCTACTTCGCAGGCACTACAATAAGTGTCGGTCAAAAAGTGTCGTTACAACCTTTTCCGTCTAGCCCCCATTCGCAACGCGCGATAAGGAACTTCGTTCCAAAAATAGTCATCGTGCCAATTGTATCGTACCTGTCCGTCCTCCCTGGTGACGTACATGACGCCGGCGTCCTCGCCGTCCGCGCCCCCCGTCCCCTCCACCCCCTCCGCCGCCACCAGCAGCGTCTGACCGTCCTCGTTCTCGCCCGCCACCTGCATTACATGGCAAATATCGTTGTTTTTATAACATTACACACTTTTAGTGTCGAGCAAATCAGTGCATTGCGTCGCTTCATCGATTCAGATAGCATAAGCATTACGCATTAGCTATGTCCACATTGTGCACTTTCGTCGTCAATTTTCATCATATTTTGACATTCAACTTTCATATTGGCGCATTCAATAATTGAAAGCGTCAACGAACACAACGCCCACATTGTCATTAAATTTAAAGAACAAAGCGAAAGTTTTGGATACGGTCAGATGGCATGCGTCGCGGGCATGCCTCACGTGCTCTGTTGACTGCGCTATGACGCATGCTTTTGACGAACAAAAAAAGGCACAGTGTGGACATAGCTATTGACTTATAAATCAGGTAAAATTCGAACCTTATCACATCACGTTTTGAACCCGTTTCGTTGTGACGTTAAGGGTCTTACCACAAAAGATTTAAACACCCATTGAACAGTTGTTTAGAGAAAAATTCAGTACAAAAATGTCACAAAACAACTGTTCAACAGGTGTTTAAATATTTTGTGGTAAGACCGTAAATGTTTATCTCACCTGATACAAGACGCCGTCCTCGCCGCGGATCATGATGGGGCCGTGTCCAGAATGTAGGAGGCTGACCTCGTCCCCGTCTTCCACTCCCACACCCTCACCGAGTAGATGCTTCACCGCACTCGCCTCAACTTTTACCTCAGTCTACAAGACAAAAAAATACAATTAATTTTGACCAAGTGAAGTGCTATTTGTTGTCAGCTAACTGCTAAGGTATAGATTCGAAAAACTTCAATAGCATGATTCAGGCATTTTGGAACACCACACCACAAAAACCAACTATCACCTAATGTTTAGACTCTCAAGTCAAATTCTGCATGTAATTTTAGAGAAATAAGTTTTGAGGCATTGATTGCCGCTACGCGAGCAGGATTATAATATAAAAGCTTGATCAAAATATAAAAGTAACAACTAAATTATCTAGAATTTTATCTCCTTAATAAGTTGCCTTTTGTATCTAGACACATCGGTCACCAGTAGCGTGGTTGGTCAAGTTTGAGCTCATTGAACAGGCAGACCGTGCTAACTTGTAATATAACATCTATACTTACTCCATCTTCGTCTGTGAGCATGGGTAACGAGGGTTGAGCGCCGTCACCCTGCACCAACATGCCGGTGGTACCTCCCGGTGACATCTCCACCTATACATGTAGCAAACACAATATTATACAGGAAATCAACATCATAAAAGTTTACGACTTGGGGAGTATAGCTCGAGGGTAGTGTGGTTGCGGAACACATAGAAAATAGAAATAAGCATGTCAACCGAGACTAGCAATACAACAGCCATAGTTTATAAATCTATTCGTGCAACAAAGAGAAAAAAAGTTTTAAGGGAGCATAATATTATTTGAAATTACGTTTACATGTGCTAGTGCTTTGGGCGATTTAATTTACAAAATGTTGCCCGTAACAAAGTAACACTGAAAATAATTTATCATGCAGGACCCGTACACTTTGCAGGATTAAAAATGTCCTTTCCTGGGACTCAAAGTGTTTCAGACTACCCCTTTTTGCTACCTATATATAGTTGCCTACCCAACTTCAAAATAATTGTAAAGTATTAAAATTTGTTAATTAATTTAAGCGTCGAAAGGTACCCGGTAGACACACTTTAGTATTTAAAATATTATTATGAATATAATAGTAGAATCACCTTCATGAGCATAGTCGGCTGCTGGGGCGGGGGTGTGACGGGGGGCGGGGTCGGCGGAGGCGTGGGCTCGCCCTCCGCGCGCGCGAGTCTCTGGCCCGTGAGCGGGCATAGCGTGAGCTCGCGCTCGGGGCTCGGCGACGGGATCGGGCCCAGGTTCGTCGGGAACGGGTCCTCGATGCCGTCCGACGTGTCCGACGACGCGTCCCAAAATATCTGTGACAGTTTGACGGCTGATTTTCTGTCACGCTAACCTCTCGCTGACGGTCGGCGCCGATACCGAAATGTATGAAATATCAGCGCAGACTGCTACGCGTTATTCAAAAACGCTCTCGTTTTTTAATAACGCGTAGGTAGAGTAAAAGAGGGCATCTCGGGCCCTCAGCGTCGACAGTAAAATCAGCCTTAGCGTGGAAGAAAATAAAAATTAAGGGGTCAATTTATACTAGCGCAGAGTCTAAACGCATCGAAGCGTCTTGCCAAAAACTGAAAATCACAAATTCAACTCTAACTCCAGAGCGTGACGCACACGTTACTTCTGCGATTCTGCGCGAGACCAATCAGCGTTGGTCGCGCTAATATAAATTGACCTTTAAACAGCAAATAGCTCTACTTGTCTCTGGCATATTGTAAAACTCACACGACAGATAAGAACAGACGCAGTGTTTAATGAATAGTTAAACTGCGTAAATGTCTGTATCAGTAGAAGGATTTGAGATTATACTAACCTTTTCGTTGTCAAGGGAGGTAGTCTTCTCGAGAACACGAACGAGGTTGCTAGTCCCGCCCAGAGGTAATCCTCGTCCTCGGCCGCGCGTCACGCCGCCTCCCCGCCGTAGCAGACTATCACCTTGCTGCAAGAAAACGGAACCTTATCTCTAAAACCCGGAGGTGGTTGTCGGTATAAAGCGAACAAAACTTACAGGCAGTACTTTTCTGGTATAGTCGCGCACAGCTCTAAGAACGCTCATCTAAACTGGAGAGACTAAAATTGAACACTTTCCTTTCAGTTTCACCGAGCTATCTTAATGTTATGCATGACCTATACATTTTTTTAAGATCACACATCGAGACTGATCTATATCTAATACATACCTGCGCTAATTTCTTAGTAAGAATCGATACCGGTGACTTTCCTTCAGGGGACTGCCCGCTTGGTCTTTGTATGGTCCGTTGTATGATCTTCTGACCAGAAGGAGTTATTATTGTCTTTTGTGTAGTGGTAGTTCCAAGAGATTTTTTCATCTGAAACAAATATGATTCTGTAATGACTGGATCATTATAGCGAGATTATTGAAGGTGAAACATACATACATACAACAACATGCATTGATACATACTAGCAAAATCATTCACCCATCTTTTCGACTTTGCTTAAATCTGATAACCTCCTCCTTTTTGGAAGTCGGTTAAAATATAACTTAATAAGCAATTACAATTTTTTGTTAAATGATTTATAATTAAAAAAAGAAAAACAAACCTGTGTTGCTGGTGATGGAGACATCTTTTTGGCTTCTTCAATTTTTTTCTGTAAAAAACAAAATTGTTATACTTAGATCAGTTGATCCTGTACAACTTCAATAACATGTGTATTACACACAAAAAAAACAATACAAAACAATTACTTTGCCCTTTTATACTAATAATATTACGGATTACCTGTTTGGCAGCCAATATCTGTTTTCTAATGACATCTTGGTCAATGTTCAGCCCTGGCCCAATCTTGCCAGGTGAGTCAATCTTCATAATACCAGAACTCTTTGACATGATGTAAACACCTAAAACAATTTATAATATTAAATTGTAGTACAAAGTAAAATAGATTTAAAACTAGATTCTAGGCAAATAATTACACAAAACATGTGAACAAGTTCACTTGTTATTCCTAGGGTTGCCATCACCTAAATTGCCATCGCCGGTCAGGCACGACAAAATATGGTTATTTCCCCGGACACTTTTTTACGATTACGTCTTTCCAATTTTTTATTTTTTAAAAATCTGATTATCTCAAGTCCGTGCAAGAAACCGTGTATGCTTAGCGAGCTTTTATCTTTCGTTTATTGCTGCATGACTAAATACTACTACTAAATAGTTCTAATACTAATACGACTAAATAGTTCTCTTCACAAAAGTGTTCAGATTTTACCCTGACACTTTTCAAAAACCCGACCGGACGCTCCCCGGACACCCTCCAAACTAGGACAAATCTGGGGAAATCCGGATGGATGGCAACCCTAGTCATTCTTATAACAAGTGAAGAAGAGGGACATAAATGTCTATTTAGTAAACTGTAGTTTTTAAGTATGTAATAAAATAATAAGTATGTGACGATGATAAAGCACAAGAAGTTCTTTCAATAGATTTTATAACATAACATACCTGTAGATAGATTAGGCATATGTTTGGGATCAACTTTGATGACTCCTTTTATGTTCGGCATGCCCTTTCCACTCAGGCCAAGTGACTTAACGAGCTCGGGATCGACTTTTGCCTTTGGTGACGACTGCCCATTTAGAATCTTTTGCTCAACTGAAAATAGAAAAAAAGTGAACATTAGTGTAACAAGACTAAAGTCCGGAAGCTGGACACAAAGGAATTTTGAACAAGACACCACTTGTATCTTTCAGTTGCGCACGAAAACATTGTTCAGTGCAACTCAAACACTGAGATGTGAAAATCAAAGTCAAAGTCAAATTTTTTTATTGAATAAGTTTTTTCAAATACTTTCTGAACGTTGATGCTAATGGGAAAGATAATTCGTGCGCGAGTAAAAGGGACAATAATATAATATTAATGTGTTTCTTTAAATTTAAAAACAAAGTATAGCAATTTGATATTTCAGATTCTGTTCCTTTACATGTTGTCCGCGACTTCGTTCGCGTCAATGCGTCTAATTATTTCTAGTTTTTTTTTAATTATTAAAAAGTATCCTATGTTCTGATACTTCCTTGAGTATGTGTACAAAGTTTTATGATGGTCAGTTGAGTAGTTTTGGCGTGAGAAGGTAACAAACAAAACGGATTTCGCATTTATAATATTATTAGTAAGATGTTTATACTAAAAATTCTTCTATACCATAAAAAGACACAATTTTCATACATGAAGTAAAGAATTTGTGTATAAAAAACAAGTTAGTTATTATCTAAATATAACTCAAAGGTTTCACACACACACACACACACACACACACACACACACACACACACACACACACACACACACACACACACACACACACACACACACACACACACACACACACACACACACACACACACACACACACACACACACACACACACACACACACACACACACACACACACACACACACACACACACACACACACACACACACACACACACACACACACACACACACACACACACACACACACACACACACACACACACACACACACACACACACACACACACATACACACACACACACACACACACACACACACACACACACACACACACACACACACACACACACACACACACACACACACACACACACACACACACACACACACACACACACACACACACACACACACACACACACACACACACACACACACACACACACACACACACACACACACACACACACACACACACACACACACACACACACACACACACACACACACACACACACACACACACACACACACACACACACACACACACACACACACACACACACACACACACACACACACACACACACACACACACACACACACACACACACACACACACACACACACACACACACACACACACACACACACACACACACACACACACACACACACACACACACACACACACACACACACACACACACACACACACACACACACACACACACACACACACACACACACACACACACACACACACACACACACACACACACACACACACACACACACACACACACACACACACACACACACACACACACACACACACACACACACACACACACACACACACACACACACACACACACACACACACACACACACACACACACACACACACACACACACACACACACACACACACACACACACACACACACACACACACACACACACACACACACACACACACACACACACACACACACACACACACACACACACACACACACACACACACACACACACACACACACACACACACACACACACACACACACACACACACACACACACACACACACACACACACACACACACATACACACACACACACACAATTACACATGCTCTTTCCTACACACCTACACACTTCATTATTGTTAGTAATAGAACATAATAATTTAACCTAAGATTTTTAATTTTTGTTGTGGTATTAAGATTATATTAAGTATTATTATTATTATTTGTTAATTTCGTCTGTTTTTATTGATATTTGCACTCTATTTATTGTAATTCGGTAAGAATTCCCCCATAGCACAGGCTGCGCCTAGTTTGGGGGACTGCCACTTGTTTAAAAACATTGTCAAATAATTTATGGAAATAAAGATTTGTACATTTGTTTTGTTGTACATAGCGATCTATCAACGCACAGCCCAAACCACTGGACCATTCGTTCTGAAATTTGGCATGCATGTAGATGTTACGACGTAGGCATCCGCTAGGAAAGGATTTTGATCAATTCTACCCCCAAAGGAATAAAATAGGGGATGAAAGTTTGTATGAAACTTTGTCAATTTTAAACCGAGCGGGCTGAGACTTTGATACCTAACTATAATAATACTTGTTAACGCGAGCGAAGCCGCGGACAAAAGATAAACATAAATTTCTTACGTTTAAAGGAGTCAGTATCGGAGTAATCTTCATCGTCACTGGAAGCCTCCTTCTTTATTTTCTTAGCGGCCGGCTCGTCTTCTGCCCCACACCAAGCTTTCACTTGGTCCAGTGCTCGCACTTTACTTGTCCGTTGTAGACGTCTGTTTACAAAAAAAAGAAAGTAATTTTATTTACTTATTTTTTTTATAGACGGCATTATCGTTCAACTATAAAGTCCTTTCCTGGTACCCTGGATCATATATTTTTCTCTTGTCCTAATAACCATTGTTCCTTATATGATCTTCATCTCCCTCCAACCATTCCCTGTCCTATCAATTTTAAATCTGTGTTATGTTATGTGAATACGTCATTTATTAAAGTGTTATGTACAATTATAGATACTAACAAAATAAAATCGTAATTAGTTACTAACTCTGAATGTTTGTGTTGTTTTAGGTACTCTCAACTGACTTCGTTTTATGATAAGTAAACCGTACCCTTGTTTAGTCATTAGACCTTCTTCAACACAGAGTCTCGCCACTCACTCTGACATTGGCAACTCACCAAGGAGCCATAATCAAAAAGAAGAAGAAGTCCTTTCTTTAGATAAAAAAGAATTGAAGTACTTGTAATCTTACCCAGAAGGTGTTGTAGCTGGAGAATCATTCCTTTTGACGATTTGCTTCACAACCTGCGGCATTGGTGTATTCATTTGCTTGACCTAAAATATAAAATCAGTAAATTAAACAGATAACATTTCATGAACAACAGTATCAAAAGCCTAGTAAACATTTTTGTCTGGGCTCGATTTATATTCGTCCGCCCGAATGCGCGGTTTGACGTCTACACTGCGAGATCACAAGTAATTGATGGCACAAAAAGTAAATAGTACATTACGCACCTAGGGCAGGAAAATAAGAAATGTCTCAGATCACAATATTATGTAATTGTTGGCCGAGGTGAAGCCGAGGTCAACAAACATGTGATCTGAGGCTTTCTTATTTACTGCCTGTGGTGCGTATACTATTTTTCTCATCGACGGAGGCGGAAAACGGCAACATCGGTAAGCGCAGCGGGAAGAAAGTTGACGCTTTCCGCCCGGAGGCGAGAAAAATAGTATTTTAAAACAGACTTCAAAATTGTATGAAAGTGAGAATTAAAATTCCCTATCTCAAAAACTACCGAACAGATTTCGATGTAACTTGCAGCATTCCCTAAGTTGAACAATACCTAGTACAACAAAAAAAGAATTATTTAAATCGGACTTGTAGTTTCGGAGATATGCGAACACAAACATAAAAACATACATACATACATACACTTTTTAAATTTTGCACATTAGTTCAGATGCTGATATAAACTAACCATATACGAAAAATGGGCAGTTCTAGAAATATTACATACATACGCGTCGAATTGATAACCTAATTTTTTGAAGTCGGTTATAAATAAGTAAATGATGGCGCAACTGCACTGCTATTTCAATCATTCGATACATACTTAGCAGCCCTACGAATTTTGTCACCACTGGAAAGTAGTCGAAATGTCCGTAAAAAGAATAGCTCAGCAACAAAATCCCTAATTTCTTATTTATGAACAATACTTGCATAAACCTAAGCAGTCCTAATAACTATGTATATAAAAATGTTTTGTACTTTACAGTTGGTCAAGAATAGCCAATAGTTATTGGATTTTTAACTTCCTAAGTTGACCATTTAGCACAGTACGATATACAAACATTGAAGTTGATTCCTAGGCAGATGGGGGACCTACGTAGTTTGGTCGAGTTATGTCAAACCCAGCCGACAGATCACAATTAACATTGAATTGAGATGATCCGATCAAATGATATTGGTCTTTCAACTGCCTAGGAATCAATTTCCTCGATGGTATATAGTTTACCTGCACAGGATGCTGTTGCGCGCTAGCTCTGAGCGCCTTGAGCTCCTTCTGACGAGCGAGCTGCTTCTCAAACGCCTCTAACAGGTGCTTACACGTCTCCATGTTATCTACCGGCTCCCATGTGTTCTGATCACTGTTGTATAATTTTAGTTTGATTAATAAAAAATAATAACAAGGTGGTTTTTGAAAAGTTGTATTCCTAAAATGTGAATTGCACTATTTTATACAGCATGACTGGTGAGTCAATACCGATATTTAAGGAGAGTATTCAGTACTCGATTCTCATTATAATTAAGTAATAAAATTAGGTTCTTAATTTTTTTTTGAATTTCCCAAAAATTAATGAATCATGGATACTAAGTAAATTACGCGGCTAGGCAAGTAGGCATACTATGCGGCCGGTGCAGAGGCGTGCGCTACCAAAGAAACACCACACAACTACCCCTCCCGCTCGCGGTGTCCATGCGTTGGGTAAATAATTATTTAACTTTAAGCTACATTTACTCAGTGATCAATTGATATTATTTTTTAATATTATTTTTTTCCAACTAATATAATAGCCAAATATCACGTCCTCAAGTATTGAACATGTCTCACCAGTAGAGATGCGCCGAATATTCGTTTCGTATTCGGTATTCGGCGTATTCGGCATGTTTTTCACTATTCGTATTCGGCCGAATTATTCGGCTCAGTTACCGAATATATTCGGTTTTATTTTTTTCAAAATATTAAAAACTAGACCCGCCCCGGCTTCGCTCGTGGGACATACATAGCCTATGTCACTCAGGGCTCAGCTCCTAAGTATCATGTAACACAACATTAGGCACTAGGCAGCAAAATTAAAGTCCAATAATATTGATGAATATTACACATTACATTTTAATATTTACAATATTGCTATTTAAGGCGGCTGAGAAGCCGCCCTGGTCTTCCGGTGTCTGTGGATGGTACGAGTGACCAGAAAGAGATAGCTGACAGGTAAACGTTAGGGCTTCTGATGTAGTGAGGGCAATCAAATCAATATCCAAGGGAAAATCCCCCGGACACGATGGATTAAGCATTGAACACCTACAATATGCTGGCCCTCATATATCGCGAGTTTTGGCCTTGCTGTATAATCTCTGTATATCGCATTCTTACTTGCCTCACGATATGATGAAAACTGTTGTGGTCCCAGTAACGAAAAATAAAACGAAAAGCCTATCAGATATTTCTAATTACAGGCCCATCTCGCTAGCAACTATCATTGCAAAAGTAAGTATTTGACAGCATTCTTAATACACATTTAAACAGATATATTAGATGTCATGATGCGCAGTTCGGCTTTCGTTCTGGCCTTCCCACCGAGTCCGCAATATTGTGTCTTAAGAGTGCTGTCAAGTATTATAATACAAGAAAAACGCCCGTCTACGCCTGCTTCCTCGACCTTTCGAAGGCTTTTGACCTCGTGTCATATGACATTCTTTGGAAGAAGATGAGGAAGTCGAATATACCTCATGAATTGGTTAATACTTTTAAATATTGGTATGATAATCAAATAAATATTGTTAGATGGGCTGGTGCGGTGTCAGATCCCTACAAGCTGGAATGTGGCATGAGACAGGGGGGGTTAAGCTCACCTGTCCTATTTAACCTTTATATAAATGGACTGATTGAGGAGCTCAGCATGAAGCATATCGGTTGTTATATAGATGGAGTATGTTTCAATAACATAAACTATGCGATGCGGATGACATGGTCTTGCTGAGTGCCTCGGTCTGTGGTCTCAAAAAGCTACTTGACATTTGTGAGCGTTACGCAGCGGAGCATGGGCTGATATACAATAGTAAAAAGAGTCAGTACATGGTCTTTCACGGTGGTACCAGAAAGGTGGATACAGTGCCGACTCTTTTACTCAATGGTGTTCCTTTAGCTAGAGTCGAGGAGTTCAAATACCTAGGACACATTGTGACGTCCACTTTGAAAGACGATACTGATATCGAAAGGGAGCGAAGGGCACTGTCGGTTAGGGCGAATATGGTTGTTAGGAGGTTTGCGAGATGCTCGTTAGAGGTAAAAATGACGTTGTTTAGAGCTTTTTGTACATCCTTCTACACTTGCAGCCTCTGGGCAGCATATACGCAAAGGGCCTACAGTGCCCTTCGCGTCCAATATAATAACGCGTTCAGGATGCTGGTGGGGCTCCCCCGCTGGTGCAGCGCTTCGGCGATGTTCGCGTGCGCACGAGTGGACTGTTTCTTTGCCACAATGCGCAGGCGAACATCGTCGCTGGTGCAGCGCATGCGGGGGAGCTCCAACGGCATGCTGGCCGCGCTCTGTGAACGCCCTGATAACCTGTATATCAGTCACTGCTGTCATATGCATGCAGAATACAGGCTAAAATAATAACTGTTATATTATGTAAGTAATGTGTGTTTTTCTTTAAACAACAAATTCATAAAACAAAATAAAAAACAGAAAAAAGACAATAATGTTTTAAATAAACAAAGCATTTAGAGATAAATTGGTAGGTAGTGCAATGCTCAAACCGTCGAAAAGGAATCCACTCAGACTTTTATTAATGTAATTTGATCTGTACCTATTTATATGAGTCTTGGATACTTGCAATAAATGATTATTATTATTATTATAAAACATCGCGATGAAAAACTAATAAAGAAATTAATATTATGCATAAGAGGTTTGAGCTCTCCATTGTGGGTGTCGCAAACGCCACACACAATAGATTTTCAATTGTTATGCGGCAGCCGCCTGCCGCTGGAGGATTGATGGGTTTTAAGCAGTATTCTGACTTTAATAAATCTTTTTAACATTGGTTTTAATATATTTCTGTTATTATTAAATAATACATGAAATCTTTTATTTATTGTTGCACAGTTCATTATATTGGAGATTATGCATAAAATCATTAGTCATTTAAAGAAAATGTTTTACTACTTAAAATAAACCTTGCTTCTTATGTATTTTAGTATTAAAGGTATGTATTCCATTTAATTCTACTTACATGAAGACAAATAACAATAACTTAATAGTTAATAGTAATCTACATGCAAATGAAACAAATAACACTGTTTTACTGCTTTATTTTTCACTTCATTAATGTTGTAATAGAAATTTGAACCTTAGCTTATTGCTTTTTCACATAAAAAAGAAACATTTTTAGTCTATGACCACAGACAAGTCAATTTCCATATCCGGACTCCATATTGTCTTGAGACTTCCATTTGTAAAAATCTCTCGAAATGAACTGCGCTCTGTTATATTTACAAAACTTAGTTTTATTTAAAACTACAATAAAGATCACAACCTCTGCAAGTTCTTTGCGGTCTGCCACTCACTAAAACCTGGTTCTCACTTTTTCTGAGACACACACACATCCTGAAATGGCTAAAGTGTGGTTCTAAACTTGTTGAAGCACTTGGAAATCGTCGTTACTGGCAGGCGATGGTTGTTGCAAATGTTTCGCAACACTGCACAGATGTTAATCATTGTTTTTCTTGTCAATGTGTTAAACTCCTCACAGACAGTCAGACAGTTCCAGTGCCTGGGCTCGGTTGCGATTGCGAGGTCTTATTTAACTGTATTTCTGGCTTTCTTCTTCAGGAATGGCTTCTAATACGAGCACTGTGTGCACCAATGTTATAAAAATACGTTTTATAGTTTAAAATTTTACGTAAAACACCACTAACCACTCAGCGACAAACAAGCAATCGGAAAAAATCACTTTTGTTGTGATCACTGATCGCTATAATTTAACAGTTCAAATTGCTCGCCGATTGCCATCGCATTGCTGTCAAAAGCTTAGGTGATACGAAATAAATGCAACAGTATAGCAAATAGTGATAGCAAAAATATAAATTTCTTCAAAACCCGTGGATGAATATGACACAAAACTTTAACAGTAACAGACATCAATAAAATAAACCATATTACATTATTTACACCATTTTTACAAACTCTAATATTTTTTCGACGCAATTAGGCGACGTTTCTAATATTTGCTAAATTACTGGGAAACTCGTGGATGAATCTGACACAAAACGTGTCTGCATATATTTTGTTACTGCCCGAGAGTTTAAAATTTAGCTTTTGTGATATTGCTAATATCACAAAAGCTAAATTTTAAACTTTAATATTTTTTTCGGCCTATAGCGACCAAAAAACAAAATACCTAAATATCTCTGGAAGCTGTCGACCAAAATGACACAAAATCATTTTTTAGGTTTACCTAGTGGTCCCAAACCTATACGCAAAAAATCAGAAACTTTAGAATTTTGAAACCAAAAAACCTAGAGCTATCGGTCTAAGTATGGAGATTTAGCGATTTAAATGTAATTATAGTTCCTTGATTATTCAGCAGAGGGAGTACTGTCGCTCGTTGCTATCGTATTTTTTTGGCTGGTATGTGATACGAAACTGCGATTTTGGAGCAATTATTGCGCAATAATTGCGATTGCATTGCGCTCGCGAGAGAAGGCTCGCTCCGAGCTAGCCAGCAGCGGCACGTAGAGTACACGATAGAACCTGTTTACGCGGCAAAATAAAATAATGGTAAACCGAATAATTCGGCCGAATATTCGGCTCGGTAAAGGCCGAATATTCGGTATTCGGTTATTCGGCCAAATCACTATTCGGCGCATCACTACTCACCAGTCACGCAATATTATTCCTTTATCAATGTATCAATTTATTTATTCTTCTGTAGAAATCAGATTGTGTAGTTGTGTGTCACAATCGGTTCAAAGCTATCTGAAGTAATTTCAGATGTTGTATTATCAGAGAAGTTGATTCATAGACAGATGGGGGACCTACGTAATCTGGTCGCGTTATGTCAAACCCAGCCGACAGAATATCACGAATTTACGATTCACGACTTTTATTGAATTGACATAACTCAACCAAATAACGTAGGTCCGTCAACTGCCTATGAATTTTCTGTAAATAAATAAATAAATAACTTATCTTTTTATTCAAAATAGGTATCATGAATACACTTTTTGAAGGTCAGAAGAACGTAGAATCTATGGTGCCTACCACCGGTTCGGGAAGTAACTCTGATAGTACATGTCGCGCCGATCTCAAAAACTCTGATAGCGCGATTCAGGATTGTCCACTACAACTTCTAAACTTACTTCGGATATCCCCCCTACTTGATCAGGTATTTGTATTGCTTGCGTCGCGGGTTGAACCGCTTGGCCAATATCTTCTCGACGACGTACTCGTTGTTTCAGACAAATACATGCCATACCGATCTTAGAAACATTGACAGCGCGATTCAGGATTGTCCGCTACAACTAAGGCCGGTATAAATAGTCAGTACTCAAGATGCATCTAGGTCTCAAGACATGGTTCAGGCTCTGTGATTGGTTGGCTGTCAAATTTGGACCAATCACAGAGCCGAACCGCGTCTTGAGAGTTGAGACCGGGTCGCAACTCGCATCTTAAGTACTGACTATTTATACAGGCCTAAGTACTTACTGCGGATATCCCTCCCACTTGAGCAGGTATTCGTACAGCTTGCGTCGCGGGTTGAACCGCTTGGCCAATATCTTCTCGACGACGTATTCCCCGGGCTCCGCGGTGCCGCCCTCACGCTCCGACCGCCGCGCGATACGCTCCGACGCCGGCACGCGCTCCTGCGCCGAGCGGACCGACTCCATTGACTCCTACAATATTTCAACAAGAGATATTTATTCACGGGTACATTCTGTCAAGAAATAGTAGATGCAGTATGCAATTTTCAGAGAGAACGCATATACACTTTAAATATTATCACCTTGCATATTTTTATCTCGATTTAATAAAGTTTTCATTTTTAGGGTTCCGTAGCCAAAATGGCAAAAAAGGAACCCTTATAGATTCGTCATGTCTGTCTGTCTGTCCGTCCGTATGTCACAGCCACTTTTCTCCGAAACTCTGTGAACTAGTCTGTGAACCGCATTAAGATTTTGATGCAAAAATGGAAAAATTATTAAAAATTTTAGGGGTCCCCATAGGTACAAGTGGTACAACCGAAAAAAAATTTTTTTTTCATCTAACCTATGCGTGTGGGGTATCTACATAGAGATATATAGATAATATGGAGTAGCCCCAAACAACATATACATTTTTTAATTATACAAATATGATGCATTTCAGCGCCAGAGCCGAAAAACTATATCGGTCTCTTTTTTTCTTGTAAACATTTGCACTTGACGAAAGAGATAAACATATTTCAATGTGTTTTCAATTATGACAGCAAACGTCAACGCGCTTTACCAAATCACGGAACGTGCCACAATCCGCCATCTTTAGCGCGGAGTTTCGTGGTAGTTCTGCTGTCAGATTGTTGTTTATGTTTTTGAAAATTGCGATTTTATAAGTAAATACAAGGAGTTAAATTCTCAAATTACGTAGGAGTGTGGAGAATTTACGCAACAATATGCCTGTCTGTTGCATTTTGCAGTGTGGTTCGCGGAAAACCAAAAATCAGCCCCAATTGACGCATCACAGGTTTGTATTTCGTTTTGGAGTAATAGCTCATAAAATTCATTAGATGCTAAAGTGAAACTTATCACAACGATCAATTTATGTTTAAATTATATAAATTTAATGTTATTTTTGTAAAAAACGTACTATTATTCTATATTTTGTTGTTATTTGTTTTCGTAGTAAAATAGGGTTGTGCTTCATTGGAAATTATTTTAATAAATTAATTATATGTAAATACTTTTTTAATAGATTTCCTAAGAATGAAGGATTGCGACGAAAGTGGTTAGCGGCTGTTGGCGAGGAAAATATCAATCCTCGGTACAAAGAGTGGTATCTTTGTTCACTTCATTTTGAAGACACTTGCTTCAACAGAACACTTGATGTTACAAGATTACGTGATAATTCAGTTCCTTCAATATTTCCAGTAAGTAGTAACCTTTAACTAATATTGTTATACAGTAATACACACTTTTCCATGCACTTTTTCCACATTACAATTAGTACATTCAATATCATATATAATATTGTTATATCATTATTATTTTATAATAATACTAACTGCCCCGTGCTCACTTTGTTGGGCGTTTAAAAATAGAGACATATTAGCCGATTCTCAGACCTACATATTTAGGATATAAATTTTGGTAAAAATCAATAAAGCCGTTTTGGAGCAGTAAGGTAACTAACATTCTAACATGAGAATTTACTATTTAAAGTATAACATTTATGATGATTTTAATACAATCATTGTTAATCTTAATGTAGCTTCATTGACTGTAAACTAATTATTTTAAATTACAATATTAACAACAAAAGATGCAGTCCAATTTATTTTATTGTAGGTTCCAATTTGAAAGTATTTCTAGTAAATACATAGCATTTATTGTATTTTCTTTTTCAGATATCGGCAAAAAAATCAATAGTTCTGCGTGAAATGGGCAATGTGATGACTGACGTTGCTAGATTCATCCGGAAGTTCCTTGTTACTGCCTACACATCAATATAATATGGAAAAAAATATTTAGATACATTTTTTTCCGTTGATGTTGACCCTAATCACTGTAGTAATCACAAATTACTTTTGATTAAAAGTGTTATAAAAATTTATCTAGATATAAGATTTAGATATTACGGAATAATGAAAAATGAAAAATTGTAACAAAGACAATTTTTAAACAAATTAATATTGTTCAGAAACGAATAATAAAATTATTTTAATTCTTATTGTTTTATTTTATTTCTTGATATTTTTGTTATCAGCTTATTAATTGTCTGTTAACGGGACTTCAATGTCTGTCCGTCTGTCTGTCACTCTTTCTGTCTGTCTGTATGTTTGTTCCAGAATCACACGAAAAATACTGATCCGATTTTGATTTGATTAATTAAATGGCAAAACAACGTTTGCCGGAACAGCTAGTTATACATAAAATAATAAATAAAAAACATGAAAGAATTTTACTCAAAAAAATATTTTACATACATAGATGATTTTTGTAAAATAGTGTTAAGTGACAACCCTTATCAAAGGCAGCCATTTTTAGCGACAAAAATTGGCACGTTTTTTTATAGGTACTTCGGGTCCATGTATTTAGTACGTCCATGGGTATCTATCATATTGAGGTTTCTAATATCATTTTTTTCTAACCTGAATAGTTTGCGAGAGAGACTCTTCCAAAGTGGTAAAATGTGTGTGTGTGTGTGTGTGTCCCCCTAATTTCAAAAGTAGGGGCATGATAATTCTAAAAAAAATATATGATGTAGATTACTATAAAAACTAGTAACGAAAATTGGTTTGAACGAGATCTAGCCAGTAGTTTTTTTTATACGTCATAAATGGTAAACCTTAATCTAAATTTCATTAAATCGACTGAAATATGAAAATAAATCAAAAACCTTTTAATTTCATAAAAATAAACCTTATTGTTTGCTGCGGAACCCTTCATGGGCGAGTCCAACTCGCACTTGGCCGCTTTTTTTTATGTGATTTCAAAATTGTGTACAGCGTCTATTTTTTTATGACAAGTTATAGAGGTATTTTTAACCTACTTCAAAAAAGGAGGATATCAATTCGACCCCGTTTTAACCCCCAACAAAAAAAGGGGTGATATAAGTTTGATATTGTGTCTGTGTATCTGTCCGTGGCATCATAGCTTCCAAACAGGTGGACCAATATTGATCTAGTTTTTTTTTGTTTCAAAGCTGACATTATCGAGCGTGTTCTTAGCTATAATTCATGATCATCAGCCTGCTCAGTGCTGAAAAAATTGAGTTTGATCTACCTCATTTTTTTGAATCAGAGGTTGTTTTTAAACTTAGCTTATCATAAACATAATTATGTTAATCTATATCAGTGTCTGAACAAACATGCCTTTCAAAAGTGTAAAGCCAAATTTCAAAAGTGTAAAGTGTATGTAAGCTTTTTTTTGTTTGTGTTCTCATATATATACGAAACTAAAAGTCCGATTTGTGTAATTATTTTTTCATTTAGCAATGATTGAATGATTTTATCAATTGATAACTCCAGTCCTCTGTTTCTGCTATTTTAATCTGCATTCTGCTATTTATTATGTAAGATTAAAACAACAAAAACAGGGGGGACTGGAGTTAAATTTTTACTAATATGGGCAAAAAGTACCAACCTTAGCTTTAGCTAAGGAGATTGGTGGTTTGTTGGCCTTCATTCCTGGACTAGCTCTGACTTCATCACTCTCCTCTCCCGATGGATGTGTTTCGCCGTCCTCCTGTAATTTGACGCTTGTTTTACCCTCAAGATCTTATATACTTTCAGATAAATTGATTAACAGGCAGGTGACAGACCTACATGATGGTCGAGTCATGTCAAATCAATGTTACTTGTGATTTGCTACTGAACTTGACCAGACTAAATCGTCCACCATTTTAATCAATTTGTCTAATGGTAGATGTTTTATAATATAAACAGGACATGTTATTTAAGTAGTTTTAACTTTGAAGTTTAAATGTAGTAAGATTACTTAAAATGTATACCGTTGTCTGTTTCTTGGCGCGACCTCGTTTCTTATCTGACAGAACTGGCACCAGTTGGTCGTCAGTCTTAAGTTCCGTCTGAAAAGCATAATCAATTTTTCACTGTGAATTGAAGGAACTAAAAGGTTGAACATTCGTTATTTTCTTTTTATTATAATTAAATTGATACTACATGAAAGAAAGCAAAAAACAGTTTTTAATTTTTTTTCTTTTTGTAATCATTGAGATAATAATAATAATAGCTCCCACACCGGTTTCGGTGACGGTGGCCGGTTTCATTGAAACCAGGCCAGCTACGCAGGAGTATTTTTATAGTGCCCAAGTGTGTGCGCAGTACACAAGAGCACTCTCTATTCCTTTACTCTCATAACCCAGTGGGACGGCAGACCGACACGACCGGCGAGAGATCAGGCGCAGGACCGACTTTTTACATGCCCATCCGACGCATGGATCATCTTACTTGTCAGACAATCAGGTGATCAGCCTGCATTGTCCTAACCAAACTTGGAAATAACATGTTTCCAACGCGGGAATCGAACCCACGACCTCCGAGTCAAGAGCCGCGCTCTATACCACTAGACCACGGAGGCGTTAAGATAATAATAGATATATAACAATAATATCTATGGACGCTTCACACCACGTCTGTCTGGCCCCGTGCTAAGTAGATAGATAGAAAATTCTTTATTTGTACAACTTAAAACTAAATTACAATTTAAAATAAAACAATAGGTATAGGAATATGTACAAACGGGCGGTCTTACCGCTTACAGCGGTTTCTTCCAGACAACCTTGAAGTAATAATATAAAACAATATTTGAAAACAAAACAATCTAATACTTATGGCTAAAAATACTACATAATAATACGTCTTACTTATAACCGTAATATTCATATTAAAGATACATAAAATATATTTTATATTTAGATAAACTACATAAACTTTACATAAATTTAATACAAAATGAAAGAAGTAGAATGCTAGTTAACATGACAGTTTCAGAAAATATTCTTTGACTCGTTTTTTAAAAATATTAATTGTTGGTGATCTTTGGATGGTTTCGGGAAGAGCGTTCCATAAACGTATAGCAGATATGGTAAAAGAACAGTCGTAATGAGCGGTATTGTGAGAGGGAAAAGCAAGAGTGAGTTTGTTGGATGAGCGAAGAGTAGGGTTTTTATGTCCAAGGAAGGTGATTTATCTTTTAAATAGTGTGGAGAATTTGGATTGAAGAGAATATTGTATAGAAGATGAAGAATGTGAGTATTCCGATACATGATCGTATTTTCGAAGACCGAATATGAAGCGGATACACAGGTTTTGTAGGCGTTCGATAGAAGATAAGAGCTGTTCACTGAGATCACAGTAACACACATCTGCATAGTCTAAGATAGGAAATAATAAGGTTTGAGCTAATGTAATTTTAGTTGGGATAGGAAGGAAATTTCTAAGACGTCTGAGGGAAGCGGTGGCGGCAGTCAGCTTTTTGCACAGTTTGTACTTGAATTGTCCATGATAGAGTTTGATCGAAGTGAACCCCTAGATTTTTAACGGATGAGCTAAAAGGAACTAATGATCCATCGATATTTATACTCGGTGACTGCCTGAGGTCCACTTTGGCAATTAATTGTCTGCTTCCTATTATAATGCATTGGGTTTTTGCGGGATTAAGGTTCAGGGCGTAGTCTTTGCTCCATTGCTGTATTTTTTCAAGGTCTATGACGGTTTGTGCGATCTTATGAGATAAAGAGGTGAGTGAAGAGTGTCTATATATCTGTAAATCGTCTGCGAACATATGGTAAAAGGAACAAATTATTAGGGCAATCAAGGCAATGAAGATAGAGAAAAGTAGGGGTGACAATACACTCCCTTGTGGTACACCAGCGAGTATATTGCACCATGAAGTTGTAGTGTTGTCAACTCTTATACATTGTCGACGTCCAGAAAGAAAACTTTTGAACAATTCCAGGGGCTCTTCTGATATATTTAAGAACTTAAGTAAAAGCAGTAGAATGTCGTGATCTACAGTATTGAAGGCGTTACTGAAATCTAAAAGAGTTAGGATTGTTAAGTCTATTGCCAGTCGAATATCGTCAGTGATTTTCACCAGCGCGGTGGACGTACTATGACCCGGCCGAAAGCCTGACTGCATTGGGTTGAACAGTTTGTTTGTTAAGGAAGGAGCTGAGTTGTTGGCGAACCGATCGTTCTAAGATTTTAGATAGGAAAGGAAGGATAGAAATCGGTCGGTAGTCAGAAAAGGATTGAGGATTTGATTTTTTGGGCAGAGGGATAATATTTGCGTCTTTCCAGGAGGTTGGGAATACTTTGGAAGAAAGTGAAAAGTTTAGCATATGGGTAATGACTGGAGAAATTATGTCAAGAATGAGAACTAGCATGTCACGCCCAATGCAGTCGTTACCTACAGCCTTTGACGATAGCGACATGATGGTTTTCCTAACGTCACTGACTGACAGATGGCTAAAAGTGAACGGTGGAGAGTTTGGAAAATTGGTTGCTACAGAGGTAAGACTTTTAATGGTTTGAGCTTTTCTTAGGCTATCAAATATATTCCTACTTTCCAAAAAACGCTGATGTCAATAATAGAAATGCTACAGCAAGATACAAATATAAACTATACATGCCACAGTGTCACATGGATGTATATAGGAAAAATGTGTATATTAATGCCATTAATATTTTTAATAAATTACCAGATAATTTTAAATCATTAAATGCAACTAACTTTAAAAGACAAATTACTAAATGGATGTTAAACAATTGTTTTTATACATTAAACGAATATATGACATAAAGAAAAATAATGCAATGTATATGTATGTAATAAAATTAATTAAAGTTGACATTTCAAGAAAAATATGCAATATAAGTAAATTATTATAGATGTAATAAAATTAATCAAAGAACAATGGCCAAATCGTACCAGGTGGGCGGTGGCGTCCCGATATGCCATTGGTAGCAAAAATTCTCTAATATTTTAAGGCATCGAAAAACATTAGAAATGTGTCTATAAATAGCCACAAAAAAAAAGATCAGTTTCGTTGTTGTCTTTCATATTATGTTCTGACAGCCGGCGATCATTCGCGTTCGTTCTATTTTTTGGGTAATAACTCTAGGAAAAATTGAAATAATTAGAAACGAGATCGCCGAATATACACTTGTAGGCTACACCGTCGGAAAAAAGGCAGTTCTTAAGTCTAACCTCAAAATAATTGTAAACGTTAATAATTATTATAAAAAATCGTGGCTATTTAGACATAATTCTCAAACGGAATTATGTTTAGAGCATAAGAACAACCAAATCTAACTATAGTTTATTTTGGGACATCAAAAATAAAAGTCGAGTCCAGCTCCTATACAAATTTGGCCATGATTCTTTGACATTTAAAGAAAAATAATGCAATTTAATAAAATAATTAAAATATCATAATATCAATTTAAAATCTATTTATAATCTAAGTAATTATTATAAGACCTGTATTTGTACAACATTCTGGCAATAAAGAGATTTGATTTGATTTGATATGACCAGGACTAGCGAAGTGTTTGTTTAAGTCTTCTAGGTTTATATCTGAGGTGGGAGTTCTTTTTGATTCTTTTCCAATACCCAAAGACTAGAAATTTCCATACTTTGGCAGAGTTTCTGACTTCAACTGAGGTTTTAATGTATTGCATTTGTTCATCTCTGCAAATCGTCTTACAATGGTTTCTAAGTTGGTTATATCTTTCTTTGTTAGAATCGGAGTTAAATTTTTTAAATTTTGTTTTAGCACGGTTCTTTTCATTTATAAGAGATTTGATTTCATCAGTCAACCAGGGTGCAGGAAGATGTCTAATTTTAACAGGGCGCAGGGGAGCATGTTTATTATAGAGGTCAGTTACAAATTTGTTAAAATATCTATTTTTTCATCAATTGAAGGGGCTTCCTTGATTGCTATCCTTACCTTACCATACTCTATTTTATTTGCGTCATTACGAAGGAGATCAATGTCCATATAGGCAAGGAGTAGGACGTTGATTCGGAAACTAGGATAGCGTGAATGAAAGATTGTGAGTTGAAATAATTAAGGAGATCAGGATAATGCGCCGGAATACTCTGGGCACTGATGTGTATGACATTGAAGTTTTTAGGTTTGTTACTGAAGTGGGAAGAGAGTGTAGAAAGTAATGGAGCAGAGGTAGAGCTATGGAAGCTATCATCACTGTTACTTGTATCAGTCTTAACGACAGTTTTTTCTCTTTAACAAGCTTTAAAGAGAAAAAACTGTTGTTAAGACTTAAGTTTGGAGTAGATATCATATATTATGTTAAATATTATATCTGATATAATAATTAAATACAATAATATAATATAAATTCATATTTTGTTAAACAGATAAAATAAAAATAATAAGTTCCTGAAGGACTTGGGTTACAGGTACCAGACAACGGAAATATATTTAATACTTTTATACTATACATATATTTAAGATTTTTATTATATCATACACATATTTAATACAACACATCCAGACCTGGGAACATTTAAAACTTTTTGTTGTGTCGCCAGGATTCGACCCCACGACCCCCCGCTTGAGTTGCCACACACTCAACCAATTGAGCCACAGAGATCGTCAAATTATAGCCTTTATTGATTATTCTTATAAAATAGTACTCACAACTTTAGCATGTGCAAACTTGGATAGCGACTGGACATTGGATCCTGCAGCGATCCAAGCATTCCGCTGAGCTTCTGGCATCCTGCACCACTGTTGGTACAGCTTCCAACTGTTATCAGCGCTGGAAGTAGATCCATCTCTCACCGAAGAACACTTCCACAACAAAAATGCCCAAACTTGCGCTTTGTTTTCATTCTGGAATGTAATGACAACATTAAAAATGCTTTTATTCTCAAACAATGAATACATGGAGTTTAAATTGTGAGCATTACCAGGTGTCCATACATTTGTGCTTAAGGATAAATATTATGCAGAAATTAATCTAGCCCATGTTTCCATAGACTTCCTTAGAACAAGTTACCTAGTTAACTTGGATGTGTTATGTATTTAATTTCACAATGACGGAACAGGATAACTTTTTGATATAGGATTGCTATTTATATTCAACTTACACTATCTCTTACTGGTGATTTTCCTGTACAGTTACTAGCGTCCTTGTGCTCTTTAAATTCATCAACAAAGTGAAAAGCCGAATGGCAATGTCCACATACAAGCACATCAAGGGTAGCCATTTGCTCATGTGCCTCTGAAATGAAATGTTATACTCAGTATCCTGATTCTAATATTGCAATCCAACATATTAAATACAACTTTTACTTGGTTAAGATGCACACACTGTGTCATATCAAATCAAACAATATTCTGATTGGTCATTACTAAAAAAATCTGTAGTATGACATTTGTGTGATAATAACGAGGGTCGAGGATACAATTTGCAATTTGATAGGATCTGCATTTATTAGTGCTGCACCATTCAGAAATCAAACTGATTAATGTTTCATAAATTCATAAATGACTTGAAGTTATTTAAATGTAAACATAACCTACCTTTCAGAGCTGTAGGATTTTTTGTTAGTTCATCTGGATTTCCAATTGGTGCATCTTCCCCTGCTGTGGTCCCACTGTCTTCAATTGAAGTCATAATGTTTTTCTGTTGATTAAAATATAATTTATGGTTTCCATTATAACCTCAAGAGTGCTATCGGCTTATCGGCTACATAATTCCCGCCAAACTTTCCAACCACAATTTTTCAATGTCTTCAAAATTACAAGAGTTCATGTTCTTAGATACTAATTTGCAAATACTGTTTATGAGTACAATAACAAAGTTACAAAGCTATGTACTTCATTCAGACGACAGTGTAATATATTTTATACTATTTATTACAGTTAAAACTACTCTGACACAATTTAAAATCGACGCTTTCGGCCTACTGACTTTAATCTTTTCAACAATTTTATACACATGCGGAATGCTTATTTTAATTTCTACTTTTCACTTTTGTATCTTAGTTATTTACACTTACCAAAACAATGTCAAATTAAATTTTTTATACACAATAATCTTAAAAATGTACGCAAAACGGAACAACTAAAGCAAGATTCGCATCACTTGTGAATGAAAAAAAAGCGTCGCCAACACATTCAGTGGCCCCATGAATAACGCCGACATTTTGTGTTTTCGATTACACACTTAACATTATTAATTTACTAGTAGCCAATAAGAAAGCAGCAAACGACAATAAACGTCCAATGAAAAGCTGACGTTTTTTTGACATATAAGTACAGGCCCATGGTAACACAAGTGTCGACAAAAACCGCCGACTCTTATTTTATACCGACATCTTAGGCCGAAATTTGTAATAACAGCTGTACGTCATTAACAAAATTGTACAAATAAGTTTTATGAATTTGTAATTTAATAATTAATAAAATTAATAAATAACTGTAGGTAATAAATATGGAATAAAAATGATACTTATTAATAAAATAGGTATCATTTTAAAGTACAATATTGATTATTGATCGTATTCGGTATTCGTAGCGCATGTAGTACTTTTTATAGTTCTTTGCTTTTACCTAATATAACAGCAGAGACTAGACATACTATTATTTATTACTCTATGATAACAGTATGCAATTTATGCAAGGTAAAATGGTCAGGCGGTCGGCATAATATTATTTAAACCAAGGACGTTTATAATATAATAGTTATAATCAATATATATATAATCAATATAATAGTTTAAACATTATTATTTAATAAGATCTTGTCGGCCAGTGAACGATGTCGGTGTATTTTTGAGTAAATCTGTTCTGTGGTAGGTATTATTAACCGACTCTCAAAAAAAGATGACGTTCTAGAATCGGATACGAATAATATTTAATATTTTTCTGAATTTTCTCATCCCTACACTTTCCCCGCGTTCTACCTGGCGTTGAAAACGATCAAAACGCTGAAAATGCCTCCTATTTTTAGCATTTTGATCGTTTTCAACGCCAAGTGGAACGTAGGGTTTATCGTTAAGGGCGCGTTCCACTTGGCGTTGAAAACGATCAAAACGCTAAAAATAGGAGGCATTTTCAGCGTTTTGATCGTTTTTAACGCCAAGTGGAACGCGGGGTAAGCGGGGAATTCACTAGACGGACATGCCCGCGGGCAGTCAAGGCTTTATGTGAATGTGTCAAATGTGTCAATAGCCAATAGGCCAAAGATAAGATAGGTACATTGTTATTACCTCAATGGGCGCTGCTGGTAAAGGAGAATTGTCAAACACATGTCAAAAATGACGTTTTTGTATGATAGAAGTACTGATCTCTATTATACAAGTACGCTGGATTGCTGATACAGACCTGCTTTTTGTGCCTATTTAAAGCGGAATCAGCGCCCCCATTATTCGGGTAGAGAACTAAATTTGACGTAACTACAACCAATAACAACAGTTGTCATCACTAGTATTAGTTCCAAATACTCTCACTACTGCTATCAGCGCCAATATGGCGGCTTTCAAACGTCATTTTTAAGTCAGATTTAGTTCTCTTCCCGAAAAATAGGGGCACTGATTTCGCTTCAAATAGGCACAAAAAATAGCTGTCATTTCAAAGGCTATCGCCTATCAGCAATCCAGCGTACTTGTAGGTATAGACATCAGTGGATAGAAGCGATTAGTTCCTTTTCTCGCCACATTCACTTAAGTAAATTGACATGACTTAAGTACAATAATTTTAAGGAAGTAGAGTGTTTATTTTAATTTAATTGCATTATTTGATTGGTTCAAATGATTAAATCTAAACTATAAATAATTTTAATAGTAAATCCTTAATATGTAGTCAATTATATTATTTTCTTTTTAAGATTATTTTATAATAATAGCTCCCACACCGGTTTCAGTGACGGTGGCCGGTTTCATTGAAACCAGGCCAGCTACGCAGGAGTATTTTTTATAGTGCCCAAGTGTGTGCGCAGTACACAAGAGCACTCTCTAGTCTCTATTCCTTTACTCTCATAACCCAGTGGGACGGCAGACCGACACGACCGGCGAGAGATCAGGTGCAGGCGGCAGGAGCCAGGACCGACTTTTTACATGCCCATCCGACGCATGGATCATCTTACTTGTCAGACAATCAGGTGATCAGCCTGCATTGTCCTAACCAAACTTGGAAATAACATGTTTCCAACGCGGGAATCGAACCCACGACCTCCGAGTCAAGAGCCGCGCTCTGTACCACTACCACTAGACCACGGAGGCGTTCAAGATTATGTTACTAGTAGGGACATAAGATATAACATTTCCACACCTCATTGAGGTAGAAATTGTAAAACCCATAGACCTAAGAACATCATTGTAATCAATTTCTTGGAAATAAAGGATATTAAGAATATGAATATTAATTTACTAGTGACCTACCCCGGCTTCGCACGGGTATAAAATTATAATGTAGCCACTGAAAAAATAATTAAAATCGATTTAGCAGTTTTGATTTACATTCATTATTACTACCCGTGGCCCGTATTATTGTCGGTACCGCCGCAAAAGAGCTACGTCTCGCTATTTTTAAATACAGTTCAACAAGGCTTTATATGAACGTGGCGAGAAAAGGAACTATACGCTTCTATCATACAAAAACGTTGCAAAAACGTCATTTTTGACATGTGTTTGACAGTTCTCCTATAACAGCAGCGCTCCCGTCAATGTCACCCACGTTCATTTAAAGCCTTGTCGAGCTATACCTATGTAATATTATCTTCGAAAATAATTATTTAAATCATATGCTGTAAAGGGCCATATTATAGATCTATATTAAATCAACAATCTATTTAAAGTGTTTAGTTGAATAAGGAAAAAATACTTTAACTGATTCATTGCGATTCATTGCGGATGACACGGCAGCCGTGTCA
This sequence comes from Plebejus argus, assembly GCA_905404155.3. Lineage (NCBI taxonomy): Eukaryota > Metazoa > Arthropoda > Insecta > Lepidoptera > Lycaenidae > Plebejus > Plebejus argus. The sequence goes on from FR989942.1 coordinate 8,514,737, forward strand.
TTTAAAAAAAAAACTATTGTTTCTCCCTCAAATTACACTTAAGAAAAGAAATCACACCTCCACACTTAGGAAGGTCTGCTCTGAACAAAATCATCCTAATTTTCCACGTAGAGCATGTCTGTATGCTTCGTTTCGTTACATATTCGTACTTAGAAGTTCTGATATTTAATTTTGCAAGTATATCACATCCCTAGCAGGACGGCAAAGCAGGATAATGTGTGGGCTACGTCCATTTCGCAGGCCTGCACGGCGGACTGCAATGTAGGATAGTGAATGGGCCGCTTATAAAATATGACAATGTTTCATCTTTCAACTAAGAACGTCTGTACCTAGCTTAATATTTTTGACATTATCATGTAAATCATGTTCGTGAGTTCGAAGAAAAAAAAATAGTCTGTGACTCTGTGGTAGCTTGCTACATATATTAATCTGTGCTCTGTGGTTTACGCATCGTGGGACGCCTTTTTCGCGCTGTAATATTTTCTATTTGTTTCATAATTTAGTATAGAAGTGAGTTTTCTAATTTCGTGGTCGGATATTGTTGTCAGTTTATTAGTCCATTTATAACTATCTCTATTTCAGAACATGTCTGGTATTGCCAGTGCCCGTCTCGCCGAAGAAAGGAAAGCTTGGCGTAAAGACCATCCCTTTGTGAGTTACGTTTTGCATCCGCTACTGGTTATTGTAGTTTGTACTGGTGCCCTCCAAGTGATGCATTGAAAACTTATATTTTTTTTTATTTCAGGGTTTCGTTGCCCGGCCTATGAAAAATCCCGATGGATCTCTAAACCTTATGACATGGGAGTGTGCAATTCCTGGTAAAAAGGGAGTAAGTATCCATACTTTATTCTGGTAAAAACGATCAGGCGAATATGTCTTACCTATATCTAAACATTTGAGAAAATATTGTTTGTGATGCATTTATTAACCATACTTGAACTTTCAGACTCCATGGGAAGGTGGACTATACAAATTGCGTATGATCTTCAAGGACGATTACCCTTCCAGTCCACCAAAGTGCAAGTTTGAACCACCACTGTTCCACCCAAATGTCTATCCCTCTGGCACAGTATGTCTCTCTCTACTAGACGAAGAAAAAGATTGGCGTCCAGCGATCACAATCAAACAGATTTTACTCGGAATCCAAGATCTTTTAAATGAGCCAAATGTTAAGGATCCTGCACAAGCCGAAGCCTACACAATTTACTGGTTTGTACTAATAAAAATCTTTTGCAGTACTCTGTTTCTTTTGATAATAATAATTAAATATAACATTATGAAATTCAAACCTACAAGAAGCATGGAATTGAATACATTGTAACAACCAGATTTATGATTTGTTATTGATGATTTGGTTTGACTTTTATGAAGTACATAATAAGTTGGTCTAGAAATTTCTAAAATATTCTACATGCTCATGTGCTTTGAGTATAATATGAAATAAAAAGTACCACATGTTATACAGTAACAAAATGATCAGCTAATGAACTCAAGTTGATAACTTAAACTTTCTGTTTTAGAACCTATTTAGCTTACCTCCAGCTCCTAGGCAATTCGTTGAGTTGTGTTACATTGCCTTTGCATATATTTTTTTTTATTTCAGTCAAAACCGGCTAGAATATGACAAGAGAGTCCGAGCGCAGGCCCGAGCCATGGCTGCCACTGAGTGAATCTAACACATTCCTGTCACTATTTGGAATGATAAAAAAAGACTAATTTTAGTATCATACTTTGTAGCTTTAGTTTTACAGTACCTGCAATTAACCTATCAATCCCCGTACGTGCACCGGTGATCGCGATAACAATAGAATACAATGGCATTTCCGAGAATCGCCGATCGACAGATTAACCTAATTCATCAAGCCCCAAGCGGTCGCATGCAACCACGATAACAATAGATAAGCTATTGTGTCTCGTTTTTCCACGATCAACGGGTTAAGGTTGCTTCTACAGAATAATTTGTATGTAACATATTTTGATAATTGCAAGAATTGTAAACACTACTTTCAATGTAATGATTTTCAAATTAGTCTTTTTATATGTCTTAAGATATTAGTTTTAAGTAGGATAAAAAATTGGAGTTAAATTGCTGATCTAGCTCAGTATCTAAAGAAATTAACTGAATAGAATATCAAGTATTTTTAACTTCTCCTACATAAATTATTGCAGTATCTTCCTAACCATGTTTCAAACTTGTCATTCAAATATGCTGTGAGATAAACTTAATTTATTTGGAAACTTTGAAAGTATGTATAACAGATATAAAGTTTGTAAAATGAAACCATATCGCATAAACAAAATTCAGAAATGTAGATTTTTGCTGGCAAACAACAATAATTTTATTAAGGTTCTACAAGCCATGTTTCAGAATGTTTCAGAAGTCACAAAATACCTGTGTGACTGTATGTATACCAAATGACTGTTTTAAATTATTGTTTTATGATAGTCGGAGGTTACACGATCAATTTTTCATCAATCTGATCCATCAATCTGGTAAAGATTGACGAAAAATTGATCGTCTAACCCACGGGTTGATGATTGATAATTTTTTAATATGTACTTTTTTATAACCATCAATATTCCGTCAATCAGATTGATGGATCAGATTGATGAAAAATTGATCGTGTAACCTCCGACCAATGCATTAAGCTGTGCTTGCAAGTTGTTAGTATCAATGAAACAGAAACTTCGAGATGAATCTTACATTATTACTTTTAACTATTTTTGTATCTTTATGCTAATGTATCAAACAATAAACTTATTTAAAATCATGATATCTTATTAATCTAGTAGTTTAAGACCACTGATCTTTTAGTGCATTATAATATTATGCTTCATCAGCATTTATTTAAATTGATATTATGTAATAATTAATGCTGATGTGGATTCTGGTCTCACTATTTCTTGCAGAAAATCGCCTTAAAACTGTACCTATTTATGTATATCCTCACGGAATTAATAATAGGCAAAGTATTCGTTACTATTTTGTTTTTCTAGTCCATGAACATTAAACGCCCATGTGCGTTTGATTTGTATCTTAGTACCTATATACATAACTAAGCATAATATTATAGAACTCATCTAAATAAAATTTAATTAGATGAGTTCTAAAATCTATTTAGTGTGTCTTTTTATTTAAGTAAAATGGAAAACGAATACCTACATAAATTCAATATCTTTGACGATTGTCTCTTAGAGGTTAAACCAAGGTTAAACAATAGTTAACTCTAACTAAGCGTTAACTGACTAGACTAGTTTCACCAATACCAGTTAATCTTTGAATGATGAACTGGTTGTTATTGTTATTGCTATCTGACGTGTCAGTAGCCAATCAAATCTCGTCAAATCAAATCAAACTATTTAGTAACCAACTAGTAACATGCAGAATTACGGAACACACGTTTAGCTTGAGTTTTGACTTTTGTCCATGTACCGTACGGCGTACCTACCTTATCTTTGCCGGTTGTTGACTTGATGATTGAAAAAAAATAGATGTCAAATTAAGAATACAATCAACAATGAAGAAGAAGTAGAACTATGATAAATGATTCGAAAATATTTGTATTTTGTGGTATTTTAGGTAATTAAAAAATAAAACAAAACTTTGCATTTTTATCCCAATTAAGATAGTTTAAGGTTTATCTTTAGATCACATCATAATGGAGGACGAAGAGCATGATCCCAAAGAATACCGGTGGGAAACCGGCTACGAAAGAACTTGGTGAGCTTTTTTTTCACAAATACTTATACGGGTTTTCTTATTTTGTCAGGGGTAAGAATAAACTGCGGGACATTATTTAAGTTTTTCATATTACATTTTTGCTTGAATCAGTTAAACCCTGTACCTAACCTAAATAAGAAGGCAGAACCTAACCTAAAAGAAAGTAATTTTCCAATCTATCTAGCAAAAGGTCTAGAAAATCTGCTATTTAGTATTTAATGACTTAGTGGATTTGTTTATAATATTAATTTGATATGTACCTTTTAGGGAAGCAATTAAAGAGGACAAAGATGGTTTGGTGGAGAGCTTGGTTGCTGAATTTGCCCAAAAGCAGGCGAAGAGGGCAGCTGAGCCGCGGCGGGGGCCCGTGCGGCTCGGCATGATGCGACACTTGCTGGTCGCTATTGATTGTTCAGATGCTATGAATTCACAGGATTTGAAACCAACTAGATTTTTGTGCACATTGAAGGTACAAATTCTTAACCATCAGTTTTAGAAGTTGATATTAAATAATTTATCATCACAACATTTTTCAGTTGCTAGAGAAGTTTGTAGAAGAGTATTTTGATCAGAATCCATTAAGTCAGCTTGGTATTATATTGATGAAAAATAAAAGGGCGGAAAAAATTACAGAGCTCTCTGGAAATGTGAGGAAGCACATTAAAGCTTTACAAGGGTATGTTTTTTTAGACAGAATATTAACCCATCAACTCCCAAGCGGCACCAACAATTGAAAATCTATTATGTCTGTGTTTCCCACGATTGAGGTATTAAGTTTGTTAAAAAATAAAATAATAAGGTGTACCAGACAAACTTTGCAGGTTTAAGGTACATTATGAAATAGATATAAGTTAAAGTTGTATTGCTTAAATAAATAAATAAATAAAATAATAAATATAAGTAAATTTTATGTGACTATTGTCTTTGAGCAAAGTGTGGTTACTTTGCTTAGAGGCTTTTTGAACATTTTAGTGCCAGATTTAACTGTTATAATATGATTGCCCAAACACAGAGTATTCTCCCTATATGGATGGCCAACTTACAAATAGCAATTTTCTTTTTAGCCTATCAAATCTTAGTTTAACTGGGGAGCCTTCTTTACAAAATACCTTGGAGTTGGCAGGGAAAGTATTGAGACCGCTGCCAGGCCATGCTTCACGTGAGCTTCTTGTGCTATTCGCTTCCCTCACCACTTGTGACCCGGGAGATATTAATACAACAATACAGGTCAGTTTTTGTGGGCTTTCCATAATACTTTTACTTTTCATACAATAAAATATAAGCAATGATCATGTTTGTTATAAGTTACTGATTCCTAACTGAACAAACATATGGTTGATCGACAAACATTTTAAATACAATTGGGGTATATTCATAAGCTGCCTTGCATTTTGTAAAAAGTGTAATTACCGTTTCAACTTTCAGGCTTTAAAAACAGATGGCATCAGATGTTCTCTAATTGGTCTTGCAGCAGAAGTGCGCATCTGCAAAAAGCTGTGTCAAGACACCACTGGAGAATATGGGGTATATTAATATTTTCAATTACATAAACAGTATTTACTGGTATTATAGAACAATTTTTTATTGGTGCTTAATTTGCAGTAATTTTTAAGTATTAAAATATGTCCTTGTATAATAATTAATAATATTAAATATTAATTCTTTATTTTTTTAAATGGCTCCTTTATGAGTTGCCACAGTCATCAAAACACTTGTTTTATAAGTATTGTGTGAAAAAAAATAAAAAACTCTTGACACATTGATAACGCAAATAAAATCGGCCAAGTGCGAGTCGGACTCGCGCACGTAGGTTTATTTTAATATTATTATTATTATTAATTATTAAAGTACACATATATTTAAGGCCTTTGTAAAAATTTCAAGTGCCTATCTATTGCTATTATTTATATCGATAAAAAAAGGCAGAAAAAACCACGTTTGTATGGCAGCCCCCCTTGAATATTAATATTATTTTGTTTTTAGTATTTGTTGTTATAGCGGCAACAGATATACACAATCTGTGAAAATTTCAGAAGTCTAGCTATAGCAGTTCTTGAGATACAGCCTGGCGACAGACAGACAGACAGACAGACAGACAACGAAGTCTTAGTAATAGGGTCCCGTTTTTACCCTTTGGGTACGGAACCCTAAAAAATGGTCACTTTTTCGACCTTACAATAATTGTTTCTATTTTTCCTTTGCTCTAACAAAATTTCCGTAAAGACACCCCTTCGGGGCAGTAAATATTATAATAGTGGTAAAATAAATATGTAATAATGAAATAAAAAAAAGTCCTGAGGCGTGAATCGTGATGGACTTATTAAGTTTGTAGATTAAGATGTTAACAACCTTGTACGCGAACGCCGATTTGTTGTATCTGGGATGTCCGCCAAGTTGGATTTAAGTCACATGACTATTTTTTCGTATTCCTGGCAGCAAACCCTTTCATTGATACCCATATCATGGGCGTGTATTTCAAATAGCCTGTCCGCTTTGTAATGAGTAATGACGTTTCTTAGCTAGTCATATTGTATTGTCATCAGAACTCAGAGCGTGTGCAAAATATCTTCAGGTCATCGAAGACCGGGAACTTAGAAGTGGGTCAAATTAAGATTACAAGACTTTCTTACATACATAGATTACATAGTTACAAGTGAGGCTAATAAAGGCGTGTTAAAAAAACTGTGTCTCTCATCTCAGGTAGTACTCGACGACGTCCACTACCGGTCGTTGTTGCTGGGCCATACGACGCCGCCGGCCCGCGCGCGCGCCGCCGACGCGGGACTCGTCAAGATGGGTTTCCCGCACACCCCGCCCCCAGACCACGCCGATAGCGCCGACCCGCCCATCACTGTCTGCATGTGGTAATTCCTTCTCTTTTTTTAAATCAGGATTAGGACCATAGAAACCATTACTTACTTTTGTTCCATAAAGCATTTTTGCTTAGTGTGGCCTACATGGTTCTTACCAAACTAGAAAATCTCTGTGTCGACTCCACTGGACCACGAAAGCGCTATGTGACGATGAATTTCAAAAGCTATCTTGAGATAGTTTTAAAATTCTCAATATAATTTTCATATGATATAATTTTCAGTTTTGATATTCTCAATATTATATTTAATTATATTGAGAATATCAAAACTGACAACTGACAACCCAAAAATGTTACACTAAAACAATTCTTCTCATGTATAGCCACTTGGAAGAAGGCGATGGGGTCGGCGGCGAGGGGGAGGGGCACCTGTGTCCGCAGTGCCGCAGCAAGTACTGCGCGCTGCCCGCACAGTGCCGCACCTGCGGGCTCACGCTCGCCTCCGCGCCGCACCTCGCACGGTGAGACACGCACGCACGCATACATGCACGGACACGCTTCAAATGCGTACGCAACGAATACGTGCGCACGTAATGTTTACGTATGAGCACGCAACGAATACGTACGCGCACGCAGGGTATACATACTGAAAGGGCGAATTAAAATCTAAGGCCCTAAGCTTGTTTCACCACTTCCTGATAAATGCCGAATAGGCTATCCACCACATAACTTGACAGATAAAGTATGGAGAATCTGTTAAAAAAGTTGTGAATAGCCCATTTGGCACTTTATCAGGAAGTGGTGAAACAAGCCCTAAGTGTTGCAAGCGGATTATGATTATATTTTTATGTATTATAGACGTGTATACCTGGCATAACTTCATCAGAAGCAGCTGGGCCAATTTTGTTGAAAAGTGTGCTTATCATGTATGTAGAATCGGCCAACGTTTATTCATGTTGTAACTCGTGCAGATCCTACCACCACCTGTTCCCCGTGGAGCCGTACGAGGAGGTTGCTAACGAGGGCCAGGCGCAGTACTGCTACGGCTGTCTCAGAAACTTCACAGACCAGGACAAACAGGTAAGGCCGTTTGTGCATTACACGGAATTTTACTGTCCGGCGTTCATAACTTTCACGTTTGCCATATCAAAATGTAAAAAATCGGGATACCGCACCGCGCCGGATGGTGAAATTCCGAGTAGTGCATAAACGCCCTAAACTTATTATGAAATAGAAAATATTGCGTAATGTTGCAAATGTCACAAAAAATCAAATTACATTAGCTATGTCCACATTATGCAATTTCATCTTCAATTTTCTTCATCTTCTTTTTATTCAACTTTCGTTTGGCATATTCAATAATTGAATGCGTCAAAATCCACCCGCGTTGAAAGAAAATGTGTCATATAATAGCGCTACGATTTCAACGCGCGTCACGGGCATGCCTCACGTTCGCTGTTGACTGCGCTATAACGCATGCCCTTGACGAACAGAAAAAGGCACAATGTGGACAAAGCCAATAGCTATGTCTACATTGTGCCCTTTCATCTTCAATTTTCATAATCTTTTGACATTCGAAATGTTAAAAGATTATGAAAATTGAAGATGAAAGGGCACAATGTGGACATAGCTATTGGGCCTTTTTCTGTTCGTCAAGGGCATGCGTTATAGCGCAGTCAACAGCGAACGTGAGGCATGCCCGTAACACGCGTTGAAATCGTAGCGCTCGCTATGACACATTTTCTTTCAACGCGGGTGGATTTTGACGCATTCAGTTATTGAATATGACAAACGAAAGTTGAATAAAAAGAAGATGACGAAAATTGAAGATGAAATTGCATAATGTGGACATAGCTAATGTGGATAAAGCCAATTAGTATCTTGACGTCACACCCTACCGTAAAAGCGTTTTCGTCAGTACAAATTATAAAATCATATTTTCAAATCGACTTTATTTATCAATTATAAGCTTTTATTTGTCAGGGTTATTTTACCCTTATCCGATTCCCTAGACATGGGCCAAAACGCGCCACCCCGGCAAGTGCGCCATATAGATATAATTTCACTGCTGATTGGAAATCAGAGACACGCCTTTGTCCAATGAAATTCAATACGAGTCACGTAGCCTAACAACTTACTTGCGTCAGGTTATTGCAGGTAATCGTAAAGAGGATATAACAATATTTTTTGCAAGTTCTCTAATGTTTTCACTTATTAAAATAATGCAATTTTTCAAAAATCATTACATAATTTTTGACATAATATAAAACAGTTATAGATCTTGTTAGCAACTATAATCACGTGAAAACCCCCTTAAATCTAAATCCTCATTCTTCAGATATACCGGTGCCCCCGGTGCTGCGAGGTGTACTGCTGGCAGTGCGAGGGCGTGGTGGGGGCCGCGCTCCACGTGTGCCCCGCCTGCGCCGCGAGGCCCCACCTCTACCAGCGCCTGCCTGACGCCGCTTCTGCATCGTGAGGCCCCACTCCAGCTTAAGAGTCAGTTCACACGGCGCGTTGCGTCAGCGTTGCGTCGACGCAGCGCTGCCGTTTGAGGCACAGCCGGCCACACCACACGGGCGCTGCGTCACCGCAGCGTTATTACGAAGCAGTTTAAACGTCAACACCCCCTCCCGCTTCGTCTCGGGGGCTGCTGTCCGTCATGTGTGCGTTGCTACGACGCAGCGCGCCGTGTGGACTGGCTCTTACATGAGGTCCCACCCGATAACCTACTTGAGCCTCCGCTTGAGGCTTGTGAAGACCACTTGAGTCTCGGTATTCCTAAGCGCCGTCCGAGGCCGCATTTGTTCTTCGTATGTATGCACAGTATTGCATCGAGGAAATTGATTCCCAGGCAGTTGACGGACCTACGTCATGTGGTCTACTTACGTCAAATCAATGTTAGCTGTAATAATAATTGGTCGGCTAGGTTTAACGTAACACGACTAAATTACTTAGGTCCGCCATCTGCCCATAAATCAAATCCCTGATAGTACTTCATCTAACTTATCTACTTGGACTCAAGTTTATCTTGTTAGTGTTTCTGGGAGATGCAAATAATGTTTGAAACTTTGTAAATATTTCGTGTGTAAATAGATAATACAATAAAAATTTTTTATAATATTTATGTTTTATTCGTATCACAATTCAATACATAAAAATAGCCGCTGATCATTCAGTCAACAGTTTTTAATGTCTTAACTAAAATGTTTTGTTTTTCTACAAAATGCCGGTGTAAGTAACTTGGCAGAATACGGTCAAGTTTTTCTTTTTGTGCGAATTACATAACATAGTTTTTTTGTTCCTAAACTTAAAATGTAACTTTTTGTAAGTGGAAGTTGACGGCAAGAAAATAGTTATACGTACATAAATGTTTTGCCGCATGTATAACATTGTCATGGGGATATGGCTGCCAAGTTGTCAATCGAAATAACGACAGCGTTAGTTTTTGATGTCACTTTACAATATAGCGGCGTTAGATCTGATTTGGACCACGCACCAAAACAGCCTTGTGACTTGTGATTCCGTAGTAAAAATACCTATTTGAATTAGACGGTTACTACACAAGGCAATGCGGTTTATATTAAGCCCCTATTTATTAATATTACATATTATAAATTATTATCGTTATTTAAATATGGTCATTTTATAAATCACAGACGTAAACTTTAATCACATTCAATTTTATATTCGTAAGTATACTATAGTCCAAGCCATGATGAGGAGCAGACACGGTCCAGCATGAATTTTTGTGACTCCATTCATGGTTTAAACCATAAGGCGCTTTGCAGACGACGGGGCGGGGCGGGCCGGTCAGCCACGGACATGCCGCGCCGCCAGTGCGCGCCGGGCACCTGCAGCGCGGTCTTTTTGCCCGCCGTGTGGGTTGGTTATATATGATTCCCTTTGTGCTATCGTTCGCCGCGAAATTGACCGGCCCGCCCCGCCCCGTCGTCTGTAAAGCGCGTTAGTAAGTATATGAAATTATTCACTAAATAAATCGGACGATCTATATTCTATATTGAATAATATGCGGTCCGGATAAATCCACATCTACATGTCTGCGGATATGTCTGCACTCTGCAGGGGCAAAAGCAGATGAATTCGTCGACATGTAGAGGCGGCTTAAGACAGTTATGTGCCCGGATATAAAGCATACCTATTACACTGACAACAATAACACAACGGAGGACGCCACAACATATAAAGATCTAAATGCAATTTTAACATCATCTAAAATCCATTATTTTTGGGCATTGCTTTTGTAAAAGCAAAAAAAAAAACTGAATAAAATGAATGAGTTTTCAATGCGTTACAGAAAACTATTATAATATTTCTAGTCTAAACATCTTAGCCACATTAGCAGTAGATTGCCTTAAACTGTTGTTGATTTTAGATGACGTTATATTTAACGTCAGCTTTCCGTAGTTACGGAATCTACGCTTACGCGTAGACAGCTTATCACAGTGTGACAGTGGCCTAACAAAACTTTCTACTTACATCACATTTTTTTAAGTAGCTTCTCAAATAACAATTAATATAAAGCAAGGTTTTGATTAGAGAAGAAAGGAATACGTTTTCAGTATGCGTAATTAACATAATTCACCAAATAAGGCGTCTCCCAGACAGACGCGGCCTGCGGTGGCGGTAGCGGTGGCGGTCAGTTAGATGACTTGGGCGCGTGGCCGCGTATGTCTGTGTCGTTCCTAGAACTCTCAAGTCATCCAACTGACCGCCACCGCGACCGCCACCGCAGGCCGCGTCTGTCTGGGAGACGCCTAATCGTTGGTCCTCGAGATATACAAGATGCAACGTAGTTATGCTAGGGCTTAGGGCCAACCCATATGTACCACAACCACACGACAACCACACGACAACCACACCACGTGGTCGGGCGTATATTTCGTATAGTAATTGAACTGGACTGTTCACACGTACCACATTTAGCAGTCGTTGTCGACCACTTGTGTGATACCGACCACATCGCAACCACAAGCGAACTAGTGGTCGACCACATCGCAACCACAACGTTGCGTCGATGCAATGACAGTGCGGGCACCGCCCATGCTCTTCCTCCCTCCGTTTCATTGACTTTCGTACGTATAACCAATCGCGATAACGCAACCACGTCGACATTTTGTCGGTACCACAACGCAACTACAAAAAGCTGCAGCGACACCATTCACACGTAACCACTGCTCGACGACATTTTGTCGTTGCGATGTCGTGTGGTTGTAGTACGTGTGGGTTGGCCCCTAGAGTCTGTAAAAAATAACGATGCACAGAATAATTGATACATATTTAAACATTTTATATGAAGTCCTGTGTCTCGTCGTTTGAACTGCCAATAAGTTACTGGCCCAATATTATTGTATCATAAATAGAAAATTGTAGATATAAAATTGGTATTAAGTAACATTTTAACATAGATACATTATATATTTTTAATATACTGTATAATTATTACAGTATATTATTAAAAATTAAAATTAATCTACATCTATAAACACATCAAAATGCTTCGGCTACGAGCGACCGTTTTTGGCGCTCAATATACAATATAGCAAATCTACCTCACAAAAGAACCTATAAATTCATCGCAAAGATCTACACCATAGTAAGTAGGTACAGATGAGTGTCTTCAGACGTTCTGGCCCTCCCCTTTTTTCCGCGTCACCCACAGTATATTCGGTTTCTGGTAGTACTGCTCTATCTGTATCAGCGATTTGCCCTTCGTCTCCGGGAGAAGAAGGAATAAAATGACCGTCGCGAGCGCTGCGGAGGCGCCGAATACTCCGAACACTCCCGACATTCCCATCTCTGTCTTCATGACGGGAAAGAGCTTAGTGAACCCAAACAGGACGGCGTTAAACAGGCAGAAAATGTAGCCGCCGCAGAGCCCGCGGACTTTCGTTGGTAAGAGCTCCCCGATCATGAGTCCTGGGAGGAGGAAGAAGCCCAGGGTGTTGAAGGCGACGTAGCCTAAAATGAGGAGGGGCGGCATGATGCCTGTACCTTTACCCCAGTACAGGAGGTAGGTAAGGCCGAGCGTGCAGGCAGCGGTGCCCAGCCCTGACACTAGGACGAGAGCTCGTCGCGTCACCCTCAGCAGCAGGATGCAAGCGAGTATTGTCACCGCCAGGCGAACGATCGCACTCGCGTTGGCTGCCATCTGGAAGAAAAAAGTTATTAAATCTTTATAGCGAAGGTTCAAGGCAAAGACTAACCGCTAGACTGCAAGACTAAAACAGTTATTGTCTGTGTATGTCTCTGTCTCCATGTAATTTGTTTATGGTCGCCATACACCATCCTTCCTATCGTCCAATCGGCATGACGCTACCGATTGGATCAGTTAGAACTGACCGTGTGTGGGAGTGGATTGGCATGAGTCATGCAATGAGCATGAGGCATAGGAAAGATGGTGTATGGCGACCATTAGCGTCAATCTTAAGTCGTGTCTCAAGTGGGCTAGCCCTTACTTGTGTTTTGAGGGATGTTTGAAAGTTTTCCATAACCGGAGTAGCATAAAATGTAGATAACTTAAAAAAGCGAGGTCTATAGCAATTTGCAATAGTATTTTATTACGGTTAGGCAGAGGTTACACATCAGTATTTCATCAATCTGATCCATCAATCCTGATGAACAATTTTTCATAAATTTTTTTAAATAATTAAACATGAATTAACATCAAGAACCTCAAACCTGCATTATAAAATGTTAAGGTTCTAGATAAATATTGCTATCTATTTATATATCTTTACTGAAATTGCGTAGGAGTAGGAAAAAGAAACAATGCATAACCTAAAATACTTTCGTTTTGCATTTTTCTTTCTTTTCCCATTTTACATGTACCTAATATGTACCTATGTACCTATAGGCTATATCCCCGCTGAGTAGTATGCGTGCGAGTTATTGATTCGATCGTAATTGAGAGATTACGTAGAGTGCACTTGACAATATACCTACGTACAGGCCTAGTACCTATAAATAATACAGTAGACTATCTTTATAATATCATACCGCTCGACTCAATTTCGATTCACAAGTGCTTGTTGTAGTTGAAAGACATGCAGAGTGCAGACCCTATAATAAATGGTTTTCCGAATGCGGGCCCACACCCCCATGCGGACCCTATCAACCAGTGAAATTGCGCCATTACAGATTGTTAAGTTTTTCGCGCGCGCCTAAAACTTGTCTCTATGTTCCAAAAGTTTAGTTTCATGGACATGATAAAGTTACTGTATTGTATGAATTTGTATTGTGATTTACGTAATCGTGATACGGATGAGCGCTTATCACTAGATTTCGTGTCAAGTTGAACTAGCTTATTATACGTCCCCCAAAATACAGGAAAATACTTATAATACCTACTTTAGGATATGTATGTGTTACTTGTAGAGAGTTTACTGTGAAAGTAGCAGCGCTGAAAGTATGGGGAAACTCGTGATGCTGCACATACAAAAGTGAAAAAAAAATTTTTTTTGGTCTTTCAGCGCTGCTACTTTCACAGTGACACGTACACACCCTAAAGTATTATCGCTTAGTTTTGTTACACCTGTATTATATAAATTTTATGTAGATAATGGAATTTTCGTAACATTAATTATTTAACAATGTTAGGGTAATTCCGCTGTACTCACGAATAAATTTTTAATATTTGGCCACGCTGTACCGAAAAAAATAATTTATCGCTCAGAAACCGAACACAAAAACCATCCAATTTTTTCTAGGACTGAAAGTATCTCCATACCACATTAAAATCGGTTCAGCCGCAAAGCCGTGAAGACGTTTAGGTACCTCTTTCGCAATTAACTATAATGTAGTATCGACATTTTTGCTTATTGCCGACACAAGGTGGTCCAGAAACCAGATTTGACCCGCCTCTTCAGCGGCTACAAGATTTCGTCTGATTTTGACATTGGGAAGTAGGCCATGGCAACAACTATGTGAAACGTATTTTGCATATCAATAAGCTAGTTTTTGTGCACGAAACGATTGCACGAACGCTAGTCGCTGAACCGCTGAAGTACATAAATAAGAAGGTAGTGTCTAGTTAGAGTTAGAACTGCGCTTAAAATAAATTAGTAATTTAATAGTTTTGGGCCCAGAATTTAGAAGGGGAAAAGGACAAAAATAAAGTAAGTTAGGCAGTTTACGATGCAGACGTTGGGCTCTAATTTCTAAGCTTTTTTTGAACAGTTAAAATGGAGAAGATAGTACCTAGGTACCTATAGGTAGAGTTTTATAGTCACTACTCTATTTAGGGATCTGGGATAGTTTTTATCCCGAAAAATATACGGTTTCCGCGTAATAAACGAATTTCATTGCTGCGAGGTTGTGGCCTGCGGGCTGCGGGCATAAAAAAAACAAGGACGTATGAAAACTAGTTTTTATAGGTCCTGGATGCGACGAAATTGTTTCATGTTTAGGTTATGTCAACTCAACGTTACATAATATAAATCAGAAGAAACGTTACACAACGCAACTTTAGGTACCTACATGACGTTACACAAAACAACAAAATTACCTACGTACCATTCATCTGCCTATATCAACTTCTCTGATAAAATAGTCATTACAGAATTAATTTTTGTGCGACTGCTAAACTTACATGCGGCGGCATCGATCCTCCCGCTTCGTCCACGATATCCACCGCGTAGAATATGACCACGTAGCTGCCCGACAGGATCTGGAGCATGTTGAAGGCGTTGATGAGAAGCAGGGGTTTGAGCACAGGGGGCCGGAGTACCGTCGCCAGGAACCGTACCCGCTCCTCCCCCCGCGCCTTCTCTTTCTCCCGGGCGGAGATCAGCTCGTGGAGTTCACGCTGGGCCTGAGAATTTGTATTCAAGAAATTCAAGCTCTAGTTTTTTAACAAATCCTACTTTTAAGATGACTTTCCGATGCTAGTCTAGATATAGTAAAGCCTAGTTCATAGTGGTATTTTATTTGAATTTTTGTCGGTTAATGCGATTGCTTGCCGCGAGTAGGTATCGGAAAGTCACCCTTAGATGTGGAAGTTTGTAAAACGGATGTTGGTTTAATTTAAGTACTGTTTTACTGATGTATGTAAGTACAAAATAAGTAAGCATTTTCCTGAACTAAAGAATAAAACTGCAATAGTTTTACATTAATATTTAGTAGCTGTACATAAGATGAAATTATTTTGCTAAATATTATAATATAGCTATTAAGGACATTATTTATGAATATTTCATGCATATTTTAGTATAATTTAGAATGCTGTTTCTTATGTTTATAATAAGATTTTTCGGTAATTTGTGGTAGGTACTGTATATTAAAATGAAACAAAGACTATAAACGTATTTTTACTGCTACAAAAAGAGGTTTTAAACAGAAACGGAGGGCTATTTATAAATGTAATTTATAAATAGCCCTCCGATTACGAGAAATGTAATTACTTAACTTTAATTCAATGAAAAGTTTGACATAAAACTGGAGAATATGTTAAATTCTTTATTGAATTAGAATTAAGTAATCGTTAATACTCTCTGAATGCGGCCTTAAAGGTTGAAACTTGGATTATATTGTAAAGAAAACTTACGAAAAAATCTTGAGTTATTAATCTGCTCAATAATAGAGTCTTAAAAATATCGGTTTAGGTGTAATAAACCCTTTTTGCAACGTTGTTGCCAAATTTTATCTTAGTTTTATCGCAAAAATAAACATCGCTACATTATCGAAGTTAGGGACAGAAGAATAGCTGCCCTTGGTAGAGCATCGACCTGTGTAGATATTTTTAAGACGCATTGAATCTTTTTAAGGTGTTTAAAGTTTTTTAATTTTATCGTCGTTTTAATGTCTTTTTAGAACTGAAACATTTTTTTGTGTATGATAGTGAGCCACATGTATAATCAGAGGCGGCGCAAGGCGTGGGCGGTGTGGGCGACCGCCCACGGCCTCGCGCCCCTTGGACAGCGCGTTTTTTTAGGATTTACGAGTATCAAAAAAACAACAAAATCTGTCTTCTTGCATCATCCATCAGGGGTGAGAGGCCTCGCAAAATATATTTTGCCCACGTACAATTTTATGTCGATTATAGAGGTATACTGATTAGTACACATTGTCACTAATAAGTTTATAACACTTACTTTTTACCCTCATTACAAGGCAATAGGATTTTAAACTATACTTCATCTATGCTTTAATCCTACAGCTTAAAACGCTTCAAGTTACAACTTAAACCGCATTAACTCTACTAGAAGGTCAATCGCTTCTCACTTAGCCTATAGAATTGAACCAAACACTCACGGTATCTGGGTCGCCGCGGAGTCTCGCCATTGCTGCCATAGCATCATGAAACCGGCCGCGTCGCGCAAGCCAAGTTGGGCTTTCGGGCGAGAAGCATAAGGCCGCGAATGCCAGGCACGGGAGCACTATGGAGAGATGCGCCACTGATCGCCAGGACATGGCTCCGCCGAGGGCATACACGTACAGCACTCCAAGCGAGTACGCGACAAAAGGTGTTCCGATGAGTAGACCTCGTAATCTCGGCTCTGATATTTCACCGAGGTACACCTGAAACAAATAATATATATAACAAATAATATAAAGTATATCAAGCTTTTGTTTACATTTAGTCAATGTTAATTCAATTCAATTCAATTCATTTATTTCAGATTTTCATCCATAGTGTTAGTTGCAACAATAGGCCCTTATTCTAGTGTTAGTAAAAAATATAAAATTAATAATTAAATTCTTAAATATATGGGAACCGCGCTATCGGAGCATGGAGCTGCACCCAATGCTTCAACAATACGGAATCCCACCTGCTGCCCAACACATTCAGGAGTCTGTTTGGACTGTTTTGCACACGCGACCAGAGCGAGGCACATCTCAATAATAGCCTCATGTTTGTATTAATCCAAAAAAGTATTTAAACAGTTGTGTCCCCGTAAAAGTGCCCAAAAAGACTTCCAAAAACACGATTTTTGGGCAAAATTTGTGAGTTTAACGACCTCACAGCCATACCTGCTAAATAAATTAATAAGCGATCAAATATATACTGCACCCGAGCTCTGAGAAATCGCGAGTTGAGAAGTGGGCGAGTGTAGAGCCACGCTCTACTAGCTATCGGGGTATTCACTATTCTCCCTTAATTTTTTTAACAAAATATGTTTTCTGATTGTTATTATGCATGATGATGATGAGCATAACATTGTTCTTAAAGGAAGAACCTTTCTATGACTCATTAAAAAAACACAAAGATGTTTGACCTGTGACGGCGCGGCGAGGATGCCCACAGCGAACCCGCACACCACTCTGCCCAGGAGTATCAGTATGTGGTGTGTGGCCGTGCCTATGATGATCCAGCCCAGCACCAGGGGGAGGGTGGAGGCCTGCAGAGTCCGCTTCCGGCCTATCGCCTCCATGACAGGACCGGACAGCATTGAGCCGAGCGGCGTCGCGGCAGAGTGGATGCTGGCTGAAAAATTTACCATACATTAGACCATACATTTTTGACACACGTAATATATCAAGTACTAAATAACGTCTGCAACTCCGTTGCGACATAATTCGTGTATCGCGCCGGAACCGTACATTTTTCGCGATAAAAAGTATTCTATAATCTATGTCCTTTCCCGGGACTCAAAGTACCTCCATGACAAATTTCAGTAAAATTGGTTCAGCGCTTTGGGCGTGAATAGGTAACAGAGACAGACAGACCGACATACACTTTCGCATTTATAATATTAGTATGGATGGAGGTTTTCTCTTGTTTAAAACGTAGTATAAAACTATTATTGATAGCTTTCTTTCGACTTTCAAAAGTCTATAATATTAATCATATTATTATGTTATGTTTATTGTGTGGATCTTAAACAGATCTTAAAAGATCTATTAATATAAAGGTTGTGTCAAAAATATGTTAAATGTAAAGTTTTGAGCGCCTGCTCATGTTTGTAGTACCTAGGTCCTAGAGCTACGTCTTAATATGTCGCAACTCGCAATGTAAGTTTGCAGCTCGCAACATAATTACATAACTAGTAACTATAGCAAAACATTTCGGTATGGGTCAATAAAAAATCGGCTAAGTGCGAGCTGGACTCGCGCACGAAGGGTTCCGTACCACTATAGAGCAAAAACAGGAAAAAAATGTATTTTTGTATGGGAGTCCCCCCTAATTATTAATTTTATTTAATTTTTATTATTAATAATTATTAAAGTATAAATAAAACTGAGTATTTTGTGAAAATTTCAGGTGGCTACCTGTTGTCATGATTGACACCGAGCAAAAAATGTTTAAAAAATCACGTTTGTTGTGCCCCCTTAAATGTTAAATTGATTTTGTTTTTAGTATTTGTTGTTATAGCGGTAACAAATCTGTGAAAATTTCAACTCTCTAGCTATTACCGTTCTTGAGTTACAGCCTGGAGACAGACAGACGGACAGACGGACAGACATCGAAGTCTTAGTAATAGGGTCCCGTTTTTACCCTTTGGGTACGGAACCCTAAAAATCCGTGGATGGAAATGTTTCTCTCTCTATAGAATTTCTCCTAAAACTATCCCTTAGAAAGTTTGAATTGAAAGATGATGCAATGTTATGATTTTGTGACAAGAAAACCAGAATTATCATGGCAAAGTGGTAGCAGATCGAGTTCGGCCAAATTAATTAATCGTAAAGTATTATTACGTCATTTTTGTCGTTTGGTCAAAAAGACACATTCAAGTGTTAATTATTCTTCTCTTAGGTTCATTATTTATAATTTATAATGTAAGATGTTTATGACAGTAGCGGTCAAGTATAATTTACAACAAAATTACATATTCTAAGCACAAACTTATCGCGTGATTCTCTACAATTTTGTAGTATGATCGTTGAAGTAACTTGTTACATAAAATATTGTAAGTATTTTCCCTTTGTAATCTGTTTTCGTATTCAGGTAAAACATATTAATTATTATATTGTGTAAATTACCGTTAGTGCTTATTTCTTTCGTATTTACAATAAAGATGTATTGGGTGTGTAATATGAGCGTGTAAATATTGTCGAGATGTAAGTAAATGGAAATGAAGTATAATTTATCCTTTGACTGCAGACCTCTAGGTATTAGCATATCTGGCAAATTGTGAGTTATTTAAATAATCATCTTATTGTTATCTATAATCAGTTTTTTTAATTAATAGAAAATGGTTATATAACTCATAAATACATTATAAACTAGCGACCCGCCCCGGCGTCGCACGGGTATAAAATATATAAAGCCACTGAAAAAATGATTAAAATCGATATCCTTCACGTGGTCTACTTCTTATCTGTGCCAAATAACATAAAAATTGCTCCAGTAGACTTTCGCGAGACGGCGAGGTTTGCCCTTTCAAATAATTTCCCTCGTTTTTTCCACATTCTCCTATTATTCTTAGCGTGATAAAATGTAGCCTATAGCCTTCCTCAATAAATGGGCTATCTAACACTGAAAGAATTTTTCAAATCGGACCAATAGTTCCTGAGATTCGCGCGTTCATGTTAGCCCTTTCAAATAATTTTCCCCGTTTTTTCCACATTTTCATCAATTTCTTCGCTCCTATTTAGTCTTAACGTGATTAAATATATCCTATGGGCTATCTAACACTGAAAGAATTGTAGCTACCTATCGCTGCACAGTGCACTACGAGCCCTTATCCTTATCTACAGACAGAGAGAGACGCACCGATACCATGTCGTCCGTCCCGCTCACACTCATTAACACCTTACTTGTAATCTAAATATAGCTCAGCTGAAAATAAACACATTCCTATTCCGATCATTGGTGTTTTAATACGTCTCTACCTCCGAATATATATCACAATAATAAGTAGCACCGTACATCGCTACATTGGTGACCCCGAGCAAGAAGAAACATAGGAATCAAGAACTAAGAAGCAAGAAAAATGTCCGAGGGAAGTGAAGCAGCCGGCGCCCACGAGAATGTCAACCCACCGACGCAACCGCCTCAGTCACAAGAAACCCACGAGCTCGGATCCATCGCCCTAAGCCTTCGTGTACCACCATTCTGGCGCGATCGTCCCAGATTATGGTTCATCAGTTTCGAAGCCGCAACCCACGACCTGAAGAAGAGCCAAGCCCAACTTTCCCAGATGGTTATCGCCCAGCTAGACAAACAAGATGTCGAACAGATCGCCGATCTTCTCTACAGTCCGCCAGCCCAGAACCAGTACAAAATCCTGAAAGAACGTCTCATCTCAGTCTACGAAGAAAGCGAAGGACGTCAATTTCAAAAACTACTACAAGAAATGGAACTTGGAGATCAGAGGCCTACTCAATTACTTCGTCGCATGCGCAATCTCGCGCGCGACAAAGTTCCTGACTCAACATTACGTCTTATGTGGATGAATCATCTTCCCGCACACGTCCGCTCGGTACTCGTAGTAAGTGACACTATCAGCAAGACCGCCGCTCTCGACGAATTAGCACTTCTCGCCGACAAAATGCTGGAACAAAATCAAGAAATCTCCGCCGTCGCCTCAACGTCATCGTCGTGTTCACCTGCAAGCCGAGATCCGGAACTCCTAGAAGTCATAAAACAATTAACAAACGAAATCGCCGAACTCAAGTCGTCGCAACATTACTACAGAGGCCGCTCACCGTACAGATCGAGCCGTTCTTATCGCTTCCACTCACGCGATAGAAACAATAAACAACAGCGCCTGCCGTCTCGCTCGCACGAACGGTGCAGTACTCCATCGCCGTACTGTTACTATCATCGCCGCTTCGGAATTAACGCAAGAAGATGTACAACTCCGTGCACATTTAATGAAGAAAACAAGTCGTCGGAAAACTAAGGAGAACGTTAGCAGCGGCGGAACCTAACGTATCAAGCAAATCCTACCGCCTTTTTATCACTGACAAGAGAACAAGGCTTCAATTTTTGGTTGATACCGGCGCCAATATTAGCGTAATACCGAGAACAAAAGGATCCAAAATTAAATCTCTTTCATTCAAGTTATACGCCGCCAATAATACAACAATAGCAACATACGGAGAGAAGACGCTCGAACTCGACTTAAATTTACGAAGACCATACAAGTGGAAATTTATCGTAGCAGATGTCACAAAACCAATCCTTGGCGCAGATTTTCTCAATTTCCACAATCTAATAGTCGATTTAAAAAACCGTCGACTAATAGATAATATTACCAACCTCACCGTGGCAGCTCCAGCGACCAGCACGAAGATACCTACAATAAGAAGCATCGACCAGCATCAGTCTTACCACGACATCCTGGCCGACTACCCCGGTACTACTCGTCTGTCCGCCATGAAACTTAACACCAAGCACAACGTAGAACATGTCATAGAAACGACCGGACCGCCTATATACTGCCGAACGAGACCACTACCGCCGCACAGATACAACGACGTGAAGAACGAATTTATCAACATGATGCAACAAGGATTATGCCGGCCAAGCAAAAGTCCTTGGGCGAGCCCACTGCACGTCGTAGCGAAGAAAAATGGAGATCTACGAATATGTGGTGACTATCGTCGACTAAACTCAGTCACTACACCCGACCGCTATCCGATCCCGAGACTTCGTGACTTCACCAATCAGCTGTCTTCAAAGGTAATTTTCTCCACGATCGACTTAAACCGAGCTTACCAGCAAATACCTATCACGGAAAAGGACATAGAGAAAACTGCAATCACAACGCCGTTCGGACTCTTCGAATTTCCCCGAATGTGTCCCGGATTAAGAAACGCCGGCCAAACCTTCCAAAGATTTATTCACGAAGTACTCCGAGGACTCGACTACGCATTCCCTTTCGTTGATGACGTCATATTAGCATCGGAAAATGAAAATCAACATCGTCAACACCTACGAGAAGTACTACAACGATTCGAAGAATACGGCATTACCATAAACCCGTCTAAATGTGTTTTTGGTCAGCCGCAAGTGAAGTTTTTGGGCTACACAGTCTCTCAAGAAGGTATCAAACCGCCGGAAGACAAAATTCAAGCTATTATCGATTACCCAAAACCATCCAATATTGAAGAACTCCGACGTTTTCTCGGTATGCTTAATTATTATCGAGAAAACATACCTAAAGCCGCCGACATACAAGCCCCGCTCAACTCATTTCTACACAACTGCAAGAAAAAAGACAAGACGAAAATTCAGTGGACCGAAGAGGCAAATCAAGCTTTCATGAAATGCAAACAAAGCATTCAAGAAGCCGCCATTCTCGCTCACCCACATCATTCTGCCTCACTCGCACTCATGTGCGACGCATCTGATAAGTGCGCGGGAGCCGTGCTACAACAATACATAAACAACCGATGGCAACCACTTGGATATTTTTCGAAGAAATTTTCCGACGCACAAACGAAGTACAGCGCATTCGACCGAGAGCTCACTGCAATATACATGGCTGTCAAACATTTCCGAAAAATATTCGAAGGAAGACATCTTATAATATATACGGACCACAAACCTCTCACATACGCCTTCACGAAGATAAATAGCAACAATGAAGTGGCGCGACGCACGCGACAAATATTATTTATCGCCGAATTTACGACGGACATACGACACATAAGTGGAGCCGATAATATCGTAGCCGACGCACTATCACGAGTCGATGCGATTTCATTTCCAACTTCGTTCGACTACGACGAACTCGCCGCAGCTCAAGAAAAAGACAGCGCTATACAAGATTTGATGAGACAACAACATCTCCACATAAAGAAAATCAGCCTGCCGACATCTCAGAAGCAAATATATTGCGAATGTTCAACTTCTCGCATTCGTCCATACATACCAGAAGAACTTCGTAGAAAAGCATTCAACGCCGTCCACGAACTCAGTCATCCTGGTATACGAACGACACGCAAACTTATTCAAGACCGCTTCTTTTGGCCCGCAATGAACATCGATGTCGGAAAATGGGCGAAAACCTGCATCGCATGTCAAAAGGCGAAGATACAGCGACACACATCAAGTACTGTATCTACTTTCCCGCCTTCCACGGATCGTTTTTCTCACTTGCACATCGACATCGTCGGACCTCTTAACACTTCGCCCGACGGAAAGCGCTACCTCATTACTATGGTAGACCGCGTAACCAGATGGCCCGAAGCAACACCAGTCGAAGAAATATCAGCAGAAACTACAGCGAAGACACTTTATGAAACCTGGATTTCCCGTTTCGGATGTCCAACCAAGATAACATCGGACCAAGGAAGACAATTCGAAAGCCAACTATTCGTTGCTCTTACACAAATGCTAGGCGCTGAAAAAACACGAACTACAGCCTACCATCCTCAGAGCAACGGCCTAGTGGAACGATGGCATCGCAGTATGAAAGCAGCACTGAAAGCTCGACTCACACCAAACAAGAACTGGGTCGACGAACTGCCTACTATTATGTTAGGTCTACGTGCCGCACTCCGCTCCGACACGCGAGTTAGCGCCGCCGAACTCACTTACGGTCAAAGTCTGCGACTACCTAGCGACTTTTTCACCGAGCCAAGAGTCCAGACAACTATGGACTACGATTTCATTTCCAATCTTCGCCGCACCATCAACAGTCTGAAGCCACAGCCAGAACAGCATCACAGCAACAGCCGTGTCACATTTGTACACCCAGACCTGCAAAAATGTGAACATGTCTTTGTACGAATTGACGCTGTGAGAAAACCGCTGCAACCGCCATATGAAGGACCATATCGTGTACTTAAGCGAAATAGCAAATTCTATACGATTCTCCGATCCGGACATGAAGCCGTCGTATCAATCGACCGCTTGAAACCTGCGTACATCATAAATGAAGAAGAGGATGGACAACCGCGAGACGACGTGAAACAATCGCGATCCGGCCGAATCATCAGAACACCGGTACGTTTCACTTAAGGGGGAGTCCTGTAGCTACCTATCGCTGCACAGTGCACTACGAGCCCTTATCCTTATCTACAGACAGAGAGAGACGCACCGATACCATGTCGTCCGTCCCGCTCACACTCATTAACACCTTACTTGTAATCTAAATATAGCTCAGCTGAAAATAAACACATTCCTATTCCGATCATTGGTGTTTTAATACGTCTCTACCTCCGAATATATATCACAATAATAAGTAGCACCGTACATCGCTACAGAATCATCAAAATCCGTTGCGTAGTTTGAAAGATTAAAGGGAACAAAGGGACATGTGGGAAATAACTGTATTTTAAAAAGATAAAACCGACTTCAAAATTGTACGTAATTGATAATTAAAATTCCCTATCTCCAAAACTACTGAACCGATTTTGATGAAACTTGCACTGTTCTCTAAGTTGAACAATGCCTGGTACAATAAATAAAGAATCACTTAAATCGGACTTGTAGTTCCGGAGATGTGCATGAACAAACATAAAAACATACATACATACATTTGGCACATTTGTTCAGAAGCTGTTATAGATTAACATATGCAAAAACTGGGCAGTTCTGGAAATATTACATACATACGCGTCGAATTGATAACCTCCTTTTTTTTAAGTCGGTTAAAAAGCGACTTTGTTTTATTATAATATGTATATAGAGTCGTGGCCAACTAATTAGGGACGCTATATCACGTAAACGCATGTGTTTCTACGATAAATCATTTCTGAACGTAGCTTCGAAGCTTTTACCATTGACAACAACAATTGACTAGCACTCTAAATATTTAATGGTCAGGAAAGGACATAGCTACTTGAAATATGCGTATTTTAAATAAATACGTCACTGCTATTTTCTCATTATTGACTAATGTATGCACAGCTAATGTAAAATTTTGACTACAAAATTAAATATGCTGTGAAATATTCAAATATTTACTATACAAAAATGTTAATTAACAAAAAAGAAAATGAAGAACTGACATTCAAATAACCAGTATGGTTTTCTTTGTTGGTTAAAACCATTTGACATCGGCGTGGCATCGATGTAATGAGCAATCAAATTATTGCAAGTTTCTAAAGGAATATGATTCCAAACAGCTTGGAATTGCTAGTAAAGCTGATTTTTAGTAGCAGTACGTCGAGTTGTAACTTTTTAATTGGCTTCGTACCATAAGTGTTCGATTGGGCTTAGGTCTGGGCTGTTTGCGGGCCAATCTAGTACCGTCACTGACTGCTGCGTTAGGAACGATTTGACGGACTGCGCTGTATGCTTCGGGTCGTTATGGCGTTGGAACGTCCACAATACAGGCAACACTTCTTCAGCATGCGATATCATCGTTTGCTCTAATATTTGTTTATATTGAAACTGGTCTAGTTTTCCTACAATTTTTTTTATAGACCCTACTCCAATGTCCTGAAAAACAGCCCCAAATTTGAATATTGCCTCCTCCATGTTTCACCTGCTTCTTTGCATATTTTTGGATGTATGTCCGATTTCATTGGCCGTCGCACATAATGTCCGCCATCTGATGAAACAAAACTTATCTTGGTCTCGTCAGAAAACAGCACATTTTTCCATTGAGTAACAGTTCAATGTCCATACTTCCTCGCAAACGGCAATCTCGCTTGTTTGTGTTCTTTCTTCAGTAATGGAACTTTCCGTGTAACTCTTCCTACAAGTTTTTCCTCCACTAGCCGCCTTCTGACAGTCCTCGCTGATAATCCATCATTCAATTCTGGTCCAAAAACTTCGCTCTTGATATGAACGGAACCCTTAAAGGATTTATCTTTTTAACCCCCGACCAAAAAGAGGGGTGTTATAAGTTTGACGTGTCTGTCTGTCTGTCTGTCTGTCTGTCTGTCTGTCTGTCTGTCTGTCTGTCTGTCTGTCTGTGGCATCGTAGCATCCAAACGGGTGGACCGATTTTGATCTAGTTTTTTTTGTTTGAAAGCTGACATGACGGTGAGTGTTCTTAGCTATAGTTCATCATCATCAGCCTGCTCATTGCTGAAATATCACGGTACATCTGGTTCGTGATAGGACGGTTAGCAACTTGCAGTCGTTTGATGGGTTTTATATTTTGCATCCTGGTTCGAGACACTTATGAATATATACACATTATTGGAAAGTTGACCTGGTGGTGCAGCATCACCTGGTAATCAATAGGATACCCAACTCCTCACCAACTTAGAGCAGAGGTTTCGTGTTTGGGCTCATTTTAATTGCGACAACCAGTAAGACGTAGATAAACAGTAAATATTTGCATGCTGCTGCTGCAGCATCACCTGGATTCTATAGGAGCCAAGCTCCGTATGAACCTAAAGTGGAGGTTTCATGTTTGGGCTTATATTGATGGCCACATCCAAGAGGACATATTTTACAGATGGTATTCATTGGGATATGATCCAGTTGATAGGAATTATTCTGCACAAGTTTAAAAAGCATAAAATAAAATTAAATTAAGAAATTTAAAAAAAACCCCCGCCAAAAAACTTTAAAAAGTAATGAAATAACATTTCCTGACTTTAAGTTTAAATCATTCCTAAGAGTAAAGTAATATTTTAGTCCATAATTGTTGTCAAGGTGTGTCGGGGGACCGCTAATGTAGATGTTTGATTTCACATAACAATATAAATTAAGGGTCTGTTCACAGCGACCCGAATCGAGAGAATCAGCGACTATTATGGCGATACAAAATGCAAAAGTCGCTGTTGTGGTAGTTTACTTAGCGGTCCCCCGACACACCTTGACAACAATTATGGACTAAAATATTACTTTACTCTTAGGAATGATTTAAACTTAAAGTCAGGAAATGTTATTTCATTACATTTTAAAGTTTTTTGGCGGGGGTTTTTTTTAAATTTCTTAATTTATCGCTAGAGCAATGATTCTGCGATCATCTTGTGGAATGGTTTTTCTTGGTATCTTCTTTCTAGGCACACTTTCAGTTGTGTTATGCGTTTTGAAATATGCTACGGCATTGTAGACCATGTTGTTGGAACATTCCACAATATGTAACCGAAACGTAACCGAAATTGGTTTTCATCTGTGTGAAAAATATGTGTACGTATACACTTACACAAGCATGATTGAACATGAATTCTATGAGATTAAATTGTCAACGGGGCCGATCCGGGCTGATGGACGTCAAAAAAAGAGTGATACTCTCATGTATCACACGTCTCTTTTTACCACGCACTGTTACTGATAGCATGGACCAATCTGATAGTGACATCTCGCTTGCTCAGGCCTTTGTTTCTCTATTCCGCTAGGTATATTAACTTTATGGGATTTATAGATGGGATTTTAGAAGTATTTTATGCTAAGAACTAGAGTACTTACTATCAGTTAATATGTTCATAAAGTAACAGACACAAGTAGGTGATAATAAAAGGACTAGAATAGTTAATATTGCTTGGTGTCTTATCTGTCCCTAATTAGTTGACCACGACTGTAGATACGAGTACGACACCTTTTTTTTTTTTTTTTTTTTTTTTAAGCAGTCTCACCGTTGTTATCTATTCAATTTCTCGTGTCTAAGGTGCAGAAAAAGACAGAAGGAGACTTTGTTTAATACGTTATTCGGTGTGCACAAGAAAAGGGTTAGTCGGTGTTCTAATTCAGTTAGGGTCAATTCAGACCGCAACGCGACGCCTAAATTAGTATGGATTTGACAGATTCGCAAGACGTCTCACGCTGACGACATCTGTCAAATCCATACAAATTTAGGTCGCGTCGCGTCGCGCCTCGCCTCGTCGCGTTGCGGTCTGAATTGACCCTTAGATGTTAATTAATATTATCATCAGTGATAATATAGATCAGGGGTTCCCAAACTTTTTAGTTTTTGGTCTACTGCCCACTTTGAGAACAAATTATGTTTTAGCGCCCCCAATGTTACAATTTAAAATGCATCCAGATGAAATAAATCACCCCCCAAGCCTCTACACAAGACATATATTTATGACAGCAGTTTGACACGATAGATAGACCCTATAAAGAGGCTACATAGCGACACCTGGTGGCAAATATAATCAAAGTTCAAACATCCTCATTTCACTAGACAGCGCTTATGTCGTTAGCGGCATACTACTGGTGCCTACCACCGGTTCGAGAACTAATCCAGCGAGAAGAACCGTCCCTTCATTAAACTAGAATGTTCTAGAAGCTCACCTATCCACGAGCCCATGTCATCATCTATCCGCAGCGTGGAGTTCTCCTCCCTGAGCTGGGGAAGGGCGACGGCTGAGAAGCCGATGGGGTGACCCGCGCCCGCCGCCAGGATCAGCACCGCGCATGTGATGAGGCACTGGAACATGAGGTCAGATCAGAAGCGGCATTAGGGGGGGAGGGCGTCGCTGGGCGACCGCCCAGGGCCCCGGACAAAAAGGGGCACTGAAGGCAAACAAAAGGGGCACAAATTTATTCAGCATTACCAGCAACCTGGGCGCCGAAGAATTCTCGCCCAGGGCGCTGGTAGCGCTAAAACCGGCACTAGTGGAACAGGTCGTACTTCGAAATGAGCCACTGGGACAAACACAACTTGAACGTGAGGGATAATACAGAGGGGTAAGATGAAGTTTCTGTAGACATTTCTAGGTAGACATATTGGAAAATTAAGTATACGAGGAGAGCTTGTCTAATTTGAAATGACGCGACCCACCACTTCACTAGACGTTGATATAAATGAAAAAATTTGTACTGTGAATACGAGAGAGGGGCGCGTCATTAAGTTAGTCAAGCTCTATACATTCTTGATATTCCCTAACATTACGATTAAATGTTTTACCTCTATGCCAAAAAAATCGGAGGTACCTAATTAGTAATAACTAATTTATTATTTATCTATGAGTGCACTGTGCCTAGGTAGAGACCATAAAGTTAATATATTCCGCTAGGTATATTAACTTTATGGTAGATACTCTCTACGTAGGTACAGTGCGTTCATAGATAAATTAGTTATACAGCCTTAATACTCTTCTAGGCTGTAGAGAGTAGAAGAAGCTTTTTTCCAACAACTGTGAACTAAACATGTAACAGTTCTACAACATATTTTATGGCCAATATCAGAAAAACAAGTTCTGGAACAAACGCGTCGGAGCCTCTATTACAGGGGTGGCCAACTTAACGAAATCCTGTGCGATCTACCAAGTACATACTTCTTTAAATCTTAAATGAAACAGCATATTTTAGTACACAATCATATTTTTATTGACCAGTCTAAGTAGTCAGTCTGGTCGAATTATTTATATTTTTTTGCCTGGTCACGATCGACTGGACTAACAGTCGCGATCGACCGGTTGGCCACCCCTGCTCTATTATAATGAATTTCCTACTCTGCTGCAACTAAAATAAATTGCTAGTTAAAAGTAACTAATAGGTTCTGTTTATTATTGCTTTTTTTATTTGTGTATTTATACAATACATAATATACAATCCTGTTGTTAAAATGTAAATCATATTGATAGACAAGGGGCGGGCTGCTGTCTCTTAACAACTTAACAAGGTCTTCCATTTCTCTAGTTCTAGCTTCTAGCGATATTTTAGGTCAGCCAGGCATCAGCCAGGTATGTATCTAGCTTATCTCGCTACAGGGCCGGTTTTAGCACTACCAGCGTCCTCGGCGAGATGTCTTCGACGCCCAGGTTGCTGGTAAGAATAAATTGGTGCCCCTTTTGTTTGCCTTCAGTGCCCCTTTTTATCCGGCGCCCTGGGCAGTCGCCCAGCGTCTCCTCCCCCCTCCCCAACGCCGCTACTGTCACGCTCTCTTTTTCGAGGACGCCAATGGCGACGTCGTCCCTCTTCTGGTACCCATTCTGCGGTGATTTAACTGCTGCACTCACAGACATTAAATTATGATTAAAGAGTTTGACAGATAATGTATGGGGCTTATATCAAAATTTTAATTAAGTGTTCGTCTCTGAGTACGGCGGTTAGTGACAAAACCAAGAGGTTATTTAAAAGAATGCCGACAAAAAGTGGCTTTATTAACAAGAAAAGTATCGTCATAGCCTCGCCTCATGTCCTACTTATAAGGAATTAATAACGACAAGTGGTGTAGGAGTTACACGGGGAAGCAATATAGCTAATTGCGGTAGTGAGTGGCAGCTGACATGCGTAGTGTGTATGTATCACATTTCATAGCCTCATTGTTAGTGGGATGGTCATTCTTAAAAAATATGTACCTTAATAAAAATCATATGACTTCGGGTGGGACTTCATCGTAGCTTTTCACCATCCATAGTCCATACTAATATCACAGAATATATATTATAATAGTACTCCGCTAATATTATAAATGCGAAAGTGTGTTTGTCTGTCTGTCTTTTACCACTTCACGCCCAAAACCGCTGAACCAATTTTGCTGAAATTTGGTATGCATATACTTTGAGCCCCAGAAAAGGACACAGGATACTTTTTATCCCGGGCAAATGTACGGTTCTCGCGCGACAAACGATTTTTGGCGCAACGGAGTTGCGGGCGTAATCTAGTGTTTTAAATGTGTATCTTAAGGATGCTCTAACCGGAGAATTAGCAGGTCGGATGTCTGTCAGTACCAATATCGACGTTAATAACATTAAAATAAGATTCATATTAGCGCGCTTTCTACAGTGGCGGTTACGATGCTCACCGCGTTCTTGATATGGCGAAAATGTATGAAAAAATTTGAGAAATTTTCTTATTTTTCTTATAACTGGAAAAGTTGTTTATTTTTATATAAAATTTTTAGCGGAATTTATAGAGGACTAAATAAGCAACAATTTTTTTGTATATTTATTTTCTTCATTTCAGTGTATTTAGATATTAAGGTACCTAATCGACCCCATTTTTTTCATATTTTGGTTGATGTTTAAAACGTATTTTATGTGAAAATTTTGTATGCGGCTATAGAATTTTTATGGTACAGTCGTGGAGATGAATATATTATCTTTCATTTGAAACCAAAATATCCTCGCAGTTTGACTCCTATTTCTTTAAAATGGTACCGGAAAATCGCTGATATTTGTAATATCGTCCTTAAAATTATTTTACATTGTCCACAGCTTCATTAAGCTCTCAAAGAGATCGTTTATAGCTCTCAAACCAATGTTAAACTCAAACCTCTATATGTATGTTTTTTTTATTGTAGACAAAACTGAAAAGATTCTGACTCAGACACGGTTGTTTAACTTAATTTATTGATTGATGAAGCTAAATCAATGACATGGTATTTGAGTTAGATAGCTTCGCAATCATAGCATTTAAACGAAGATCATGGGCAATCATAGACGAATACGGCTCTCTACATTTTGCAATGACCTATATTGTAAGTACAGTCTACCGTGAAGAGGTAGACCGTGTTCTTTGATTTCCTTAAATACTACAAACATACATGTTATATAACTGGAAATCCCATGGGGACTTCCGAGTTCCGACTTTGTGTTACAAATTATGTTTATTTGCACTTCGCAGTTGGAGTCCCCAGATATCGTGTTATCTCCATTTGGCATTTTCCTTATATTTTAATATAGTGGTTTAAAAATATTTTTTTAAATATCACCTAAACCTTTATATTCTTTAGAACCTTAAATAAAACCTTTAACTGTTATAAAGTTTACTTAAAAGGAAATTAGGCTATAGCCTATACCGTTAATTAATAGTTAGTTAGATTTTCTTAATTCTTACTACTAACTAACTATATATATTATATACTCCCCACACCGGTTTCGGTGACGGTGGCCAGTTTCATTGAAACCAGGCCAGGTACGCAGGAGTAATTTTATAGTGCCCAGGTGTGTGCGCAGTACACGTCAAGAGCACTCTCTATTCCTTTACTCTCATAACCCAGTGGGACTGCAGACCGACACGACTGGCGAGAGATCAGGCGCAGGACCGACTTTTTACATGCCCATCCGACGCATGGATCATCTTACTTGTCAGACAATCAAGTGACAACCTGCATTGTCCTAACCAAACTTGGAAATAACATATTTCCAACGTGGGAATCGAACCCACGACCTCCAAGTCAAGAGCCGCGCTCTATACCACTATATCACGGAGGTTTTATCATTATAACTTACGTAGTCTAAGTGGTATGTAGAATGTAGATTTTATTTCATTTTCAATCGTTTTTAGTGGGAAAGAAGTAAGGATACTGACTACTGAGTAGTTCGAGCATGTTCTGTATACAAAACTGTGACGTCACAATACAATGATTCTTCGAAAGAATGTTTCATTAGAATCATTACTGTGAGGTTAAAGGTACATATCGTCACCTCCACGGTAAACTTACGAATCTGCCATTTTTTCAAAATCGAGTTTCTAGCAAAAAACTGTCACTTGTGTGGTATTACACACCGTGGCAAATTTCCATATTTCTATCTTTAACGGTTACAGAGTTCAGATGGTTCGAATCTGCCTTTTTATGCTCATACACCCATGGCAAACTTACGAAATTGAAAATAGGATAACGTATGTTATAATTCGAGTGAATCTTGCCATTGTAAACTTACGAATCTGGCATATTCGTTAACTTAAACTGGGTGAAGTGAGTAGTGACCCACAGCCCACAGGCCACAGCAAACATACATATCTGCCACTTTCGTTAATTTACTATGGCTTCTGAGTTCTGGACCATTCTTTTATGTTCGGAAACTGGCGGTATATTATAATGTCAGAATGTCAGAATGTTGTCAGACAATTGCGGTAGCCAACAGAAAAACTTGTATGTTGCTGTGACAACTAGCGGGATAATAGACACGATAGATCAATGTCTTTTATGAATCCGGGCACAGTCACATGGAATGCGACTTGGTTCATTCTAAAATTGAAAGGTAAGAATTCAGCTGTTTACACACCAGAAGGATGGACACAAGTCATGAGAATGGCTAGGGTAAATCCTCGTCCATTTAGTGTTGTCTCATGAGGAGTTTTTTTCCAAGACTGAAGAAGAAGACGAGGCTAAAATCGCATCTAATTGACGCTATCGACGCGATAAGTCAATTAGATGCCATGGCCCATGATGCGGTGACTATCGTAAAACTCATCCTATACTATTCAGAGTGGGTTTTGAGGATAAAAATTGTCACGGACAGAGCTGTAGGTATTAACCTACGGCTGCTGCATTAACTACTTGTCATTTTAACCTTTAACCGCGCAAATTGCATTTTCTGGGCCTCTCCCAAGCCCTTCCATTCATCCCGATCCAACGCCACTGTCGGCCAGCCTGGCTTGTATGTGTCAAGTTCATCGCGCCATTTTTTTCAAGTTCGGCCACGGCACTTACACGACAACAAAATTTCGAGTCCATCCCGCTTGATTTTAAATGCGTAGGTACGTCGATTATCGAAAAATGTAGTCCGCCAAAAAGTGAAGAAGTTAAAAAGTGGCAACATTGTAGTGTCATCTCTTTCAAATCAATCTAAGAAAAATGGGATGACACTACGATGTTGCCACTTTTTAATTTCTTCACTTCTTTGACAGACTATACCGTCGTATGAATCCGACTTGTGCGGTTTAAAGGTTAAAGAATATACGATTAATAACTCCCACACCGATTTCGGTGACGGTGGCCCGTTTCACTGAAACCAGCCCAATTGCGCAGGAGTAATATTATAGTGTCCAAGTACAAACTTGGACACTATAGCACAGTGCACAAGAGCACTCTCTATTCCTTTACTCTCATAACCCAATAGCACGGCTGACCGACACGACTGGTGAGAGATCAGGTGCAGGACTGACTTTTTACATGCCTATCCGAAGCATGGATCATCTTACTTGTCAGACAATCAGGTGATTAGCCTGCATTATCCTAACCAAACTTGGAAATGACATGTTTCCAACGTGGGAATCGAACCCACGACCTCCGAGTCAAGAGCCGCGCTCTAAACCACTGGACCACGGTTATACCATAATATACGATTATACGAAACCCCGGCCGTTTGTAGAGTGCAAACTACCAATTTTACAATTATGCACTTAGGATGACTGAAGTAAACATACGAAAGTACTACATTCGTAAGTTTACTACGGTAAAATTTTGTCGAAATTTACGAAAGTACCACTTTGGTTAATTTGCCATGGTATCAATAAATACCTTATTATGTATATGTATGAAAGTGCAAATTAACGAATGTGCATTATTTTGTGATTTAAATCCAATAATGAAAATTCATTGATTGTATCTAAAACATACAGCATTATGCAAAGCAAAAATATTAGAGTATTGATTTCACAAGCGCAACAATTCTTTTAATTATTACTTTAAGGTTTTGAAACGCTCTCCTGTAAAATTTGTTTTTTGCAGATTCGTAAGTTTACCGTAGAGGTGACGATATAAAGTATGTATTATATTTGTATCGAATTGTTTATGTCAAGGTTAATGTCATTTTGATTCCAACAATCAAAAGTACATCCTTGCTCTAACAAACGTTAAAGGTATTCAATCTTTTTTGTTCGGAATTTTACTAAATGTTTTCTGAACATCGTTACTACTGGTGCCTGCAGCCAACGGTTTAGGAACTATCCCGGCGAAAAGAACCGGTGTATGAAACTCGCACGGGGCCATCTTTTACTGGCAAGATGGAATATTATAAATCTGAAAGTTAGTACCTATCACTTATCAGCCTCTTCACGATTTAATCGCTAACCTTATTTTGATGTAAAATAGAATGGAGGTACTTAGAGATCCGGAAAAAGATATGGGACAGATTTTGTCCAGAAAAATATTATACGCTTCGGCGTTATAAACGAACTTCAGTACAAAGAATTTGCGGTCATTAGCATGTTGTTAAAATATGTACATAGTTGTCGCATCGAATTGTTTATTTCAAGGTTACAGTTATTTAGATTTCTACTATCGAACAAGCGCATGTGATATAAAATGTATTTAAGCATATTTAAGTAGCGTGAGCTTCCAACCAGTACTTCAAAGTTCCAACTTTAATAATTCACAAAGGGTGTAAAGTGTATGTATGTTAGAGAACAAGGAATTAATCACAGACATATATCTTGATCTATTTCTGTGGAATTAATCATGTATTTCATTAGAACTTTGCCGTGAAGTAATTTTTATATTTTTGTATTTTATTAGGCTTCATACTCGGCCCGCCTTCTTTATCCATCAAATCTCGCCTAGCAGTATATTATAAAACACTAAGTAGTGAGTAGCAATTAAAATAAGAAGCTAGAACTACAAACAATCGATTTTTGTGGGAGCTCTACAAGCTTGCTAATAAGGGTTAATTCAGAACGCGACGCGTAGATGCATTCTGTACTGAATTTACCTGTGTGGTCGCTGGAATTGACAGATTAATAGAGCGTGAGACGACTTGCAAATCTCTCAAATCCATACAAATTTAGAAATGCACTACGCTTCGCGTTGCGTTCTGAATTGACCCTATGACTTAACAAACGGGAATAGGGTTTAAACTCTCTAATACAGCCTTTTAAAACCTTACCTGGTTGAGTACACCGCGGACGGAGGAGTAGGTCTCGCCCTTGACGTAAGGCGGCAGGGTGGCGGTGGAGCTGATGCTACGGAGAAAGCTCTGCAGGGCCTCGTACTCTTCGTCCTTGAGGTTGTTCTTCGTGATCTGAGGGACCCGGCCGTCCCCCAGCATCGACTCGTGCGCGCCATCGCTGTTCCAAAATTGAAGGTTTTAACTGACATTCAAAACCAGGTGTAGGCCGTAGGGTCTAGATTCAAGAGTTTAGTAGCAATTGGCATGTTGTATGCCACAAAATCCCTGTCTCGTCTAAATAATATTATGTCTTACATAATTTGACATTCGTTAATTGTTGGTGAATTTGGAACTAAATTATTCGTTGAAGTTATCAAAAAGTTACATCACAAAAGATAATACTCAAGGACGCGGGACGCTTTAACACAAAAATTAGCAGGTCGATGTCTGTCAGTACGAATGGCGGTTGCGATGCTCGCCACGTTCTTGATAAGGCGAAAATGTATAATACGAAGAAATTTGAGAACGTTTCTCATTTTTCTTATAAATGGAAATGTTATTTATTTTTATATAAAATATTTAGCACTTCGTACAGGGGACTAAATAAGCAAAAATATATTTATTTTCCTTAGTTCAGTGTATTTACTATTTAGCTGTACTGGTACCTAATCAAACTCCATTTTTTAATCTTTTGCGATTATTGTGATGGTTAAAACGTATTTAATGGTATTTATGTGAAAATGTTGTATGCGGCTATAAAATTTTTATGATGTAGACGCGGAGATGAATAATGAATATAATTATTTTCATTTGAAACCAAAATATCTTCGCAGTGTGACTCTTAATAATCTTTAAAATGGTACCTGAAGATCGCTGATATTTGTGAAAAAATGTGATAGCGTTCTTAAATAACCACAATATGGTTTTAAATTTACCCAAACTTAATATATTTGGCAAGTTGATAATTACGTAGACTTTACGTAACAGTTACAAATAAACCCTTTCAGTTACAAATGGCGACTGCTGGCAAATATGTAGTACAGGAATTTAGATACATGCCAATCAGCCCATGATAATTGCTACCTGTCTACTCAATTAGTAGCTATTAAATCTGAACAACATTGAGGAAGGTCGTCACTCGATATTATTACTTTGATTAGTGGTAGACCTTGGAGGCCTATGGCATCTTAGACATACCCTCCTATCTTACTAATAAAATATCCACAGTGTACACTGTACATATTATGTTATACATATATTATGTATTGTAACATTCATATTATGTACGGTATCCATAATTTCATACTTATTATTATAAATGCGAAAGTGTATCTATCTGTCTGTTACCTCTTTACGCTCAAACAGCTCAACCGATTTTGCTGAAATTTGGTGTAGTGATACTTTGAGTCACGCGAAAGGACATGAGATACTTTCTTTCCGGAAAATTTTACGGTTTTTTGTAATCTAGTGTATTATAAAACAGTGTACATATTACACACATGTTTCAAATTATTTAACACTATGCAATTTTTGACAGCAATAGAGTAGACGATGTATTACCAAGAATATACACCAAGAATAGGATTAATTGTATGC
Source organism: Plebejus argus (assembly GCA_905404155.3). Classification (NCBI taxonomy): domain Eukaryota; kingdom Metazoa; phylum Arthropoda; class Insecta; order Lepidoptera; family Lycaenidae; genus Plebejus; species Plebejus argus. The sequence continues at coordinate 8,552,191 of FR989942.1, forward strand.
TGGGGAACGTTATTAATATAGGAGTTTTAAAGGGAGATCTTTAACAAAGCAACATGGTAAATGGTAAGCCGGAGCCGAACCACTGAATGGAGATATATTTTTTTTTATTAAATAAGGGGGTAAACGAGCAAATGGGTCACCTGATGGTAAGCAACTACCATCGCCCATGGACATTCGCAACATCAGAAGAGCTGCAGGTGCATTGCCGGCCTTTTAAGAGGGAATACGCTCTTTTCTTGAAGGTTTGCAAGTCGTATAGGTCTAGAAATACTGCTGGTAACAGTTCGTTCCAGAGTTTTACAGTGCGCGGCAGAAAAATACATTGATTTAGATACTTTGATTCCCGGGAATCGACATAGGATACTTTTGTCCCGGAGTCCGGACTAATGTACGGTTCCCGCGCGATAAACAAATAGTGGTGCAACAGAGTTCTTCATCTAATATGTTATAGTATTTTAAGTTACAGATAATAATTTTAATTATCGTGAAGCTACTAACACAGAAAACTTCGACTCCTAATGCTACGTTTCCATGCTTGCCGAGCCTCGGCAAGCGTCCACAAGTCTGAAGCCTCCACAAATCTCGAACGTATGAACGCGTCGCAAACGTTTGCCGCAAACGCCCTTTGATTTGTGTCCAAAACCGACACTACTCCCGATCGTATACAAGCGTCCACAAGCTCACGCATGCTAAGCCAAATACTCTCTTTCCACGCTCGGGCTTGTGGACGCTTGCTGAGGCTCGACGGCAAGCGTAGAAACGTAGCTTAACGTTAAGGCCTGTATTCACCTTGATTAGTGATAAGTGCAGGTGATTATTGCAGGTAATTAGTAATCAGGAGAAAGTAAGTGCAGTGGACAGCGACTGATTAGCAAGTCCTTTACTTTCTCCTAATCACTAATCACCTGCACTTATCACAAATCAAAGTGAATACAGGCCTTTATAGCCGAGCGGTGCTGGAAATATCTATGTATTTAAAACACTGGTAACTATGATTGTTCAGCCATTGATACATATGTATGTAAATATTTAGCCATTTTCACGTGGGAATAGTTGGCCACTTACCAAGTATCACCGAAATTACAATGGTTTTGGCGTCTTTCGCACTTTTGCTAGTGAAAGTGACATTGCTGCCAGACCGATAATAATAGATTGAAACTATTTTAAGAACATGTTGGTGACAATATTAATAAACCGTATTATCAGTTTATCACCTAATTTTCTTTGTTTTTCTTTTTTACTAAAGTTTATATGCAATAAGTTTACAGTGACTAATTAGTAATTATTATTAGTGAGACTGGCAAAATTGTGTAGCTTACAAACAGGTTTAACTTTACCGCTCCATTAATTAAAATTTCTAAATATTATATTAAACAGACGGACAGCATTTAAATAATATTAGTATTGATCAACCCCACACTCTACCCTTACATCCCGTAGTCCGTACCCGTAGCCGCTACGATGCTACGCCAAAGCTACGCCGTAGCACGTCGTAGGCTTCTTTGCTTTGTTTCGGTTACGGTGGGCCCCACTGATCTAGTCGTACTTGGCTAGTTTTCATCAGAATTAAAATGTTTAATAACTAATTTATGAAATGACTGATGTAATGAAAACTGGCCAAGTCAAATCTAATCTAGTTTAAGATCTCACATTATTTAAATAACATCAATTGTTATAGATATTCAATAAAGCAAAGAAATAGACTCTATTATTTGTTCATAATGTTATTTGGTTCCTATACATACATATATTTCGATTTTCCATGAAACTTGGCACTTATTTAGATCTCCATTCTTTTTACGGCGAAGACCATAGACAAGAATAATGTTTGTATGGAACTTGGCTCTCCATTTACATTTGTTTTTGGTGGGATCTCTATTAAATACAAGTACGCTGGATCGCTGATACCCTTTGAAATGACAGCTCTATTTCTTGTGCCTATTTGAAGTGAAATCAGCGCCCCCATTATGAGGGCTGAGAACTAAATCTGACGTAAAAATGACGTTTGAAAGCCGCCATATTGGCGCTGATAGCAGTAGTGAGAGCATAGACTTATAATATACTGACGTAAAGACCACCTGACAACCCGAAAATGCGTGACGATTTTCGATCTGTCAATGTGTGCGTGTGCTAGTGTTGTATTTTTTACTATCGATAGTATAGTCCGTTCGAGTTATTAAGAAATATATAATATGCAACTTCGGCAGATTTTGTATTTCAAATTAGGTATTTATTTTATTTGACAGAAAAAAGGTGACGATTGAAAAGTATAGATACACATTTTCGTTTGGGGTGATTTTTCAATCGTCGGATATGTTATGATATGAGGTTCTTATAAGGGTAAATAATATACACATTATAAAGTTACTTATTTATTACTCAGGTAAAAGCTATCTGAAAAATCAGCCCTTACATTATTAGAAATGCAAATATAATGTTGTGAAATAAAACTATCAAACTCACTGCTCACTTCGTTTATTCATTCAATGATTCTCTCTTTACAATTCACACCAACACATTTCACTATGTTCACACTGTTTAACACTTTAACTTTTTCACCGTTAAACACTAATATACCGGAGTCACAACTTCCATGAAATCTAAGATACTCGCCACGATCCAACTCGATCGACTGCTCACACTAGAATGAGCCCCTCAAGACTGTCAAGCCCTCTTAAGTAAAGATGGCGCCTCGACCCCACTCAAAGCACGCGCGCCCTCTGCTCTGATTGGTCCATTACAATTTAATTCAAACCAAGATATTTAGAGCTAGTAAAAATATGACAAACTAAATTAAATTTACTTAAGAATTTTACAATGATCACTGTATTTTACAATCATTTCTAAAGCAATATAATCGTGAAGAATCAACACTTCAAACAATCGGAAAATAACTAGACTCATGACTACTCATGACTTCCTCTGACATTTAGGAATCAAAAATAACTAATTCATGACTTCCTCTAACATTCAGCAATCAGAAATCAACTAGACTCATGACTTCCTCCGACATATCTAACATTCGTCCATCCTGACAAATGTCGCGACCTCGCGAACATAATATTGTGATTGGCCATTATGAGTACAGACCAAATTATTTACCTAATTGTGTCATGCGCACCTTGCACGTTCATATAGTCATGATATTATGTACAATGTACATACTTTACAAAATTACAAATGAACATTGTATACTTTGCAAACTAATAGTTGTAACAATATGTGTACCTTGCTCGTTCATATAGTTATATTATGATGTTATGTACACCTTGAACATACTTTAAAACTGAACGCCTAATACTTGTAACAATATGTGCACCTTAATTGTTCATATAGTCATATTATAATATTTTATTTATTTATTTATTTATATCGGGCTACATAGGCCCATACAATATATACTTTAAAGACTAACATACATATAAATTATAATATACACTTAATAACTACACTTTATCACGAGTTAACGGCGACGTGACGCGCGCTTCATTCCGGAGTCTCCCCCGGAACCTTCGGTAAACCACACCAGTCGGCCAGAATTCCTCCGCTTCAAAGGTCGACAGAAGATGCGTCGGTACTCTCACCACAAAGAAACTGAAGTTGACCTTGTGGCGAGACTGTATGTCTTCTCACTGATGTAGTCCACGACGTCCTCGACCTCCATGGACCAGTGCAGGCGGGATATGTACAGGGGCGTCGCGGGGACCTCGCCCCGCAGACGCAGCTCAGGTACATATGGCACGGTGCCGCGATGGTTGCGGGCGGCGGGCTTCTTCTTCTTCCTCTCCACCAGTATATTATGTACACCTTGTACATACATACTTTACAAATGAACACTGTATACTTTGCTTTGCAAACTAATAGTTGTAACAATAATGTGCACTTTGCACGTTCATATAGTCATATTATAATATGTACACCTTGTACATACTTTACAAATGAACACTATACAAGGCCTGTCACACTCGCGCTGTAGGCATCGAACTGTAAGTAACCCCCGAGAGCGGCACATCATAAGGGACTCACAAGCGAGCGATGACGCAAGCGCAATATTTTTCACCGCGTATCGACTATATACTGATCATAGAGGAATTCAATTCATGATACAGGTTTAATCGCTGTGACAAAATCGTTTTAAATCTTATAAAATGAACAATTAAAAAAAGGCCAATGAAATATGTATTTGAATAAAGTATTTAAATACAAAAGTAGACAAACATAGCAATAAACCAATTTCATACAAAAAATACACAAACTACACAGAAATAAACTCAAGTTACTATGTTCAAATTCCTGCACCATAATCGAATATAAAAGTACTATAAAATATAGGCCGGGTTACTAAAACTTGATATTACTACAAAAGGGTTTGCTACTCGTACCAATCAAATAGTAATCAAAAAAATATTATTTTGTTTTTTTAAAAGGCGAAAACCTTGATTTCGTAAGAAAAGGTACGCGTTATGCGATAGAACGAAAGCGGAGATGTAGGTAAATATTGTAGGCGCCTAGCACTGCGCGGTCGGAATTTGAACCCCATAGTATCGTAATATGAGTCGTTATTTCTTTAAACCGGTTTCGTTAGTGGGAACTCAGTTGGCACTAGGCACTACCAATATATATTCTGTGACTATACCTTGCTTTGCAAATTAATAGTTGTAACAATATGTGCACCTTGCACGTTCATATATCTGTACCTTGCACATTCATATATCCGCACCTTGCACATTCATATATCTGCACCTTGCACGCTCACACATCTGCACCTTGCACGTTCATATAATATGTGCACCTTGCACGTTCATTTATTACAGTCATATTATAATAGTCGCACTCGTTTCATTCTTCAACTACGCATATGCGGCCTTTTTTTCGCAGTTTGGCAACTGACTGTCAACTTCATAATTGTGTCATGTTCATACAATCTCTGTCAGATCAGCAACTCCAGAACCACCATCGCGTTGCAAAAGTCAATCAAGAATCGGACCGTCCACGCTCCATAATATAAAGATTTCAAAACGGGGCTCTGACAATTTCCAGTGAATATGTCATAGTTTCAAATTCGTAAGTAACAAGTTAACAACTCTAGCGACGACTTTCGCCATAATACGTCAAATTTAAAAATTTCAACATCAGTTCCAAGTCAGCATACTCTAATTCTGTCTACTCTGACTTGGGATAGCGAGCAAGAACCCTGTCAACTGTCTGGACCTTAATACCAATATTAAAAGTAGTTAAACCTGATGAACCTCGTATCACTTCCTTTCCAAGATATTTTGTCAACTTAAAGACCTTTCCTAGACTTCCACAAACACTTGAAGTTTCAAGGCTAAAATTAGCTAAATCGGCTTAGTGGTTCTCAAGTTTCAACAAGTCTTACAGAATTGAAAATTCACCTTTATTTAAATAGGTTTGATAACTACTGAAAATTCCGAAAATTGCGCCATTACAAAATCCATGGATAATTTCCTTTCCCAACTAATATGAAATAAAAGTTAAAGCAGTCAATCATAATCATCGACCTGTTTTCAGCTCATTGATTATTATTATAGTAGCTAGCAAGCTATCATAATCCTTTTCTCAATTTCAATCAATTTTCAAATTCGAACCATGATATTCACTTAATTTTAAATGTACCCACACTTTACATTACAACAGTTCTCACAAGCATATTTTCTTGTTTCCTGGCTTACTAAAAGCCTGAAACACCCTTTTTTTCTTCTTCGGGCGAAATTCGACGAAAATTTGGGTTCAACAACCCTCGATCTTACAAGGAAAATTTGAAAACTAGGTTAGGTTAACCTGACCCAAACCTAACCTAACCATAAACCTAACCTGGTTAAGCTAGCTATAAGTTATAACCATAATAAAAATCTATAACCATAATGAAGAAAATTTGAAGACCTACCCGGTATTGGGCAGATGGCCACTGCATCGCCCCACCGGATGGACAACCCACTAACACCTGCCATGGGTCACACAAGGACGTCTGAACACCAACGACCCATTGGAAGAACACCATATGGACCAGCTGCTCTCACGGCCTGCCCAACATCCAGCCCACAAAGCAAGTACCATAGGGTGGTTCCAGATGTTCCTCCATAACCTTAGAGAAACACATATGTTGAATTTCCTATTGTTCAAAATTATTTTACCTATTTATTGACAACACGTCCCATCTTCAAGCTTCCTTGCTACACCTGACAAAACCAGAAGAATGTTTATTATTGCAACAAAATCGTATTATTACAGTTAGTGAAGGAATTATCAGTCTTGACTCTTTACATTTACTTTTGTGGGTAAACCGATTCAACCATACCTCAGAAGATCTAATAAAATCCGCCATTGTCCAATACAATCCGCGATCATGGCGCTAAACAAATAAAATTGTTAAGTGTTAAGGCCCATAAAATGTTAAAATTCATCCTAAGATCTAGTTCCTCCTCAAACATTACAGTAGTAATATTCCGACACTGCACACTGGCACCCTGGTGTAATATTTTAGCACTTATTCCAGTATAATATACTTCCATAGTGTGGCACCAATACAACACTTGATATTATAGTTATAAACCAATTTATTCAAAAAAGATCTATCAGGTTTTAACACTCGAAACAAAAACCTCTAAAGTAAACAATTATTGTGAAGCACCACATTACATGCCCTTGACTGTCTGTTCAAATCCATCTATGTCCTTTCAATCCATACGTTAGGTACATAATAAATTATGTGTACCTGGGTAAAATAGCACAGAATTGTATAAATTCTTTCTATCCTTGTCTATATTATAATGTTTTCCACCAACAAGTACTGTAAAAACAATTATATCTCCATCAGCCCGTTTACTCAATCAATTGTAAAAGCAACTCTTAATCAGAACTGCTAAAAATTAAGAATTTAAGCGACAATTTTAATATTAACTTAATAGTAAGCCAAACAATATTAAACAAAAACTATCTAGCCACAGGTTATCAGACTCTAAACTCATCTCAATATGATAATATATTTTATTAAATCCGTGAATGACTCTTTCGTGTTTAAATATCAATTTTCCAGTCTTCCAAATATTTCATTCTTTGCGTCTTTTGTTAAACTAAAAACAAAACGAATACCACTAAAATGAAGTAATGTATTACACCGCAATATCAATAGATCGTACGACAAGATTGCCACATCTAGTACATCTAGTAATACGACATCTATGGCACTATTTTTACGCAAGTTTCCACCAACTACCCGCAATACTTGTAATTTTTATTTTTTGTTGGAAAACAAATCTGCACTTGTACTTGTAATGTAAATTTACATTAAGCCATTTCTGCAGTGTTATTTTGTGCCATTATGATATTTTTCTGTAAAGTTTCATATTTTATAATCCGAACTCCCGTACACAGCTCGCTTACAGTCAGTGAATAATAATTACTGTTGTTGAACCATTGTGTATCATTTGTGAAAGGAAACAAAATCCTAGATTATTGTAAGCACATTTACATTAAATACAAACACTTTGTAAATGGTCTATGGCTACAAGTTCTCGGGAAGAATACTCTCAATTGACGAAAATGTAAGCAGCTTATTAACACTAATGACAAATCTAATAAAATGGCCACGTCTATTAAAAACCATGATTTATATCGCATCTTCCACACTTCACAGTACACAATTTAAAATGAGTAAACTTTAGTTTCCGCTAATCAAATCCTTGTCCGTTACAAAACAAAATCGTGTTGAATTTGCTTTAATTCGTTTTAAACAAAATCGTTTAAATTACGATTCAACGGAGTCACAGTAGTACACTACAGCTTTTTTAGTCCAATCTAATTTTTAAACACCTTCACTGCGTAAGCCAATTTGTACGATCTGCCATATTGGCGTTACGAGACCGAAAAGCACTCTTATCTTTCCTTTCGCAATGACGCACTGAGACTCTTCAGATCTCGTACGAGTGGTTTCCTTAAAACCTTAACAATGAATGTATCTTGTAGTATGTGGTTCCGCCCGGAGATAGCAGTAAAAATGATTAAGAAAATAAGGGCCTCGTAATTGCACAATTCAACAATACGAGTTCATTTGGATCCCGTAATCACATTTTGGTTAAATATCGATAAATCAAAGTGATGGAAATTGAACAATTCAAATATATCGATATTATTTATTGAAGTGAAGGTAGCAAGTAACAAAACATTCAATGTTTTTCATTAAAATATGATGAATAAAGTTTTCTTGCATTTATTACAAAACCCTTTTACTTGTTTTTTTTTTTTGTCGGCCTCTCTGCTCGTCATTGTCTGGCCTTCCCATAATAACAACTAACACAGCGTCCCTTTTTTACTATATTTTATTGTGTATTTATGTTCGGATACTACAATGTCTCACTATTATCATATTTTTTTTGTCAAAATGCTTTCCCTTGAATTTCTGAATTAAACTATCAAAAAATATCTTTTTCGATAGCACGACATACACAACACTAACTAATTTCCAGGTGCGCGTCGTACGAGTGTTAATGGAACTCGTAACGCACTAGATGTAGACTTCCACCATATTGTCGCTACGAGACGCATTAGGTCTCGTACGACCTTATTGACAAAAATATTGCTAACAATATACCTAATCAACGTATAGAAAACCAATTAACCGGGACGAGTAAAACATACAAATTCACCTCCGAACCGGATGAAAGTCACAAGCGAGATTCATAAGGTCTCGTACCGCAGCGAACGTATTAAAACAAAACTATTGTACTTATATTTTCAAGCAGAACAAAGATTTTCTGATATGATTTAAAAGTTTTGTAATTACGTTTCCAATTTTCAAAGTTCAAACCACGTTAAACAAAAGCCCTTCAGGGCCTTACCTGCCTTTTCAACCAATTGAAACTTGCACCACGTAAATTCAAAATCCACACCTCAATATTTTGCACTATACTTCTCAATGTTGGGTTCAAAAATACATTTGACAACCTATGTCGTGAACCTGCAGACGTTGATCTTCTGTTTTGATGATGCGAGTCCACCACCGAACGATTCATCCTCTCACGTGTTCCTTTACTTTCACTCTTCAGTCATTCTTGGGCGTGAGATACCACGAAGGATCGCTTTTCCTTTGTGGCGTACCGCTTCTGAATTGAAATAAAACTATCAAACTCACTGCTCACTTCGTTTATTCATTCAATGATTCTCTCTTTACAATTCACACCAACACATTTCACTATGTTCACACTGTTTAACACTTTAACTTTTTCACCGTTAAACACTAATATACCGGAGTCACAACTTCCATGAAATCTAAGATACTCGCCACGATCCAAGTTCCAACTCGATCGACTGCTCACACTCGAATGAGCCCCTCAAGACTGTCAAGCCCTCTTAAGTAAAGATGGCGCCTCGACCCCACTCAAAGCACGCGCGCCCTCTGCTCTGATTGGTCCATTACAATTTAATTCAAACCAAGATATTTAGAGCTAGTAAAAATATGACAAACTAAATTAAATTTACTTAAGAATTTTACAATGATCACTGTATTTTACAATCATTTCTAAAGCAATATAATCGTGAAGAATCAACACTTCAAACAATCGGAAAATAACTAGACTCATGACTACTCATGACTTCCTCTGACATTTAGGAATCAAAAATAACTAATTCATGACTTCCTCTAACATTCAGCAATCAGAAATCAACTAGACTCATGACTTCCTCCGACATATCTAACAGTTGAAAGTAAACAACACACATAGTATATTATTTATTCTTAAATTAAATACATATCATAATACTCTCACACACCCATTACATTTATAGATTTGTTTTATGTTATAGTTAAATACCGATAAGTATATCGATAAATTTGATTCAAGCACTAGCGTATATGTAAAAAATTTTTATGAAAAATTTTTCTTCAAAAATTGTGTAATTTAGGAACAATAGCACCTTTAGTTACGCAAAATATGAAAGTAAAAGGGAGGATTGATATTATTTTATTTGAAATACAGAACTAAAGACAGAATATAGCAGAAATAAACACATCGTAGCAATTAGGACATGAAGATTAATTACCTGTGAAATGTATTTTTTTCAGGATTATTCCTATGATTTACACTGCAATCGCTCACAGAACAAGTTATCATTGTTATATATAATAGTATTTGTTCAAAATAACAAACGAATTAAACGATAAATTGCAAATACCGAAAGGGCACAAAAACGCGTGTCGACTTGTGACGACCTGTCAAATAAAAGTGGTTACAGTTCACATTAGACTGCCTCTCTCTTTTCATCTTGTTATAATTCCTTATAGGATTTTCTTCTCTCTCGCACTCTTTGTTGGTCTATGCATTATAGGTTTATGAGTGAGAGTACTTGGAAGTTGGAACTAATACTAGTGATGACAACTGTTGTTATTGGTTGTGGTTACGTCAAATTTAGTTCTCTACCCCAATAATGGGGGCGATGGTTCCGCTTCAAATAGGTACAAAAAGCAGGTCTGTATCATCGATCCAGCGTACTTGTATAATAGAGATCAGTGATGGGCCCTCACCGGGAGCATTTGCGTGTAATTTAACATTACAGATTCAAGCATTACATCAGTGAGGGAGGAGAACCGAGCATTATAATGCGCACCTTGTCACATAATAATATTTTTATAACTTGACATTACACGAGAATGCTCGTCGGCCAGGGAGGTAGTATTGTAATGTAATGCTCAAAGTCGAATCTATTGCTCTCGGTGAGGTAGCGCCCTTTTTTTATGAAAAAAGGGGGCAAACGAGCAAATGAGTCACCTGATGGAGCAACTTCCGTCGCGCATGGACACTCGCAGCATCAGAAGAGCTGCATGTGCGTTGTCGACCTTTTACGAGGGAATAGGGTAGGTGGGGGTAGGTAAGGGAATAGGGGAGGGTAGGGAAGGAAATAAGGGAGGGTAGGGAAGGGAAAAGGGTAGGGGATTAAGTCTATGGTCTCGATCGAAATGACCTCTTAAAAATACGAAATTCGAAGATTATTTTTAAACGAGAATAAATGTATTGTAGGAAATTAGTCTAATTAGTAGACACCTTTGCAACCCAAAATCGTATACAAACATTTTGCTTAAATGCTCCTAGTTATTTTTGAAATAAACAAAATTACGTTTTTTCTCATGTTTTCCGAGCGAGCCGATAGCTTCTGGCCGCAGCGTATTCACGATAGTCATACAAATGAAGTATTAAATTGCCCTTGCGGTAAAATTAATATCAATATAGCGCGAGCGTCTTACTGATTATTAATGAGTCGTGAGTCGTGACAATCGAATCAAGTTTGTACAGAGTTCACGAAAATCCGGAATTGACAACCGAGCGCGAGCGTGCGGCACATTATGATAAACGTGATCACGTGCTAATCACGTGTCTATAATTTACGACTATCTGTATATGTCGCAGTCATCTAGTTCAATCTGCGGTTCGATTGAATGACTAGCGCATTCATTGAATGACTCCATTCAATTGAATGTCTCGGCCGAACGTTGATTGAACAATCGTCACTCAACGTTCAACTAGTTAGCGATTTTTAACATAGCCCTTTGAAGAGAGCGGATATGAAATTAGTCAGGTAATTGAATGTATTTATTTTTAACGGAATAGGAAATGTATAAGAACTGTATATAATTCTTAGGTAATTAATAGCAATGTATTTATTACTTCGTCTGTCCAATACGATTGGATTTGGTTAGGTTAGATGGCAAGGCGGGAGCGTAGCGCAGCGAAATCATAGCATTCCATTTAACGACTTCACTATGATGACGTTTAGTCAAGACGTTAAACGTTACAGTCAGCGTCTTGACTAGTTGACCTTCAGTCATTCAATAGAACGGTGTCATTCAATGAATACGCTAGTCATTCAATCGAACCACAGATTGAACCAGATGACTGCGACATATATACTGGTTAATTAACTAAACATATTTTGTATATTTTTTAAATATTGTTAGAGATACGAGGTTAGAGTATTGCTCTGTAATTAATGAAGAGTTTTAGCAATGTTGAAGTATTTTTATCACTTCCATGTTTTTGCAACTGGGAATAACAAAAATGTTGACTTGATAAATTGTAGTTTGTCAATTTACAATATTCGGGTTTCTTACGTTTTAAATAGCTAATTTACATTATAAATAATTTGCATTTTTGTTAATAACAATATTTAATGCTCTCATTGTTCTTACAGCTCTTGACTGTAGAGCAAAAACATTAAATAACAACATACTAAATATTTAGGTATAAAATACCAATTAAAAGACGCTGATAAAAAGGTCGTTAAACCGTAGCATGTCTGACTTAGTAAATGCAGTTGTATGTAAAAACCAAAATATATTTTGTTCTAATCGTGGCCATAATATAAAATCCAGTAGCAAATTAAAAATCAAAATTTAAGTATTCAACTACAGTGAAGAACTAAGTAAGCCGTTCTTAATTTTTTGCGATACATACATAGTAAATTTTACGTACATTCTTCTTCAAGATTCTTTATTTAACGTATTCTTCTATAGATATTAGAAAGATGACTTGTTTGTATAATTCTTTGTGTTTAGTCCCGTAAGTCATAACCACTACAATTATTAAAACGCTTATAACATATTATTCATTACAGATTTATATAAAACTAGGTGCTAGTGGTGCACCTGTAATTTGTGGATATAATCATAGACTAATTAATATGATATAGTGTTTAAAATTGGATTTAAGTGTAAAATAAGAGTAAATTTAAACTTAAAAGTATCAAAGTCTAAAACGACGGCATTTCAGGTACTTGCAAAGTAACCAACATCGCAACACAATAATTAATAACTTAATTTGTACGATTCAATGCAAATTATACCTCATATTTTAACTCACCTCTGGATTTTAATGATTCTTAGTCTCCTTCTCCAAAACAGTTTATATCCACATATAAAGACAACCATCTTAAACTTGCAACCTCGCCCTATCCCAACTTGAATGAGACTGAGGGCCCAGGGCAAAGTGAATAAGAGTAAATAAGATAAGAAAACAATACGGAGGTGGCCTCTAACCCTGGTCATTTGTGAATAAATCAATGTTCTTATCAAACCCTAATAATTTGTCTACCGACAATGTTAAGGCTTGGCTATACGGCCCTGAATCGCAGATTACTAAATAAATAGTTACTACTTACTACATTACCTAACACCCCGTGTAAGGTTTATTTTTGTTACGGAATTTTTTGATTCGGTCGCCACGTTCACAGCCCACGATAAAAGATGTGCAATTTCTTAAAAATCAGAGCACCGAAACCAGAAGTGTTGGCTATGGGTAATAATTTTAATTTTTGATGTTTGTATTTATTTGATTTCAATACATAATATTTTTATGAGCCAATTTTTTGTGTTCTTTTTCTAGTCTGACGCCTTATCATGCCTTAGTCCTTACTCTACAACTCTCATCATTTATATATAAAAAATTGATAGTAAAAGTAATATTAAATAAATAAATAATAGAAACTAACTACTAACTAACCTAAAGAGACTTTACGGTGCATCTATTAATGAAGTTATTATAATATCAAGCTCGTCTTAACCGAACTTAGCATGATATGATAATGTTTAACGCACTATTGGAACTAAACAATAAACAATTGAAATCTGAACTTTGACCTCACTTGTTTCATATTTAGGAAAGTCTGCGTATTTGAATATGTCAAGGTGAACACATTATCTTACAATACAGATTGTGTGGGTCTTAGAATTTAGAAAGGAGATTCCTCGCTGTGACTCATTTTAAATAACAATGTATCTTTCGTTATCTATCATGTGTTTATTAGTATTATCTAGACTCTGAATACTACACTACACTCAGAGCCTACGCTACTTCAAACATAATACCTTACAAAGTAAATAATATATTACACAGAGTTAAATGAAGTTTACATATTAAGCTTATCTGATCTGACTTAAATCTTAAATAAGACTAGCCATAGACTAGCGCATATATTTTTGTTACATCCTGTATAAGTGTGTAAGTTTTGAGACTATATTATTTCCATAAGAATGAACACTTAAGGTGGCTTTCCGATCTTTGCCGCGAGCGACCGCGACCGACAAAAAATCAAACAAAACGCCACTTTGTTTGATCGGACAATGATCGGAGACCAACCTTTAGAGATGATTTATTATTTCAAGGAATTATTAGTATCTTCAATGCATGTTGATATTGTATCAATCTCAATCTATCAATCGACGTGCACGAACAATGCAATTCCCGTAAAACGCAATATGCATGTAAACGAGTCTGTCACTTCGTTATTGAACAACACCGACACGATGGAAAATGTTAACACCCACGTCAGAATTCTTATGAGAAGCATATTATTTTAAAAAGTTATTTACAGCGATCGAGTAAATTAATAAGAGCTACAAGGATTTTTTTGCACGTGCATGGATGCAAAATATATTTCAATCAAAATGATACCGATACTATGATACAGGATACCGCAAATAGTGACAAATTTAAACTTTTTACGATGTAGGGTAGGACTTTATTTCCGCCGCACATGTACGAAATCTGCCGGCCAAACGCTGCCGCCAGCCGCCCCATAAACACGATACGATGTCGTGTCGTACCACAATGCGGCGTCGTTTCACGACACGACGTCGTATCGTGTTTATGTGTCCCGGCCCCTAGGCCGCGCCCTATACGGTCTATTTCAGGGGTGGCCCAACTCTATTAGACCTAAGATCTACTGTTTACTAACGAAACCCTGTGCGATCTACCAAGTTCATACTTCTCGAAATCTTAAATGAAACAGCGTAGTTTAGCTTATTGGTGTGGTAGTCTGGCCTAATTATTTATATTTTTCGCCTGTCCACGATCGACTGGACTAACAGTCGCGATCGACCGGTTGCTCTATTTGAATTGATGTAGGGGCTGGCAAAAGTGCAGCAGCATTTAGGGCAGCTATAATTTAATTCATAAATTTATTCAGCCACATAATAATGGTAGGTACTTGGATGAAATTAACAAGATGGTAAGTAGTTAATATAATATTACGACTTTAGTTCTATTTTTGGCCATGTAGAAAATCAGTCTTAGTCTGTAACCATTGCCTCAAGTGATAATAATTAGGAAAACGGTGAAGAAAAAATCTTCATGCCACTGAATATGTTACGCAGGTAAATATTTGGAGAATATAATATAATTAGCGTTTTGTATGTTGATTCTGATTTAATAGCAATAAAGAATAAATTAGCATAATACAGCTATTACATTTTGCATAATTTATACTATCTACACAAAGTCTTGCTGGGATAGGTCATAACTCATAACTGAGACTAAAGTCCTAAATCGTTGACTTATTCTAACATTATTGTTTTCTAATTCTACTAAAATATACCAACATCTAATCTTACAGATTAAAAAATCTACTAAATAAACTATGAGTACAAATAAAAATAAAATAAATAAAAAAACTCTTTATTCAAACCATTAAAGAAACAAATCAGTTGACAAAGGTTACAAAGAAAGAGAAGAATGAAGAATGTGTGTATACCAGCCATGCTGGTTTAATGCTGCCTGCACCTGACAAGTGCTAATCAAAGGTCTACCTACTAGGCCACGGACGCCCTTTCATGTTTTGTACTATCTCTTGTTGACGTCACAAGTAGTACTGTGAACTATCGTAGTTTCGACTATGTAGTATGCCTAGATAAGAAAGAGCTGAGTCACCTAGGTCTCGTGGTCCAGATTTTAGTAGCACTGCACGTGCTGAGATAACTACATTGTCATTATTTCGCTACTCGGTAAACAAGTTTTATGACAAAAACATGGATGTTGCATAATATTAGGACAATTTACTTTTGTATTTTACCCGGGTTCGGTTTTATTTTACTCGGGTTTGAGACAGCTCAACGATGATACATACATTAATAGTTTCTAGTTAGTTTCTTTCGTCTGTTCTTCTGCAGGGATTGTTCCTAATCAGTGTATAGTGTGTGTAGGCATCATTGAACACTCTACGTTAAAAAAGAGTCTTACGATGCCAATTTGGAATACTTACAAATGTTATGTAGATTTTTCCAAAGAAGATCTTCTTCATACTAGACCGCTAGAACTGCAGCACATATTAAAGTGGTCTTAGATTACTTTTATGTCTTTCTATGATTACTTACAGAGCAATACGGTAACACATCGCGGAGTGAATTGTCTTTTTTAGGGTTCCGTACCCAAAGGGTAAAAACGGGACCCTATTACTAAGACTTCGATGTCTGTCCGTCTGTCCGTCTGTCTGTATGTCGCCAGGCTGTATCTCAAGAACCGCTATAGCTAGACTTCTGAAATTTTCACAGATTGTGTATATCTGTTGCCGCTATAACAACAAATACTAAAAATAAAATAAAGTTTATTTTCAAGCGGGGATCCCATACAAGAAACGTGATTTTTTTGGCCTTTTTTGCTCGTAATCAATAATGGTAACAGCTACGCACTTGAAATTTTCACAAAATCCTTAATTGTAGTTGTACTTTAATAATTAATATTAAAATTAAAATAAAGTAAATATTTAAGGGGGGCTCCCATACGAAAAACACAATTTTTTTTCTACTTTCGCTCTATACCGGTACGGAACCCTTCGTGCGCGAGTCCGACTCGCACTTGGCCGATTATTGAGCTTTTTTGAGTGAATTGTCTTTTTTGCAAGGAATTCCGTTTATCGCGGAAATTTTGTGTTTACGAAACAGAAATTTTTGGTAAAAACAAATTTTCCCGGGATGAAAATTGTCCCACGCCTTTCCCGGAATACTAAGTGAGATACTTTTGAATCAGAAATCACAATCTTTAATCGTAATTAGTTTAATGACTGAAGCGTGAGGAAGTCACTGGAATTTATTTGTAAAAGAATAAACTTAAAGACGTACAAAAAGATTGTTTCTTTGTTCTGTTATAAAAAACTCTACATCATAAAAATTATAAGCAAAATATGATATCACCATATTTTGCTTTTTTAATAATACCTAATTATTACCTAATTAACTCAAAATTAGACTGAATTCTAAATGTTTCAAGCTTCAAGCTAACAACGTTGAACAATCTTCGAATTATTTTTGGTCTTTTAATAATAGGGATGATGACAAGGTCAACGATTAGCGAATTTTGTTAATAAAATAAATAAATAACGGTAAAAAATAAGTGTTTCCAAAATTTCAGCTTGATATTATGCTGCCGAAGCTCGGCAAGCGTAGAAACGTAGCATAAAGATTTACCCCAAATGTACCTACTGTTTTTATGAAGATTTTCGAAGTTACCGAATTCATATAGGTGACAAGTTCTATTTTATACATTGGTGCAAACGAGCAAACTGATCAAATTGTGTTAGTAAGCGACTTCTATTCGCAATACCAATGCCTCAAAGGACTATTATTTTTTAAATCTTTTTTTTATGTTTGCTCTACTCATCGTAAATAGTTTGCCGTTACTAGCATAGATACTCACGAAAGTAAAGATTTCTTACATTTTAGCTTCGCGCGATACATAAATTTGGTTTGATTACACAACACAAAATAATGTGTCGCAAAAACGGCCAGTCATATTGCTTATGGAGATTGGAGAAGCAATCATGGTCTGTTATGATGTAATAGTTATAATGTAGGTATTTGTATTTTGTTTGTGTTATTGAATGCTTATTGCTTATTGATAAGGGAATAAATTGCGTGAGACGTTATAATATTATTTATTAATGATTTTTGTTGCAAATTATTAGAAATTATGCTCGACAATACGCAAGTATTTCGGATACCTCCCGAACCAAAAGAAACTTACGTCATTTGTGTTCACCCCAACCCCCTACGGTCTACACAATGTAAAAACTTTTTGAACTGTTAAGTTTAATACTTTTCTTATTAAGTTTATTTACTTTTCATAACTTTTGTACGACAAAAAGTATTTCATTGGTTATTTTTAGATTCGTTAATATTATAATACTGTTTAAATATTTACGTACTTAATAACCTCATATTATTAGCGATTTATTGTTAAAAGTAGTGTTGCTACGGTTTACTTTCGTAAAAAAATGTATTGTTTTGCTCCACACCTATTTTAAAATAAGAATAGTTTGAAGCTGGCTAAACAAGGTTATAAACCAAAAAAAGTTTAAGTTTGTTCTCTACCAAGAAGAGCAGTAACAAAAACCTTTTTTTTGCAGTCTGAACAGGAAAGGTTAAAGTTGAATTCATCCTGCAGCAAAAATATAAGTACTATCGTAAGAAGTATAACAAAAACCCACAATGATAGTCGTTTGATAAAGAAGGTAAAGACTCTACAATCCTAAGCTCAAAGAAAATTGAGAAAATACAATAAATAAAGCTTGCTTGAAAGCAACAATACTAATAATATAATAAAAGCGAAAGTGTGTCTGTCTGTCTGTCTATGTGTTACCCCTTCACGCCCAAACCGCTGAACCGATTTTGCTGAAATTTGGTATGCAGAGATACTTTGAGTCCCTGAAAAGGACATAGGATATACTTTTTATTTCGGAAAATTGTATGGTTCCCGCGCGACAAATGCATTTTGGCGCAACGAAGTTGCAGGTGTCATCAAGTGAGTTTTGTTAGTAAACGAAGAATAAAACAGGCCTGACTAATGTTGCTCTCCCTGTCTTTTATGTTGGAAAACCATTAGATATAGACTATCATCAGTTAAAGATTTTTGAAGTGAAAACATGTTAATTAGCGGCGTTGAGCACTTTTGTGGGATGGGTAAAACTGTGAAACTCGCGTCAGGTCACGTGTGCTGATCGAAAAACCGTAAGACGGTTGGAGAGTAGTGTTATAACATCGAAATCGATTAATCGAACAATCGATTGTTTTTTTTCGATTGTCGATATTTTTAATCGATTGTAAGGGTTCCGATTAAGTAATTAAAAAAATCGATTTTTTAAAAAACTATTTTCATAAAAATGGCTTAATAATCAAGTTTTCACTTCTGCCGGCACTCCCGGAGTGCAACCCGTGTTTTTTTTTGAATTAGTTAGTCCAGTCTTATTCTTCGTTGATTGATAAGGCCGCAAAATTCATTAGCAACCATGGTAGAATTCATTATTTAAGATGCTTTTTCTTAATACTTTTTTTGTGTCAACATTTTTTTTATTGCACAAAGTCATTAGCCAGCAATTAAAATGACAATTTCAAATGACTCTACCTAACCGCTCGACTCTACCGCATTTTTACTGCATTTTGTATGTACATTGACATAAAATTGTACAGGCTACTGAGTGCAATTAGCTTATAAAAAATTTCCCGTAAAAGGTAGATAGTACGAAATCCCACCAAAACAAAACAACACAGCTGTTTCGCTACCGTTCGGAGGTGATGCGAATATTTAGTTTCTGATCTGAAGTTAGTAACGAACAGCCGAGCCATACATATTTACTGAAATATAGAATTTGTTTAAGTTAGGGCCAGTAGAGTTAGGCCATGTAGATTCAGAAGCTTGGCTCCACATGAGATCTCATATCTTTTTCACAGGGTAAACCTTATGTGGTCATCTCGGCATCATTTACATGAAATGTTTTGGTGGGATTTCAGTTCTTTTTGTAGGTTGGTTATTTTAGTAAGTACTTATTAAAAGGTTTTTCACTTACTGTCTGCAGTACCGTGTAAACTTATAAACCTATAAACCTCCACCCCCTACCCTCCATTTTAGGGGATGGGGGGCAAAAGTTATAAGTTTATGAATTTTTTTGCTAAATATTTTATTACTAAACTGAGATCACATACAAATTTCAGCTTTCTAGCACTTCAGGAAGTAGCCAAACATTTTGATGATCACCAGTGTGTCAGTGAGTCAGTGACGAAATCTGTACCTATATTTCAAATTTTAGATATCAATAAAATCTAAAGTATAAAAGCTTTCAACTGAAACTTTGTGTGTTTAATAAGTCTATTATTGACATCATATCCTGAGAATATAAACTATCTGGTACACCGGAAACCAACTCTATAAGGGAAAACATCCACCTCCCCCATTTTAGGGGCTGGGGGGTGAAAATTACTAGTTTATGAATTTTTTTGTTGGTTGTATACTAAACTTAGATTACATACCAAATTTCAGCTTTGTAGCACTTTAGAAAGTAGCCAAACATTTTGATTACCATCAGTGTGTCAGTGACGAAATCGGCGTATTTTAGATATCTATAAAATCTAAAGTTTAAAAGCTATTCAATTGATACTTTGTATGCTTAATAAGTCTATTGATGACATCATATCCTGAAAATATGAACTATCTGCTACAACGGAAACCAATTCTATGAAGGTTCAAAAAAACGGCGAAACACTTCGAGAAAAGGTAGGTAGTGCCCTTGCGCTTCGCTTGGCTCATCTCGGCGGGTGCACTACCGTGCACCCAGATCACGTAAACCCTAAACGTCAGATGAGTCATCGATTTTTTCGGTGACAAAAAGGGTGAATAGGTACTAAATATTAAAGCTAACTTTGACGAAAATGATATCTATGGTGTGTGTTACCTTTGTTACCATCGTGACCATCGTGATTAGCAGTACACTTTATACGCTTTATACTAATGAGAATCGTCATTAGGCTTTTGGGGCTTTCTAAAGTTTTTTCGTTTTTGTTTATAGTTTTTAGTGAATTGTTGTAAATAAAAATATTGATGCAGCGTATATCTTTTCTGCGGCTTTAGTAACTTATCAAACGTTTCTTAAAACACTCGTATCAAGTATTTATTCTATAAAGTTTATAACGCTTTCTAGCTGTCTCTACATTAGGTCGACTGAGTTTATTTTTATTAATAGGATAGTTTTAATTTATTATTTGTAGAGGAAAATATGATAAAATAAACTAATAATACATATACGCTATATGACGACAAAAATAAGCTCTATACTTATTTAAAAAAAGTCTCTATGTTAATAAAACTAGAGTAAAATCGTGCATGATCAGCATAATTTCACATGATTGCTAATTTAAGTAATCTATTCTATAATATATAATAAAACTGTAGAAATGAAAATAATAAGCGGGGTGTGTCACTACATCGCTATAGAAGCCCAAAATGTGGTTAGTTTTTTGTCTGTCTGTCTGTCTGTCTGTATGTTTGTTCCACTATCGCACGAAAACTACTGATCCGATTTGAATGCGGTTTGCGGTTTTCTCAGATATATTTGTCTTCTTCCAACTTAGCTGGTGTACTTATAAAAAAATTCACCCCACCCCTCTTAGGGGACAAAAGAGGGGGTAAGATTTTGTATCAACTGATGAAGTAGAAATACTTTAAATGGCAAAACTACGTTTGCCGGGACAGCTAGTAACTAATAACTATAATTAAAATCGCATCAGATACCTACGCTTCCTAGAAACGTTACAATATAATATAAGAAATTATGATAAAATATAAAAAAAAACTAACTAGCTTTCTAGCTCTACAAAAGCTAAAAATTATATAAATTTGTAGATCCAAGTTGATTTACTTCGAATTTATCATGTGACCTACACTTTAATGTTCTATATCAGACTATAGTTTACATCGAAAAATAATTCAAACTAAGCAAAAAACGGGAGTCTGGGAAACAACGAATTTACATTAACCTTATAACCTATAAGGCTAATAGAAAACTGATTACAGACTTACCTTTTACTGGTATCCCTCATTTTATTATTTTTTATTCACTGTACAACTTAAAACTTCAAAATACTGTTCTTTGCTAACTACACTTTTATTAAAAAAACATTGTTTCGATCGATCCCGGTGCGAGGAGCGCGTACAGTCGCGAACACAGCCGGCGCGCTACTAGCTAACAAGCAAAGTCGCGGTCAAACGTGCCAATATGAATGGTCGACATGACATTGAAAGCGATAACTCCAAAACTACCATTAGAAAATATGTTACATACATATTATGTAATAGGTATCAATGATTTATGACAATATATGTGAGCAAACTATTATCACAATTGGCGAGTTACTTTTGATTAGTGATGATTGATGACTAGGTACTATAATAATTATTATATGACACTATACCCGTCGTAACAATGTTTTTATTAAGATTAATAACTAGCAATTATTTAGTAATTAAATATTAACTAGCACGCGCTCTCTGTTAATATTCGGCAAAGTTAATAATAATTAATCCCACTTCCTTGGTTACTATTATTGCCACAAACTTTTGGCAATAAAGTCTATGTAATATAATATGTGTAGTTAGCTGTTAGGACCACAAAACTAAACATTAAATTATCTAGGTATAATAGTTATAACTAAGTTACTACCTATTTATCGTTTACACAATCATTAAACTCTAAACGTGAGATATTATTCGACGTGCGGAACGAAATATTGACTTGGCATGCAAAATAACGAAAATTGATATGAATCGTGGCTCGACTCTGAATTTCAGTTTACTGCGGTCCACGTCCACATATTTGGCCCATGAATCATGACGGAATGACGGAATAACGAGTCTTTAAAAGGCGTATATTTTGTAGATTATCGGTGATCACACTAATCACACTAATATCATAAAGGCGAAAGTTTGTGAGTTTGTATGTTTGTTACTTCTTCACGTCTAAATGGCTGGAGCGATTTTTATAAAATTTGGTATGGCCGAGTTATTTGACATAATAGTTACTTATTACTACGGGAAAATATTTCAATTCATTTTCCGTAATAAACCGCGGGTAACACTGCGGAGAGTAGCTAGTTATGCAATGTGCATAATATTTCACAATATGCCGTTCCTGACCATCAATGGCCATAGATGAATCCATTTTTTTTTATTATGTAAAGGCGCCTGTCCGTCAGAGCATTGGGCAGCCTCAGACTGAGCAGCCTCGACTTGAAGCAAACCGAGTCAGCGGAGAGAGGAAGTGGAGACGCTGCCTCCAGCCTCTGGGCTCAGGTTGAGGCAGCGTCTCCACTTGTGCGGCCTCGGGTCAAGCGGTTGCATCGCCCTGAGTCTGCTTCAAATGGATACGCAGTCCTTATGTTACGTATAATATGAAAAACACATAATCATAGCAACTAAGTATATTATAAAAAAGCAATAATCAAAATGTAGAGTACACGTGTTATGTGGATACAATCATAAATCTCATAATATTGTGAAATAAATAATTGGAAGCACAATTTTGTTTTTTTAACTATCATGATTTGCAAGATTTAACAAAATAAAATCGGCCAAGTACGAGTGGGACTCGCGCACGAAGGGTTCCGTACCGTTATAGAGCAAAAATAGACCAAAAATTGTGTTTTTTGTATGGCAGCCCCCCTTAAATTTTTATTTTATTTTATTATTATTCTGAAATATTATAAGTAGAGGCCTTTGTGAAAATATCAAGTGCCTACCTGTTGCCATTATTGATATCGAGCAAAAATCACGTTTGTTGTATGGGAGCCCCCTTTAAATATTAACTTTATTTTGTTTTTAGTATTTGTTGTTATAGCGGCAACAGATACACATAATCTGTGAAAATTTTAGAACTTTAGCTATAGCGGTTCTTGAGATGACAGACAGACGGACAGACAACGAAGTCTCATGAATAGGGTCCCGTTTTCATCCTTTGGGTACGGAACCCTAAAAAGCTACTGAAATAACTCACGTGTTTTTTCCGACCTCTACATTTTTCAATTATTATAGCCAATAGAGATGACTATGTGCAGAAAGTAGAAACTATTAAGTTTACCGAACGTCCGAACTGAAGGTTGTAGACGATAGACGAAACAAAAAATTAAACACGTGAACATCAGAAAATATTATTTTTGTAGTTGCTATGTATTAAGGTGACGCCATGTTAAAGTAAAAAACCGTGTTGGGTGTGTTTGAGATTGCTTGTTTTCTATGCGAGGCTGGCCCGGCCTCTCATAGAAAACAAGCAATGGAACAGCAAAAAATTGAAAGGGCGTAGCGACAAAATGGTTTTTGTCGCGTAATTTAAAAACCATAAATACATTTCATATAAGCTATGGACAAATTAAAGTGTATACTAGAACCAATTTATGCACAAATTTTGGAAGCTTATATTACTCTCCTCTGTTGACAAAATAGGAATCCCTTTTTTTACAGAGGTCTTTTTGATTGATTATTCTGTGTTATGAAAGTTGACCAATCGTGTTATGCTATGGGTAATTCAAAGACAAAGACATGATGAATTCTGACAGTGAATTTTAATTTCTTAGTTTTAGTCATTGCTGAGAAAAATGGACATCGCTACAGTCAAATTATCAAGGCGTCACCTTAATTAAATATTTTGTAGTTGCTATGTAGTTTGTAGTTGCTATGTATGTATTAATTAATTAAGTATTAATTAAACGATGCCCGTAACTTCGTTCCGTAATCCGTTGAGTTTATCGCATGGGATGATGGGAGCCGTAAATCCGGGATAAAACTATACCTAATTTATATTACCTATATTCTTCCATATTCAATGTAGGTATTCCATTCTTCAACAAAATATTATACGATTCAGCGGTATAAGCGCGAAAAGGCGGACGACACACATTTCCTTATTCATAATAATAATTTTATTAGTATGGATTATATAACTTGTATTGAAAGTAGGTTAAAAAATGGGAATTTAACTTTAAGTTTCTTGGGTTGGGTGGGTTGGGTGATTTCTCCTATTATTTTGTTGTTCCTATGGGTGATGGGGCCTATGGGTTGTAAATTGTGATGAAATCACTGGGTAACATCCTCCTTATCTCTTGCCCTGGAGTCGAGTCGCGCGACGTCTGCAAAATCATAACTGATAACAATTTTCATAATATGGAAATGATATGGTCCCTGTTAAGCAGTTGTGTATTAACCCACATTTTTTTGTTTAGTTATGAATGTAGTCTTCTTCTAAATGATCTAATGAACCATGACTGCATTCATAACTAAATCCATACTAATATTATGAATGTGAAAGTGTGTCTGTCTGTTACCTCTTTACGCTTAACCACTGAACCTATTTTGATGTAATTTTGTATGAAGATACTTTGAGTCCCGGGAAAGGATATAGGATGTTTATCCCGGATAAATGTAGGTATGGTACCTGCGCGGTAAACGAATTTTGGCGCAACGGCGTCGCGAGCGGCATCAGAGGCGTAACTATAACATCCGGGGCTTGTGGCAAATTGATAGGGCCCTATCAGTAAATAATAAAACAATGTATAAAAATTTCTGACCTCACGGCCTCTTGGGCCGGGGCCCTTGTGGGTCGGGGCCCGTGGCATTTTGCCAGCCCTGCCACCTATAGTTACGCCACTGGGCGGCATCGAGTCTAATATTTAATATTTTTGACCGTAGGCGGATATCTTCATGATAACTTTAGTATTTTGAATTAAACTTAGGGAACCCTGCACTTTTCTTGTATCGTATTGCACGTTGCACATGTGACGGTCTATTTATAAATATTTACACTTTCAGGAATGTAATTTGTCATGTATATCGTTTAATAATGGCTTTTCCATGAAATTCAATGGTATTCATAGATGATAGCTTCCGTATGACTCAAGTTGCAGGCGCTGAATGTGTGCACAGCTGCCGTATTCGTAGTGAAGCCGTGTAGAATAGGGTTGTGCATACTCAATTACTCACACAATTAGTAAATCTTGGATACTAAAATTATAAATGAGAAAGTGTGTCTCACACTGTCTGCCTGTCACTTCTTTACGCTTAAACCGCTGATTCGATTTACAGATAATTGCCCAAATAGAACGAAAGCTCGTAACAGAATGGACTTTCGTGAAAATAAATAAGTAAATGCGGTTAGCGGTATCATCTATACATATAATAAAACTGTAGAAATGTGAATTCTGTACATTAAAGATATTTAAAAAATAATAAGCGGGGGGTGTCACTACATCGCTATAGAAGCCAAAAATGTGGTTAGTTTTTTGTATGTCTGTCTGTATGTTTGTTCCACTATCACACGAAAACTACTGATCCGGTTTGAATGCGGTTTTCGCAGATATACCTATTTGTCTTCTTCCAACTTAACATCTGGTGTATAAAAATTTTTCCCCCCACCCCTCTAAGGGGACGAAAGAGGGGTCAGATTTTGTATCAAACTTTTTTCTTTAACACGAAAACTACTGATCCGATTTGCATACGGTTTTCGCAGATACATTTGTCTTCTTCTAACTCAACATCTGGTGTATAAAAATCCCCCCTCCCACCCCTCTAAGGGGATCAAAGAGGGGGTCAGATTTTGTATCAAACTTTTTTCTTGGACTTACTTCATATTATTAACTGTGTTTTCCAACTTTACATCTGTTGATAAATCCCCCCCCCCACCCCTCTTAAGGGACAAAAGAGGGGGTAAGATTTTGTATCAACTGATGAAGTAGAAATACTTAAAATGGCAAAACAATGTTTGCCGGGAAAGCTAGTTAATGAAATAATGTAAAAATAAACACTACTTCTGTCTGTAACAAAACTGTGTCTGTTTTATGATTCTTAAATCCTTTAATAATTGTATTTAATTAATCCAACAGCCTTGAGTCTTGACAGAAGGTAGGTTAAAACCAATAAACACTGTTTGACAACGGAATGTAGGCCAAGCTTAGCGTATGTGAGGTTAAATTTAAGGCACTATCGACAAAGTTGCCACTCGACAAGTATAATATGAGTGGAAAATCGCTCTTAAAGGTTTTTGAATTATTAAATAAATTATTTGTCTTGCAGTTTATTTGTCTTCGGCTAGCACCTAAAACTTATTTAGCTGCACCACTCTGTACTCTGTAGTACCGAAATTCATGAGTCGCATTTTCCCGTTACCAAGTCTTGGACTGGACTATAGCTACACGAGGATGTGATAATTGATTCCGTTATGTTTCCTAAAACAAACTGGCGCAAACATAATATGTGTGTCAGCGGAACAGATGATCCTATAAAACCAGGTGGACTCATGATCACGGCTACAGAAGGATTATTTCAATCAATCTACGTTAAAATTGCACGAAGACAAAAATACTCATCTAAGGTCAAAAAGTTGTCTCAAGTCATAAATTCTTTAGAGCCTGTCAAGTTTAGAAGAAAATTACGATGGTATCCCTTAAATTCTTGTTCATTTTCGTAATTCTTGCAATTTTTGTTATCAACAACAACGCAGCACCTATAGAGGACACGAAAGAAGTTCAAAAGGACGACGATGAAATGATGGATACAGCGGAGTCGCAGAATCCGTTCCTACCGCGTTTCGCCATGAAGAAGCTAAAGGAGAGGAGAGAACAAGCGCGGGCTGAAAGAAGAAATCAGGCACAAAGAAGAAACAATGTACAGAGTAATCACCAGGAACCATATTACCGCCACCCAGACTGTCCTCACAGGAGGTATTATTGTGAGTATTACAATTTATCCCCTCAATTTAGTTTGGTGTAATAAAAAGGTTACTTACAATTACGGTCGTATTCAGAGATTACCTACTTAACTTTAATTGAATAAGTTCCTTTTTGACATAAGCTCTTTTCTTCATTAAGTTAACGTTAAGTAATCATTAATGCCTCTGAGAGCGACCGTTGTCCGTTAGTCATAACTAAGTCATAACTTTCATACAAAATTAAATTCATTGATATTATTGTCTGGATTCATCTAGATTTTAGAATATACTGCTAATTTAACAAAATCAATATTTTTCTCTCGACAAAATTCTTATGAACGCTAACTAAAGACTAAAGTAGTCCATATCCTAATTCAGATATTTACTTTAAAATTTTACACTACCTTTCTTTGACCTAGTATTAAACAATAAAAGGCATTCACCCAGAGACACACAGAACATTCGCATTTCTTTGTGTTGACATAACTATTTGTATTGTTACAGAAAATGAAGAAGTTTGGAATAATAATATTAGTCTTGGGGGTCGGAATCATTTTTGCCGAAATCGTACCAGAAACAGAAACAAAAAAACCTGCACCTGAAGATTCATCAGTGTTAGAAATTATGACCTACACCAGTGAACTAGAAAATGGAGAGGAAGCTAATCAGGTATTAAAAGCGACAGTCCAAGAAAATAATGCAGCTAATATACTACTGCAAGAACTAGACACAGAGAAATCGGAGGAATTCGACAAAGCGATTGTAAACGAACAAGCCATTATTGATGCCTCAATTGAAGCAGTAGAAAAAGAACATTTTCCTATCAACTTTAACTGGGATGGATATCATAACCTTGATGATGATTATGAGCCAATGCAGGAAAGTGACTTTTACTACAAAGATCTTATGGAAAGAGATGCGAATGAAATCATGGACACCGCTGCAGGTTTTGTGCCGATTCCAATTTTGAAAAGAAGGAGACAAAAGCCACGAAGACAGTTTACTAATAGACGATATTTCAGAAGACCGAACCCCTACAGAAGACATTATTATTATTACCCCTACTATCGCTACTACTACCCAGGCTCTCTAAGGTTTTACTAATTTAATATGCCAAAAATAGATGCTAGAAAACCTATTTATTAATCATAGACCATAGTGTAAATTGTAATAAAAGATAATATTTAACTTATCCTTATGTTTTATTTCTAGAAAATCTTATCCATATAACTTTTGATCAACATAACAGTGATATTTACAAAAGTTTTGTTTATTCTGAACAATTTACTACTCACAACTTTTTTTACATTCAGTACGTTCAGTGGCTTTGCGTTGTCGACCGGCGAAAATTTACAACACGAATAGAATTAAGCGTCTCCCAGACAGACGCGGCCTGCGGTGGCGGCCATCCAACTGACCGCCACTGCCACCGCCACCGCAGGCCGCGTCTGTCTGGGAGACGCTTTAACAGGTATAATAATTTTTTTGGTTTCTAATTACATGAAATGAGTCTTAAACTAAAAGACACTTGGTTTAAAGTTACAGTCTCAAAATGTAAATGGTTTGTAAAGTCATCTAGGTTTCTAGAACAGTTAAATAGGACACTTAAGAGCACAAATTTTCGGTTACACGTGCTTTACTAGTTGTCAACGTTGTATTTTTTACGTTCCTTTAAAACGAATACTATGTTATTCCTCATGATCTTTGTATTCAAACATTAAAAATAATAATTACCATATAGAGTATATACTATGTATGCTTATTGCTTATATTATATAAATACGTATCAAAACTAAATTAAAATAAGAGTATACAATAAGTTACGATCTTGGAGCTCAATTGGAAGAATAAAGTTATAATACAAAGCGATTATATTAACTCAATCATAATTTATAATTCGAATACATTTAATTTACAAAATGTTATTATTAGTCAGCTGCTATTATTTCAAATGGAAGGACATTTACATAATCCGACGCGAGCATTTTAACATCCATATAACGTGGTCCCAAATCGAAACTATATTCTCCCAATATGGATGGCCGCTAACGAGACTAATATATGCATTTACAAGGCCGCGACATCACTCATTTCCCGGGGCCCACGACGGCCTCGTCCATGAGCTCGTCGTCCGTGATCCCGGGGGAGTTGGAGTGGGGGGAGGGGGCGGGGCTCTTGAGCTGCAGCAGCGCCGGCGACGCGGGGTACACCGGCCGCACCGCCACCAGCCCCGACACCTTGTTGCCCGAAGACGAGGAAAAGTCGAGAAGCATCTCAGCCGCTTCTTGGGGAGTGGTGGCTCCGCTGCGTGCGACCGACCCGCTGGCTGGCGGCTTCATACACACGTCAGCTCCTTTACGGTTCTCCGACATGCCCTTTGGGGCTGCGAATCCCTTTACCATGTCGGTCTTGAAGTCCAGTGGCATCATCGGGTACGGTCCCGGGTAGCCCTCCTTAGTGTCGTCCTTCCGCTGCATGTCGTTTTTAGTCAGACTTTCGGCCATCGTCTTGGAGTAGTCTGCCGCGTCCTTATTCTGTGCCATCGTTTTTGGGCTCATGTTTCCCATGTTTAGTAGCGGCTTCGGTACGTTTATCAAAGGGTACGCGGACTTCTGAAGTGATTCCAGTGTTTTGTTGGGGCTGTCGAAGTGCGGGAAGGGGTACTTGGGGTCCATCGCCCGGCTCAGATCGTTGACCATGGCGCGGCTGTCGTACTGCGACACGGGGCTGTTCTTGTCGGGCGTGTTCTGGTTTTTTAACTTGGGTATCTGAAATTTACTCGTGTCCAGCGGCTTGATCAGGCCCTCGACTAAAAAATTTGTCTCCTTCGAGGTATTTTTGAATCCGTCCACGTCGTCCCTGGACCCGCTGGGGCTGGAGTGGCGCTCCGATTTGGAGAATATCGACTTTTCGGAGTTGCTCATGAGCTTCGTTCGGGCCTTCTCCCGCTCCCTGTCCCTTATGATTTTGGAGATTTCGCTGCTACTGTTTTTTGGAGAACCAGAGCTCGATTTCGAACTAGATTTGGATAGATTCATTCCGGTCGAGCTGCTGCTAGACGATTTAGAGTAAGGCACTTTGGGGCTTCCGGAGCCGGTTGATTCAGAGATGTTCGCTTTGGGCGGCGTGGAGCTCAAGCTAGATTTCGACGACTGCATCGCCTGAGACTTTTTCGAGGCGGGTCCGCTGATGACTCCAGGCTTGAGACCCGTGTGGGTTTTCGGTGAACCCTGACACGGCGGGGTCAGCTGAGGAGACGTCTGCTTGGAGCTCGAGTAATTCAGCTTCGAAGAGTTGGATGAGTCCTTCGACCTCGTCTTGTTTATGGTAATCTTCATGCCGTCCAAGCTCGGCTTGACCATGTACTCCTGATTTTTACTCTCGCTAATTTTTAAGCTACCGCTCGTTGCGCTGTTTTTTGGATCGGAAAATTTTCCCGAGCTGCCGGACGAGCTCGACTTGGACGAGACCTCCGAGTCGACGCTACAGTGTTGCGCCGTCAACTTGTCTATGACCGCGTCGAGGGAGCCCTTGCCCTTGCGAGCTTGGCTCGGAATATTGGATTTGTTGACTTCTATATTCGGCGGTGATATCAGGGGTTCCGTGACGGGGCTGTCGCAAGTCACCGGAGTGATTTCTAGTTGTTTTAATTTGATAGGGTTCTTCAGCTTCGGGCTACTCCTATCCGAGCTGGAAAAAGACAGGCTGGAGTGCTTCTTTTCTTTGTCCCTAGATGGCACGGAGCCGGAGCTGTAGCTGTCTTTGGACATCTTTTTAGATAGATCGTAGCCGGTGGTCCCCGACTTGCCGGACGGTGAGCCGCTGGTGGCCGATTTCAGCGTCGACATACTCGGCTTGCCGGACCCTGACGAGCTGTGTTTAGGGGAGGAGATGCTGTGGTTTTTTGGACTCGAGTAGCCGGCGAGATGTTTCGGACTATTCTGCACCGGCGAATGTCTGGGGCTGCTGTGGTGGCTCGACGACCCGGAGGGTTTGCTCAAATTTTTGACGCTGCTGGGGCTGGGCGACTTAGTGATGGACATGGACCTCCCGTGTGTTGGGCTCGGACTGAATTTCCGCAGGATGGAGTTGGGTGAGGTGGGTCGCCTGGGGGAGCCGTCGGTCGGCTTTATGCTGACGGACACGGGCTTGGTGAGAGGGTCCTGTTTGGGAGGCACTTTCTCGGGGGGACCCATCGAGTCGTCTCTTCGTCGCTTCTTTTTCTTCTCCTTGCTTCTTTCTTCGCCTGATTTGCTGGACTTCTTGTCTGATCTGCGATCGTCCAGGGATTTCACTTGGGAAGAAGTGATGGGAGTGATGGTAATGGAGCTGGGGAGGGCAGCGGGCGCGGCTGCCGTGATGGGAATGATCTCAATGCCTGGTCTGCGGTCGAGGCACAGCATCGATGAGATATTAGAGCCGGAGCCCGAGCTAGGAGACTTGGAGGACCCCGATCCTATAGGCGTAATGCTGACGGACGACGGCATGTAGGATTTGCCGTCTGTGAGGTCCAAGAGGAGCGATGAGGATCTACTCCTTGATTCAGAATCTTTGTTTTTTAGCTTTTGCCTTTTGTGCTCAGACTTGTGAAAAGAATTCCTGTAACAAAAAATAGTAGGTTAATAATACAATTAGATAGCTGATATTGTTGTTGTTTTTGTATTGTTATAGTATGATATTTTTGTTTCTTAAAATGATGAGATTGTTTGGGAAAAGGCCAGGATAGACCGAAATTCAACATAATGCATATAGTATACTATGTAAAACAGTAGATTAGTCGATTTCTACAGCAAACAGCCAGGTTACACATGGACAACTTTATACAATACTATTACTATTATTACTTGTGCATGCATTTATAAAAGAAGACGCCAATTACCTTATTATATCTTCAACATCACCATCATTCGAGTTATCCATATCGGACGAAGCTCTCGTGTCTTGCCCCAGCGCGTCCGTAGCATCCATACCCGATAGCTCCAGATCCGATGCGAACTCATTCTGCGAAACTGACGACTCCCGACCTTCAATATCATCATTAGTGGAATTACTGTTCATTGTATTGTCATCATCGTTGTATCCGTCTGAGTTTTCACTGTCACTCTCGGAGTCCATCAGTTCACTCATACCCGGCTTCCCTTTCTTGTTCATAGGCCACATGCTGGTCTCCGCTTTCCGCTTCTTCGCCTTACGGTCGTCAGACATTTGGGACTTCATGTCAACTGGATTTGAATCCTGACACATCATGGACAGATGGTGTTGCTGCTCCGAGAGATATGTGCCTGTGAAATCAATACCAATTTAATAATGGCAACCACCCAATCGCTGGCAGTTATACTATGAATGCCAATAATGGGTATTTCTGGGTGTTTTACAACACACAAATATTAAGAACAAGTGTATACTGTTAGCACATAGTACTACTAAAATGAAGTTAGTTACGAGTTTTGAATAAATCAGAAGGTTGAATGACGAATCAAAAAACAATAATTTAAAAACTTAGCAAAACTCTTTTATAGAATCCACAAAAACAGTTGTTATTACTTCATCATGTTCTTGTAGTTTTTATGCTGTAAACGCGTGCTAACCATAAAATCAGTATTCGGGCACTCACCTCCCTGGTGTGGATGGCTGACGTTGGAGGGGAAGAGGCCGCGCGTGCCCGGCTCGGGCTTGACGTCGCCCCCCGGGTCGAGGCCACCGAGGCCGCAGTTAAAATTCGAATCCAGCGCCGAGTACCCGCCATTGGTTTGTTTCGCCGCATCCTCGCGCTCCCATATCTTGATCAGCGCCCTGGACAAAGATTTTAAGTTTATTTCATTTATTTATTTGTTGAGATGCTGTTATGAGCGTTCATTCATTTGTTTGAGTCAACCAAAAGTAGACATAGACATTGTAGTAAGTGTTGAAACAACCCTGGTGATGTAGTGTCTTCTTGGTCGCAGGGCGGCGGTGTGTGAGCGAGACGGATAACGCAGCCGTACCTGAGTGTGACAGGGATGGAGTGGCTCTTCTGCAGCACCCTGGTCGCGGGGCGGCGCCTGCAGCGTGTGTATGGAGGCGGTGTGTGAGCGAGACGGATAACGCGGCCGTACCTGAGTGTGACAGGGATGGAGTGGCTCTTCTGCAGCACCCTGGTGATGTAGTCGTCGACGTGGTCGCGGGGCGGCGCCTGCAGGGTGTGTACGGCAGCGCGCGGCGCGGCGGGGTCACTCAGGTCCAACTCCACCGTGCACATGCTCTCGTCGATGGGATGTTCGAGCGAGACGGAGATATGTTGCCATGACAAAGCGCTCACTTCAAACATCTTCACCGTCTCTAAGTCTATCACTGTAAGGACGAAAACGAAATAGACGTAAGTTAAAAAATACCAGCCGTTTGCCTACATAATATCACATTGATATTATGTAGGCAAAGGTTTGTAGAGCTTGTCTATTTTGAAATGACGCGCTCCACCACTTCACTAGTAGATATAAATGAAAAATTTTGTACTGTGAATACGAGGGAGGGGGCGTGTTATTTTAAGTTAGACAAGCCCTAAGTGTGTGTATCTTTCTTCATGGAAACAATTAAAACATCAAAAAATAATACGATATTTCTTTTTAAATGGAAGTTTATTAGGGTTCTATCTTTACAGGATATATTTTACCATTGATAACGTCGAAAGATTGTTTAACATTATCATCATAGTCTTCATATCAAACTTCACAATCCTTACCTTGTTTAGTCTGCAGCCTCACGCAGCTAGCGACAAGCGTGTTGAATAGCGCCTGTTGTCTGAGCGCCGCGAGCAGGGGCGGCACGTGCGAGGGGTGCGTGAACGGCACCGACGTCACCGCGCGCCCCACCAGCGCCCCCTCGCACAGGAAGTAGCACTGCCACTGCTCCGGTAGCCACTGTACAAAGCCAATACAAAAATATAGGGAAAATCCATATCATATTATCTTATTATTTTGAACCAACTACTCAATTCACTGTATTAATAAAAATAATAATTAAAGAGTATTGTGATATAAGGCGCTACCTCAGAACAGGAAAATAAGGGCGCTACAGTACACTTTTTTATAATATAAGAATAAGGCTTATTAGTTATTGTAATATTATAACAATAAGCCTTATTTTTATTATATTTGTTTTCATTTCAGCAGATATAAATTCTTGATATTATAATAGGAATTTTAAGAAGATTCCTATTATATCAAGAAGAAGATAGATTTTAAAGATAAGGTATCTTACGATAGCAAAGCAACAGGCTTTGTGATACATAGCAGATATTATGGAACAATTTTGGCCTGTAGATTTTGCTATATAGAAATATACAACGTTAGCATGCGGGTCAGCTTATTATTATTGTACTATCAAAGAAGATTCTTAGGCAGATCGGGGATCTGAGTAGTTTGATCGAGTTATGTCAAACCCAGCCGACAAATCACAATTAACATTGAATTCACATTATCCGACCAAATGATTAGGAATTTTCCTCGATGGTACTTACAACAAATAGTCCTTTGCTGAGATTCAACTCAATAGTTTTGCCCGGCGTGAGCTTGTTGTAAGCTTGCTGTGCGACCAGACCCAACATCGGTTGAGGATTAGACCAGTCACCCGCTATCTCTACCTGCAAATAAATTTTACGAATCATTACATATTAAATGGTTCCTCAAATAAATCAATTTAAGAACTACTTACATATTTAACAGGCACATCTTCATACTTTAAGCTTTAACATAATAATATGTTTTTCGAATGTTTGTGTAACATACCTTTGTATGATATATTATTTCTATTATGATACACTGTAGATTCTAGATTAATGAAATATTTTTTGGATTTGTTCAAACTCCAGAGATATATTACTTAGTTTTGTTATACCCTGTATAATCATAGTTGTGAGTTTAATATGTAATACAAATTACAAAATCAAAGTCATATTTACGTTTTTCTACAACAGCCATGTTTTTCCAAGATGTACGTTTGAGCAGTATAAGTACCTCAGTAGTAGCTTGTATGAGCTTGGCCAGGCCGACGCACAACGGGGTCGGCTGCGACAGCTTGAGACTGAAGCACGCCGGCAGCATCGCGCTGTTCTGCGGCACCAGGTTTGCGTAGACCGGCCCGCTGCTGTCAGTTTTAATGAGGGTTTTATAGCGCTAGGTAGCTGTATGGCATAAAGTTAATATACCTAGCGGAATAGAGAAACAAAGGCCTGAGCAAGCGAGATGTCATTATCAGTAGCACGCGTGGTAAAAAGAGACGTGTGATACACGACAGCAGAACTCTTTTTTGACGTCCAGTCGGCACGTATCGGCACGTTGACAATTTAATCTCATAGAATTCATGTTCAATCATGCTTGTGTAAGTGTATACATACACATATTTTTCATACAGATGAAAACCAATTTCGGTTACATTTGACAGCTCGAGTTTGTTGCTCTATTCCACTAGGTATATTAACTTTATGGTCGCAAATGATATATCGAAAACACTTATTGAGAATGTATTGTCATCTCTTTCTAATAAATCTCACTCACCTTTATTTGTATGTTTGTAGGTTGAATTTTTTTTATGTAAAATACAGAACATCGACAAAATCTTGATACATGAAGCTGGTGTTATGAGAACATAACATGTCAACCTAACATCAAATATTGCATAGGTCAAAACTGTAATCAACTTTTGTTATGAAGTTAAGACAAGATCAATATTATAATTACAGTGTTAATCACTTGGTAACTGAATTTTAGACTTATTTTATAAAGATTTAGGGCCCGTTTCACCACTTCCTGATAAGTGCCGAATAGGCTATCCACCACATAACTTGACAGATGAAGTAAAAAAGTTGTGAATAGCCTAGTCGGCACTTTATCAGAAACAGGTGAAACAGGCCCTTAGACTTTAAAACTGTAACATTGCTTTAATAACCTTGTCAAATATATTTTTAAAATTACCTTTTTCCTGATCTCTGAGAGTTAGCAATAATTGGTGCAAGCTGCAGCTTGTTGGCAGTGGACCCTTCTAATAGGACAGTGGCTGAGTGTCCGATGGGAGTATGTGTAGGGGTCATTAGGGATGTCACACCAGTCGGAGCTGAAGGTTTGCCCACTGTCAACAGCTCAGTGGTCAATGGCAGCAGGCCTTTCTCCTTGTCTAATAACTCGTAAGGCGAAACAAAGTACGTAAGACGCATAGCATGCCCTGAAAAAAAATAAACAGTGGCTTTATTAATCCTTACAAGTTAATATAGCTTTTCTAAATTCCTATAATGTTATCTGGTTTACGATTTAAACATTTATTAATTATTTATATTGTAGAAATCAAGGCTGGCATATGGTTATTACATGACTATAATTTTTTAGCTTAATTTCATTAATCAGATTTTTACATAAAACATTTTACATTTTTAAGTGTGTTTCTAAAATTTTCATTTGTCTATGGTTGATATTTAAAAATATTACTTGCCTCCTCTTCTTTTCTGCAAGAACCCTATAGGGCTCTTATGGACCTGGGCAAAGGGATCCTTTATGAAACTTTGAAGTTGCTTAAGAGTTGACAGATCCTCTTCCAGACTTTGAAGTGCACTGAATGCTTTTGATTTGACCTTAAAAATAAAAAAAATATTGCATTAATACCAAGATAGATTGGCACAAAACAATTTTGTATATATTTATTGGTAGATTTTCCTAAACTTATGGAAGAACTGGTAAAGAAACACTGAAACATATTATATTTCTGTTGCAATAAAATAACCAATCGTCATTCAGAGTGCTAAATTGACCAAATGTGCATCAAAATTGATCAAGGATAAAATTATAATTGAAACAATGTAGAATTAAAAAATGTTGACAATAAGATTCTGAAAAAAAATTACAAGGAGTGCAACTCTTGATATTTTGTTGTTATGGAACCTACTTTTATTTCAGCATTAAGTTGATACACAGCAATAAGACCCTCAAGTTGTGCCGAGAAGTCTGAGAAATCCCCTCGTGAAATACACTGCACAAGTTCTTCACAACTTTGTTGGTCAATCTGCAATAAACCATGAAAAATTTAAACAAAACACTGTGACAGAATAATATAAGAGGAATTTGGTTTCAATACCATAAAATAAAATATTTAGGTATATCTATGGACGCTTTACACCACGTCAGTCTGGCCCAGTGGTAAGTATCTGATGGACTTGTGTTACAGGTACCAGACAACGGAAATAATATAATTTAATACTTTTATACTATACCTACATATATTTAAGATTTTTATTGTTTGATACACATATTTAATACACATTAACGACCCAGGAACTTTTGAAAACTTTTGGTTCCATCAGCAGGATTCAAACCCACGACCCCCGGCTTGAGCTACCAACTTGCTCACCCACTGAGCCACAGAGGTTGTCGTCATAGTAGGGTAATGTAATTATTGTATTAGATTCTATTTATTCTATGTTAAGATGAAAGTACTTCAATTTTTTATATTTAGTAGTTTCTACTTTTGCAGTTACAAATTATTATTATTTAAACTTACCTTGCCCTCATGATGAATTTTCACATCTTTTACAGAACCAGAATCATGTTCAACAAGTATCTCCAAGTAAAACATGTCTGATGATATGAAGAAATTGACTCCAGTGGCTCCGACAACAAACTTGAGGCTGTAAAAACAGTAATATTATGGTGTTACTACAATGTCGCAATAACTTTTATACCTTAATCGTGGGAATCACAGACACAATAGATATTCAATTGTTATGCAGCACCCGATGGCCGATTGGGAGTTGATGGGTTAAAGGAAAATACTTTTGTAGATCTCAAATTCAGGTATATTTCCAAAATGTTAACACAATAAACCATATTGGGAAAGTAAGTTTTAACTTCATAAGCTTTTGCAAGTGTAACATATTTTAGTTTATAAAAATGTAGTGAAAGAACAATCTACATAATATTATAATATCCACATTAATATTAAAAACATAGGATAGACATTGTGAAAAAAGGTCCTCATTCAATAAATAAATCTCTTGTGAGAAAGTAGACTGCAACATCTACTGCAGGGGTTCCCAAACTTATTTTGTCTCCCCACTTTGAGAATGGTTGTTTTAGCCCCCCCCTCCCCCCCAACACTGTTTAATTAAAAATGCACCCAGATGAAATAAATCGCCTCCCAAGCCTCTACAGACACACCCCCATTTTTATGGGTTCCACACCACCCCCGTTCCTTCAGCGTCCACAAGGGGGCGTTATCACCCACTTTGGGAGAGGCTGATCTACTGTGAAACATAACATTGCATAATGGCGTAGATACATACCCCAGTTGTCTAGAAAGGCAGGCTAGTCTTTCAATAAGACTCTGTAAGCAGCTCACTTTGATGCAATGTTGAAGGCTATCCAAGCATTTCTGGAGTGTCATGCGATCAACACTATCAACGGCCCAATTCTTATCCTAAAAATATTTTTTTTAACATGAAAAGTGCTCAAATATGGTCTAATATTACAGTATTAAAAAAAAGAATGTGAGGTTAAATTAATAAATAACATAGTATAATAACAAAGATAAGTCTTTAGAAAGAAAGTAGATTTATACCAGTAAAGCCATTCTAACAGCTTTTGAAGTTTCACTTAGGTTTTTGTATTGGGAAGTTTTGGATCTTATCTTTTCCATGAGTATTTCTTTCTGAAGTTCCTTCGATTTATCCATTCCATTTAATGGCATCATGACCAACGCTTTGCTGTCCGTCATTGTGAAGAATGAAGATAGTTTTATATTATAATTTATCAACAAACACAAATTTAAATAATAACAATTGTTTGCTTTCTGTGGAGAACCTTTCTAATGACTTATTTTATTTGGTCTGTGCTGAAGATTGAAGGTAAACATTATTTATAACATGTTGATGGTTTCCTATTATTGCTTGCCTTGGGTAAGGTATAAATTATTACATAAAACACTTTAGGTTTATTAATATTTCCGCAAAAGCATTTTTCTCAAACCTAAATTTTAATTTATAAGCCATTGCTGTCATTTGTCAAATGTCAAGTCGCAATTTGATTTTTTCTTATTATGGCGCTCGGCTTTTTAACCATGGCCAGTGTCAAGTAAAATATGGCGGGAAAAAAAATCGTTAAAAGTTTACAAAATATAAAGTCGTTTTTCCAGATTATCATCAAATCAAAAGTCTAAAAAGTAGTCAGTAAAGTCAACGAGTCAAGTCAGTTGTTTTAGTAAAGTGGTAGACCCTTTACTAAAACTTTCGATGGAGTTTTGGAGAGAACACAAAATGGCACGTTTCTTGAAGTTATATCACTTGCCCACACTTGTGCACGTCATCGAATATTTAATGGTTAATATTCTACCAACATTACACATTAAAAACCGAAATAACACAATTTTAGGAAAATAATACAAAAACACGTCAACGTCACTCTTTCGTATTCCCGGCGAAACAGAATTATTTTTTTACAAAATATAATATCAAAATGCAGCAAAGACGTAGCGACATTCACCAAAAATTGTTAAAAAAAAGTTGAAGCTATAATATATAAACGAGGCTTTGTGCTTACAGCTTATCTGATACTCCTTTGACCTATCCTCAATCACACACTCCCACCCATTCAACGCGTCTGTAACCCAAAGACCAGGGGGTGTAGTGCGAGTTTTATTCGATCATACGCATCGAACACGTTAACGCGAATTTGTATGGGATCAAAGCAGCGCCACCTACTGGCTTACGTGGATACCGCTTTGATCCCATACAAATTCGCGTTAACGAATGAAACTCGCACTACGCACTCTGTTTCATGTCAATGCTGTAACCTTTATGACAGCGCCAGCGGCAACCAACTGCGAAAACCCTTTGATTTGACGCCTACTAGGGCCGAGGCCCGAGGGCGAAATATGCCATCAGCTTACAGCTATGTTGCATAATCTATATATAAATATAAAATTGCAAGTCCTGACTGACTGACAGATTCATCATCGCTGAGCAAAAACTGTTAAAGTTACAGCCACGAAATTTGGTGAGTAGGGTTGTTTTGTAAAGTAGACACCCACTAAGGAAGGAATTTTGGAAATTTTACCCCGAAGGGGGTGAAAAAGGGGTTGAAAGTTTGTATGAAAGTCCGTCATTTCTTAAGTTTGAAACATGAAACTTTATTTTTTAGCTACTGAATAAAAATAAATAAATGTGTATTTAAGCGTTTTTGGAAATTCTACCCCCAAGGGGATGAAATTGGGGTTGAAAGTTTGAATGAAAGTCCGTCATTTCTTAAGTTACAAACATGAAACTTTATTTTTGGGCTACTGATTAAAAATGAATGGACACGTATTTACGCGTTTTTGGAAATTCTACCCCCAAGGGGGTGAAATTAGGGTTGAAAGTTTGAATGAAAGTCCGTCATTTCTTGAGTTAGAAACATGAAACTTTATTTTTGGGCTACTGATAAAAAAATAAATGGATACATATTTAAGCGTTTTTGGAAATTCTACCCCCAAGGGGGTGAAAAAATTATCTATCTCCGTTATTAATTACTATACTATGCTAACGCGGACGAAGTCGCGGGCAACAGCTAGTATAATATAAAGCAAAGGGAGCGTTCACTTATTACGTACCTAACGCAATTAGGTACCTATAGGTATATAGGCGAGAGTTCCGTGTCAAGAAAGAAAGAAAATCTTATCTAAAAGTTATTACTTCAAAGCAAAATTGTACGAGACGACGGAAATGTACATAGTTATGATTTGGTTTACATTTATAGTTTAGTTTGTTCGTAGTAGTGATAAATTGACTTTATAAAATATATTCAGTTTATTCGTAATAACAAATAGGTTTAGAATGTTCGTAACTCATAGCAATAACTTGTAGTGAAATCACCACATGTACGCGCGGTCCTTTTGACTATTATGTTTATTAGTTAAAATAAGTTATTTTTGTGTTCCTTAGAATATTTTGTATTGAGCCGTTCTCCTTAAATGCAATAAAGTATTGTTTCAAGATTACTATACATTGTCAGAACAAGGCTGAGGATATAAACAGATGTTCGGCAATATCTAAGAAACTAGCATGGGAATGGGAAAAAAGCTAACAGATGCTTAGTTTATTATTACGAGAGAAATATTTATTTTAATAGTGTGTTTTAGAAATAGTGTAAAATAGTTAAAATAGAAAATAAAGTTCGCCGGGGGCGGGGTAATAACGGGATCGCTGGCCAGCCATTGTCTTAAGCATAGATTAATGATGGGTCTCGCGCGCGCGGTCGAGCGCGCGCGCGAGACCCATCATTAATCTATGGTCTTAAGTATAAAAGAGGCCCGGGCACTGGGCAAACTCGGAAGCCAGATCGCTCCGAGCCAGCCTCCCGCCAACATCGAACAAGAAGAACTGGGAATAGTTTATAGAAGAAAGGCTGGCCGGAATTCGCGTTTTACCTCGACCCCCGCTATATAGTGTACATAGCGACGAAGTGTTTCATTTACGACCACCCCAAGTACGGAAGCCGTTCTCGAGTGAATTACAGTACAAACATACATACTAACAAGAGAGGGTTCGAACTTCAAAGTAGGCGGAATCTTGATTATTTTGTATTCAGCATGCTTTGAAGAAGCTTTTTAGGGCTATTTGAAACTTAAACATTTCGAAAATACTAGTCTTTTCACTTTTGGACTCGAAAATTCGGAGTAATAAATAATCGGCCAAGTGCGAGTCGGAATCGCGCACGAAGGGTTCCGTACCATTATAGAGCAAAATTAGGCCATAAATTGTGTTTTTTGTATGGGAGCCCCCCTTATTTTTTTATTTTATTTTAATATTATTATTAAATATTAAAGTTCACATATAACTAAGGATTTTGTGAAAAATTCAAATACCTACCTGTTGCCATTTTTGATATAGAGCAATAAAGGCCAAAAAAAACACGTTTGTTGTATGGGAGCCCACCTTAAATATTCATTTTATTTTATTTTTAGTATTTGTTGTTATAGCGGCAACAGATAATCAGATATACATAATCTGTGAAAATATCAAATCTCTAGCTATTACCGTTCTTGAGTTACAGCCTGGAGACAGCAAAAAAGGCCAAAAAATCACGTTTGTTGTATGGGAGCCCCCCTTAAATATTCATTTTATTTTATTTTTAGTATTTGTTGTTATAGCGGCAACAGATATACATAATCTGTGAAAATATCAAATCTCTAGCTATTACCGTTCTTAAGTTACAGCCTGGAGAGTGGAGACAGACAGACAGACGGACGGACAGACGGACAGACAACGAAGTCTTAGTAATAGGGTCCCGTTTTTACCCTTTGGGTACGGAACCCTAAAAAAAGGTGTCAACGGGCTTGTCAAATGTCTTGGCGCAGGCAGACATTCTCTTTGGTGCAGAGTCGCAGACGAAATCACAGAACAGATTTACTTGGACGAAATGCAGCAACAATCTTAGAAGCTATTTTAATTAGTTTTAATTTTTACCAATTATCTCTAACAGAATGGTATAAAATAATAATATTATAAATTCAGAGGCAAAATAAGTCTGAACTTAAAGCTGTAGTGCCTATAATAGGTCACTCATTAAGCACCATTGTTAAGCACCCTTTATACAAGATGTACGCTGTGTAACTTTTTATTAGTAAGAGGGATTTAAAGGATATATGTGATAATGGTTAAAATATTATTCATCATCTCGTCGCATCCAATTTAGCGAGACTCGAGCCTAATAGAACATGACGTGTCACAGCCCACAGGGTCTCCCTTGGGGCCTTTTGGTCCTCTCCGGCTGTGACGTATCCGACTCCATATCAACATCCTTTCAGTATCAACTCGAGAACGTATCATACGATTTGCATAATATAATGCCTTGTGTTTGAAAAACTGAACGTGACATATTATTTACTCGCCTATTTACCCATACATTATATTTTATTGTTTTTCCAAGTAACTACTTGTTAGCACAGCGAAAAACTACAAGGTCTGATTGTCTTTGTCTAGCCTTTTAATCTACGGAGCTGGGTGGCAGTAGGATATATTATATTAATATTTTAACTTATTTCTGACGTGAATTATAATTATTATTATTTATTATCTACTGATAATATTTAATAGCTATTGCCTATTGAATCTCGCCACGCCAAAGAGACCAAAAAATATCGAATTTTACTGAACCTTGGCCTTCGCGGCTAATTTATAATAATTTAAATATCATTTAATATTTATATCTAATAAACATTAAATGCGCTACTGCCTACTCCTAAGCTGATGATTAGATAGGTAGGTACTATGATTATGATTTTATGTTGAAGTGGTCTGGTTTTATTTCCCTACTTTATCGAAGAAAATTTTAATTTTATTCAGTCGATTTTTAATTCTCTTCAACTATTTCTGTCGTACCTACTCGTACCACAAGTTTAATTAGCGACGGACGGAAATGAAAAGAGACGATCCGGGTATTAGAACTTACAAAGAAGATTGATATTGATTTTTCTGCAACTTTTTTACCTTAATTCCCCTCATCTACATAATATTATGTATTTTTGTAACTTAATGTTTTAGCTATGAGTAATGACTATGGCTGAACAGAATTCTAAACAAAATATGACCAGATATTTTTCAAGATTTTCTTTTGTTTTTGAATGTAAGTCAACCGTCATTACTAAAATAGCACCTATTATATTTCTTAAAATACTTAAAAGAAGGCGTCATTTGGTTGAGTTATGTCAATTCAATATTTAGGGACTGTTTCACCACTTCCTGATAAAGTGCCGAATAGGCTATCCACAACTTTTTTGACAGATTCTCCATACTTCATCTGTCAAGTTATGTGGTGGATAGCCTCTTCGGCACTTATCAGGAAGTGGTGAAACAGTCCCTAAAGTCGTGATCTGTCGGTTTGACATAACGCCACCAACTTAACCAAATAATATTTTGTAGCAGTTCCCGCACAAACTCTGTGAGTTGTGAGCCTTGGTTGTGAGCTTGTGACATGAGAATTTTGTAAATCAGAGATTCTATCAGAATAATAATTATTATGAAACATCTACACTACTATTATAAAGAGGAAAGATTTGATTTTTTGTTTGTTTGTTTGTTTGTTTGAGTCGAATAGGCTCCGAAACTACTGGACCGATTTGAAAAATTCTTTTGCTATTGGAATCTTACATTATTTCTGCTGAACATAAGCTACATTTTATTTTAGAAAAAAGTGAGGTTCCATAAGATATTTGAGTTTTTCGGACGCAAGGTGTAAAAAATCAGCTAGAAAAGTTACTTATTTTGCGTACGCTGCCTAAACTATAAAAGATAGAACCATAAAATGTTCTAAGTAATTGTAGATCTTATAAATATCTACAAAAAAGTCTGCGACACACTATACCTATCTATGTCGAGTGAGGCACAATAACCATTTATTTATTTCAAAATCCTGAATTTTTTTTGGACTACATTTAAACGGATATATTTTACTCACGCTATTAATCCTTATCAAAATAAATTATTTTATCACTAAGTACAGTTTATTTAGATAATATTTGGTCTTTGAATGATTAAAATTGGACGTTTGGTTTTGAAATTATGGCGAAATTAAAATATTACGATAGTGGGCGTCACCAAAGCGCGTGCGGGAGGAAGACTATTCTGTTGTAGAAATGAAAATTCTGTACATAAAAGATATGAAATGACACCCGAAATTACACCT
Source organism: Plebejus argus (assembly GCA_905404155.3). Taxonomy (NCBI): domain Eukaryota; kingdom Metazoa; phylum Arthropoda; class Insecta; order Lepidoptera; family Lycaenidae; genus Plebejus; species Plebejus argus. The sequence goes on from FR989942.1 coordinate 8,597,163, forward strand.
TTGTCACTACATCGCTATAGAAGCCAAAAATGTGGTTAGTTTTTTGTCTGTCTGTCTGTCACTCTTTCTGTCTGTCTGTATCACATGTATGTTCCAGCATCACACGAAAAATACTGATCCGATTTGAATGTGGTTTTCGCAGATATATTCATCTTCTTCCAACTTAACATCTGGTGTATAAAATTTTTTCCCCCCACCCCTCTAAGGGGACAAAAGAGGGGGTCAGATTTTGTATCAAACTTTTTTCTTTAAGACGAAAACTACTGACCCGATTTGCATACGGTTTTCACAGATATACTATATTTGTCTTCTTCCAACTCAACATCTGGTGTATAAAAATCCTCCCCCCCCCTCCCCTCTCAACCCTCTCTGGGGACCAAAGAGGGGTCAGATTTTGTATACAACTTTTTTCTTTAGTGGACTTACTTCATATTAGGTATTAACTGTGTTTTTCAACTTAACATCTGGTGTATGACCTTCCCCCCCCACACCCTCTTAGGGGACAAAAGAGGGGGTAAAACATGTTTCAACTGATGATGTAGAAAATATACTTTAAATGGCAAAACAACGTTTGCCGGGACAGCTAGTCAATAATAAGTGGGTATTGTCGTTTCATACAGGGTTTCGTGTAAAGATCATAATAATTATACTTATTGTTGGAAGATTAAATAAAATTATTGCATCAAATCGTGAAAAAATATATTTTGAACCCAAGAGGGAATAATCTAAGATGGTATTTAGATGGTCTCCGGCCAGTCGGCTTGGGTGAAAAGGTCGATCTCGTCAAAATTCTGCCTCGCTCTGAAACGTTAAAACATCGTTAAAATGAAATGTAGCACCTTCATCGTGAGTATCGCAGACACAATAGATTTTCAATTGTTATGCGCAAGGACGTTGAAATAATACGTCCTTGGTTATGCGGCAGCCGGCTGCACTGCCGCTTGGGGATTGATGGCCAAATGCAAAACTCGAACTCTTTGTCTCATGTCTGGCATCATAATACAAAATATCTATAATATTATAATACTGATCAAACTACAGGAAGATGCTTTTCTGAAACTGATAAACCCAGATTTTCCGGCAGTGAGCGTTCCGATGATTATGATATTTTGGCTATGGCTAAGAACACTTTCGATCATTCCAGCTTATTAACAAAATAATATAGACCAAAATGAGTCTTCCTTGTACAGCAACACACAGACAGACACGTCAAACTTGTTATAACACTTTTTGAACGGGAGCTAAAACGCGGTTCCGGCGCGGTAGCCGACTTTGCAGTCATGTATGGACAATTATTAGTATAGAGCTGTTCACATGATACGAGTGCAACACGGCACGGCGAGCGCGGAGAATACCATTCAATCGCTAACATCACAGGGGCATACTATTATATATTCTGTGACAGGGGCCCGGACGTATTCCACAGCATGAATACTGCCACCACCACCCGCCGCGTTGCTGGGTGACCGTGCGAAAACCGTGTACATATTGTGAAAGGCTCAGCACGGCACGGCCGCAGCGCGGCGCCCGCGCCGCGCGCCGCGCCGCCGGGCCGTTTAGACGACAATCGTATGCATGTGAAAAGGGCCTAATTCACGCGCCCGCACATGCATCTATCGTCACGAAGCTTCGTGCTATGAGATGATACCATAGACGAAACACGCAGATCGTCCAATGGTATCATGGCAGCATAAGGGTGAAGCCAAACAAGCGTAAATTATGAGTTGTGAGTCGCAGAATTTCTGCTGGCAAAAATTCTGCTGCATTCAGTTTCATACAAAAGTCTGTTTGATTCACACGCGCGTAATTTTGTGAGTCATGATTTTTATGAAAAGATATAAAATTCTGCGACTCACAAGTCACAACTCACAAATTACGCTCGTTTGGCTTCACCCAGGATGTGAAGTTTCTGCCAAACATTCAACCGGTTTTGATGAAACGTTGATATACAGAACGGTAGGAAATGTGTAGGAACAATAATTATTAGGCAACACAATATTGTCAAGTATGGTATGCAATTTTTTTTCGGCTGAGGGTAAGTACTTACTCATGTGGATAGCGAGGATGTGCGCCTTGATTAATTATACTGTAACATAAAGTAACAAAAAATATGCATAAATTGTTCTTAAATCTATTAACTACGGCGTTTGTTTATAGATAAACCACAGATAAACTTATGTAAAAGAAAAATAACTTACTGTCTTTCTTCCTGACGCTTTCGTCTGCGAATTATTTATAAAAATAAATTAGTAATTGCGAAAAAATATGGAAACACTACGACAGTATAAAATATACTCTTTTTTTATACAAAATTGCGCCACAAATATTATTATGTCCAGGATGTGATTAGAACTTTGAGTGCGCCCGGCGCGGCACGTTTGCTTGAAGATGTTTATCTGCTTTATATCGTTATTCGTTTCGTTTTATACTGCATAAGCAAGTAGCAAATAAGCTTACAGTAGCAACAACTTACGTCTTACCATGGACTAACTTAAAGTATGTCTAGCAGTGTTGCCAGTGCTGTATGTTCAAAAGTTACATAGTGTCATGCAAAAAGTAACATTTTCAGGAGAAAAGTAACATTTCGTGTTATTAGTTTAAATGACGGGGGGGGGGAGGTGGATCCAGATAATACGAAGGAATATTTTACGAAGGAATTTTATTTTGAAATAATAAAATAAAACACAATTTTATAAGGGGGACTCTTATACAAAAAAAAAAAAAACAATTTTTGGCCTCGATCACGGTACGGAACCCTTTATGAGCGTGTCAGACTCATACTCGGCCTTATATTCTATTTTTACGAAGGCATTTTATTTTGTTTAGCTCCAAGTCTACCACATGACAGTCATTAAACAAAACTTTAGGTGCGACAAGGCTTTGAACGTGGGCGGGGGCGCTGCTGATAAAGGAGAACTGTCAAAAATGGCGTTTTTGTATGATGGCAGCGTTAGTTCCTTTTTTCGCCACGTTCATTTAAAGCCTTGTCAGCTCTAACGACAAAACTCAACAAAACTTAGTGCGTTTCGTTTTCGCATTTTTGGTTTCATCTTTTTTTTTCAATTAGGTACCAAAAGTAACGTAAAAGTAACATCTGTAGTCATGTCACATGAATGTAACATGCAAGGGTCAAAAGTAACGTAAAATGTTACAAAAGTAACATTCTGGCAACGCTGATGTCTAGTCTCTGGTCTTACCACTGATCTCTATTATACAAGTACGCTGGATTGCTGATACAGACCTGCTTTTTGTGCCTATTTGAAGCGGAATCAGCGCCCCCATTATTCGGGTAGAGAACTAAATTTGACGTAACCACAACCAATAACAACAGTTGTCATCACTAGTATTAGTTCCAAATACTCTCACTACTGCTATTAGCGCCAATATGGCGGCTTTCAAACGTCATTTTTACGTCAGATTTAGTTCTCTACCCGAATAATAGGGGCGCTGATTCCGCTTCAAATAGGTACAAAAATAGCTGTCATTTCAAAGGCTATCAGCAATCCAGCGTACTTGTATAGAGATCAGTGGTCTTACCTAACAAACTCTTGATTCTGTAGGACAGCCTCGCGCGCCTCTCGCACTAGCTGCCCGTCGCTCAGCGCAGCGTCTGCACACCCAGGAACATCAATTATTGATCAACGTAATGCTAATTATTGTAAATAGCCATTGCCATTTAAAAGTCGGGTGAAAAAGGACTTGTCGGAGTTATAGATTTATTATGAATGAAATAGAGAGATTATAATATTATAAATAATACTCCCATAATGGTAGAAATGTAGCTTCTACTAGCTATGCAATAAAGGGTACATATAACATACTACATAGAGCTTTTGGACTTAGAGTATAAAGAACAGTAAAGAATTTGAATTTGAAAGGGTAGAGACCATATTGTATAGTACCAGTTTTGACAAAAGGAAACCCAAAAACTTACCCTCAAATTCGGCCATTTCTACCTAATAAAATTACATAATATTATACTTACTTATAATATAATTAAAAGTAATAATAATTATTAGGTATGTATACAAAGTGTTTTTTTTAGTACAAATTAATGTTTCAATTAACTATAACTGTACAGTAATGCTTCGCACAACCTAATATGCACATTGCACGCTTCGGCAATGTGCGGCGCTGAGCGGCATTATTTTATGCTCTGCAATTGAAAAACACGCAAAGAGATCCATAATTCCATACTAATATTATAATGCGAAAGTGTGTTTGTCAGTCTGCCTGTCTGTTACCTCTTCACACCCAAACCGCTGAACCGAATTGGCATAAATTTGGCATGCAGATACTTTGAGTTCCGGGAAGGGCATAGAATACTTTTCGTCCCAGAAAAATGCACGGTTCCCGCGCGATAAACGAGTTTTGTCGCAACGGAGTTGCGGGTGTCATCTAGTTATATTATAATTATGATTTTGAGTAATGTATTTGGGATTTTGGCTGTGAAACAATGAAGTGCATAGTCCATACTCACCTGCTGGGAGTAGGCGACGCAGACCAGCAGCAAGGCCGCTGTCATCATCAGTACGGGCCTCATGTTGCAGATGTGACCTTCTTTTTCCAGTTACAAGTCTGCCCGTGTCCGCCACTGATCCGGTTTTTATATTTTTCAGCGAATGGCTAGTCTAATCGAGTGTTAAATTCAATTTAAGTTTTATTTTAAGCTCCTAATTTGTTTTTAACCATGTTAAGATTGATTTGTATACTTACTTATCTGATTTTATTTTATTTCACATTATGAGCAATATCATTCGGATATATTTTTTCGATTCATCATCTAGAATCTAGATTCTAGAATAAAGTGGGTACTGAGTACTGACTACTGACCGAGCGCTAAGGCTGGTATAAATAGTCAGTACTCAAGATGCATCTCGGTCTCAAGACACGGTTCAGGCTCTGTGATTGGTTGGCTATCAAAATTTGAACCAATCACAGAGCCGAACCGCGTCTTGAGTACGGGTCGCATCTTAAGTACTGACTATTTATACCGGCCTTAGTGTCTCTTTTGTTCTAACTTCTAGCACAAAATATATTACAGGATGTATTCTCGATTCTACAGGGTGTAACGGAACAAAGTGATACTTTAGGGTAATAGGGTGTGTACGTGTTTCTTGTAGGGAGTTCACTGTGAAAGTAGCAGCACTGAAAGACCGTTTTTAAAATTTTGTAACACCATGTAACTATCAGTAATTACATCTACAGGGAAAGGGACTGTAAACCCGTGTACTACAGGTTTCTCAACCTATCAAGGGTTACGGTGCCCACCACAGCTACTAGTGACGAGATTTTAATTTTGTGAAGCTGTGAATATTTAGAAGTGAATTTTACATAATTTTTTGTTATAATCTCCTTTTTCTGCGCCAATAAATTTTTTATTATTATTATTAACTGGATACCTCCTAAAGCAGCGGCCGGCAATACGCGGCCTACGTCACCCTACCTGTTTGTGACCTCTACAGAGGTGAGAACGACCAGCAACTATGAAGTCGCGGTTACTTTAGGAGGTATCCAGTTCTGAAGGTCTACCTGATCATCTAGAAAGAGTAAAACTCAATTTCATAACGTATATTCTGCGCGGTAAGTGGAGGAATCTCGTCTTCCAGTGCTGGACATTTTTGACAGTTGCTTCCCACTGCTACACACCCTTTAGGTTGAAACAAGAAATATAGCCTCTCAATACAACCTCGGAGAGCTGCACGGCGCCCGGTGCGACCGCAATGGCGACGTCAAGAGTACATTTATATTGCAAAAGCCGAGCCGCTCGTGGCGCGCCTTGCTTATATTGCTTATATATTACTAGCTGTTGCCCGCGACTTCGTCCGCGTTAGCATAATATAATAAAGGAGATGGATAATTTTCTCCTTTTAAGGTCCCTTACTCAAAGGGTAAAAACGGGACCCGCAGCCAAGTAGGCACATATTAATCAAATGAGACTCGAAAATTGTATGTTTAGTTTAGGTTACAATCTTTAATAATTTCAGTTCAATCAGTCGAAAGTCTAAGAAAATTTCTAAAAACTTTCATCCCCTATTTCATCCCCTTAGGGATGGAATTTATTAAATTCCATTCTGAGGGGATGCCTACATCATAGTATCTTTATGCATACACGGTCTCAGCCCGATCAGTTTAAATTTGACAAAAGTTTCATGCAAAATTTCATCCCCTATTTTACCTCCTGAAGGGTGGAATTTTTAAAATCCTTTTTTAGGAGAAGCCTACGTCATAGTAGCTTTAAATGCATGCAAAGTCTCAGACCGATCGGTTTATAATTGACAAAGTTTCATACAAACTGTCAACCCCAATTTCTCCTCCTTGGGGGTAGAATTTTCAAAAACGCTTAAATATACATCCATTTAATTTTAATTAGTAACCCAATAATAAAGTTTCATGTTTCTAACTTAAGAAATGACGTACTTTCATTCACACTTTCAACCCCAATTTCACCCCCTTGGGGGTAGAATTTCCAACAACGCTTAAACACGTATAAATATATTCATTTTTAATCAATAGCCCAAAAACAAACTTTCATGTTTTTAACTCAAGAAATGACGGTCTTTCATTCAAACTTTCAACCCCAATTTCACCCCCTGGGGGGTAGAACTTCCAAAAACGCTTAAATACGTATTTATTTATTTTTATTCAGTAGTCCAAAAATAAAGTTTCACGTTTCTAAATTAAGAAATGACGGACTTTCATACAAACTTTCAACCCCTATTTCACCCCCTTCGGGTTAAAATTTCCAAAATTCCTTCCTTAGCGGGTGTCTACTTAATAAAACAACCCTGCTCACCAAGTTTCGTGGCTGTAACTTTAACAGTTTTTGCTCTGCGATGATGAATCAGTCAGTCGTCAATCAGTCAGGACTTGTAATTTTATATATTATATAGATGTCGCAGTCATCTGGTTCAATCTGTGATTCGATTGAATGACTAGCGTATTCATTGAATGACACCGTTCTATTGAATGACTGAAGGACAACTAGTCAAGACGCTGACTGTAACGTTTAACGTCTTGACTAAACGTCATCATAGTGAAGGCGTTAAATGGAATGCTATGATTTTTTTAAAGTATTTGTTGGTGGCGTACTAATAGGTTAATCTAGAAACTGACTTCAATTATGAGGCGACGGCTACTTCTGGGTGGATTACAAAAAAATAACCACGATGCCATCTAACCTAACCAAATCCAATCGTATTGGACAGACGGAGTAATAAATACATTGCTATTAATTACCTAAGAATCATTTATATACTGTTCTTATAATTTCCTATTCCGTTAAAAATAAATACATTCAATTACCTGACTGATTTCATATCCGCGCTCTTCAAAGGGCTATGTTAAAAATCGCTAACTAGTTGAACGTTGAGTGACGATTGTTCAATCAACGTTCGGCCGAGTCATTCAATTGAATGGAGTCATTCGATGAACGCGCTAGTCATTCAATCGAACCGCAGATTGAACTAGATGACTGCGACATAGATAAGAAGAGCTCCAGATCTATGCTACACAAAATGTATGCAAACTGGAATTCTTTTTATGGTACTATCAGACGCACGCGTTCAACTCGACATTCAACGTGCACATTCACATTCACGAGCGTGTAAACGGTACGCCCGAGCCCGTGAACGCGCCTGTGAACGTGAATGCCGCGAATCGGGCGAGTGTCGGTTTTTTGGCAAAGTTCAAAGGATGAATGTGGGGGCGCCGGGTGACTGTTTACAATATGCGCGCGGGCAGTCAGTCTCTCCCGCGCTCCTTGTGAGTATAGTATTCGTTGCTCCCGCGCTTTCGCGACGAGTGGATCTGGTTGTTGCTAAGAAAGTCGCTACGACATGGCGGAATGGTCAAACGAGACAATTTTGACGTTCCTGGAATATTACCAGGAAGAAGAAATATTATGGAACCCCGAACATAAATTCCATAAGGACAAGAAAAAAATTAACGATGCTTGGACAAAAACTTTTATCATCCACGACCTTCTTTGCAGTATTTTTCTCCGTCGTTCATCATTTTGTTTCTTTTTCCAATAAAAATAAGTAAAGCCAAAGCCACGCACACCCTGCACCTAAGGGAAAGACGCTCCTGCGAAGGTCTGGCTCACACTGGCTCTTACTCTATTATTTCGTCACACGCGACGGTGTCTAGCCGAGCCAAAGTAGGTTGATATAGCTATGCCAAAAAAAAGCGGCCAAGTGCGAGTTGGACTCGCCCATGGAGGGTTCCGCAGCAGCAATAAGGTTCATTTTTATGAAATTATAATATTTTTGATTTATTTTTATATTTCAGTCGATTTAATGAAATTTAGATTAAGGTTTACTATTTATGACGTATAAAAAAAAACTACTGGCTAGATCTCGTTCAAACCAATTTTCATTGGTAGTTTTTATAGTAATCTATATCATATATTTTTTTTAGAATTATCATGCTTCTACTTTAGAAATTAGAGGGGGGGGGGGGGGCACACATTTTTCCACTTTGGAAGAGTCTCTCTCGCAAACTATTCAGGTTAGAAAAAAATGATATGAGAAACCTCAATATGATTTTTGGAGACCTATCCATAGATACCCCACACGCATAGGTTAGATGAAAAAAAAATATTTTTGTTTCAGTTGTACCTATGGGGACCCCTAAAATTTTTAATATTTTTTCCATTTTTGCATCAAAATCTTAATGCGGTTCACAAACTACATCTACTTACCAAGTTTCAATAGTATAGCTCTAATAGTTTCGGAGAAAAGTGGCTGTGACATACGGACGGACGGACAGACAGACAGACAGACAGACATGACGAATCTATAAGGGTTCCTTTTTTGCCATTTTGGCTAGGGAACCCTAAAAATCAGGTCGGTTCGTACATCTAATTTATCAAAATTGTCGCACATTAATAAAATTGTGAGACAGCTGACAGATATTGTTGGAAGGCAAGTAAGAATAAATAAATAAAAATGCATCAAATTCTGTGATATTGTAATAATGTACCTCCTCGAATAATATATTTAATTCGGCAGGCTAAATAGCAACAGGCTTCAGTTAGATAGCCTCCACCACTGTAGCGTCGTCGTAAAGTCTGAAATGAGATGTTATATACCTAAGTACACAAAACTTAGGCTCCCTTGGATGGCCCCTAAGAAACCAGAAATAATCCACAAGCCATACTTAATATTTTAAAGGTGAATGTGTTTCTGTCTGTCTGTTACCTTAAGTTAGTGATTTAACCACTTAAGGGTCAAATCAGACCGCAACGCGACGCGCAGATGCATTTCTAAATTTGTACAGCGTTGCGGTCTGAGTTGACCCTAATCGATTAAGATAATTAAGATAAAATAATCCAAAATTCTCAAGGTATTCTTTAACTTCGACATTATTAATTATTATTCACTTCATTACGATATTTCTTGCATTGCGGATTCTTGGAAATCTATTGTTCTCGCGGCCGTATATTATGGCCGCTTGGGAGTTGAAGAGATACATATTTTGATATTTTAGAATCAGTTCATTAGATCCAAAGATGACATCTGTTACGAAAGCTGAACCGATTTTGCTGAAAGGTACGAAGATACCTCTTGAGGTATCTTCGTACCTTTCAGCAGAATGTCCTTTCCTGGGACTTGTCCCAGGAAAGGACATAATATTATGATACTGATTATAAAAAAAATGTACGGTATTCGTGATAAACGAATTTTCGCGCAAAAATTCGTTTATCACGGGGGCGGGCGACATCCAGTTATTACTTATTAGTACCTACTATAATAGATTTGTTAACAAAAAAAAACCTTTGCCTGCGGTACTTACTCGTCTGAAGTGGTCGCGACTCTGTAATAATATACAAGTAACAGTTTACTGAAATTATTAGCTACACTAGGCTACACTATTAATTATACGTCACTGAACTAATTACACTTAGACCAAGATTATTAATAATAAGCGATCAACTTAAAGAAATTATAAGTCGTAGAAAGATAACTTACTGTGCTATTGTTTGCTGCTGGATCTGCGCAGGTCTGCAAATTATAAAAAATAATAATATTTTTAAAAATAACTATAATGATTATTATTAGATATTATTATTATTATTATATCACAGTTACTATAGTTCAGTTAACAACAATTCAGCATATTACATAAAAACATTATTGTTCTAGGGCACCCGTACCATGATTGGATTAACACAATCTAATAAATAATAATCTTAAAACTTCCCGTATTGCACTATGCCTTACTCTACAATAATAATAGTTAAGTACATAATAAATGAAATGTTTCAAAATTATTGAAAAATTATTAAAAATTTTAGGGGTCCCCATAGGTACAACTGAAACAAAAAAATTTTTTTTTCATCTAACCTATGCGTGTGGGGTATCTTTGGATAGGTCTCCAAAAATCATATTGAGGTTTCTCATATCATATTTTTCTAACCTGAATAGTTTGCGAGAGAGACTCTTCCAAAGTGGTAAAATGTGTGTCCCCCCCCCTCTAATTTCTAAAGTAGGGGCATGATAATTCTAAAAAAAATATATGATGTAGATTCCTATAAAAACTACCAACGAAAATTGGTTTGAACGAGATCTAGCCAGTAGTTTTTTTTATACGTCATAAATGGTAAACCTTAATCTAAATTTCATTAAATCGACTGAAATATAAAAATAAATCAAAAACCTTTTAATTTCATAAAAATAAACCTTATTGCTGTTGCGGAACCCTTCATGGGCGAGTCCAACTCGCACTTGGCCGCTTTTAACATAGCTCTTTGAAGAGAGCGGATATGAAATTAGTCAGGTAATTGAATGTATTTATTTTTAACGGAATAGGAAATGTATAAGAACAGTATAATATAATTCTTAGGTAATTAATAGCAATGTATTTATTACTTCGTCTGTCCAATACGATTGGATTTGGTTAGGTTAGATGGCAAGGCGGCCCCCCGATGGTTGCTCGCCTTGTCGTGGCGGTGGGGCTCTAGTAACCGCGGCTTGGACAACCGCGGTGAAGCGAAGAGGCAACCAGGGCCGGCCGGTGTCGGCGCCTGGCCCGAGGAGGGCGCTCCCAGCGGACTGGAGGAGTCCGCTGCGGATGCGCACCGAGGTGGGGCCGCAGAGGAAGTGGCAAGTAGGTATTACGGTGCGCCGCTTGCCTTATCCTCTGCGGCCGAGGACGGATCGCGGGGGGGAGAGGCATTGTGGTAGGTTGCCGCTTTCCCTACCCCACCTGCGAGCTGGCCGTTCCGTTTGAACGGCATTGGTGGGGCCGCAGAGGAAGAGGCAAGTAGGTATTGCGGTGCGCCGCTTGCCCTATCCTCTGCGGCCGAGGTGTGGTCGGTGGCAGAGCCACAGACCTGATCTGCCACATGGCCTCCAAGTAGCAGACTCGGGGGGCGTCTGCTACAGCCCTGGTGGGGGCCGAGGAGGAGGGCGCACGTGTTGTGCGCCCATCGTGGAGTCTTCGGACCGCTGGCGGGGTCGCGGATGTGTGTATCGTTCCCGTGGCCCCGTCAAAAGGCGGCGTGGCGGAAGATGGGGGGGGTTTTAGTGGGTATACCGTGGTCTCATCAGCTACGGGAGTCCCACATCACCGCTCGGGTCGCCCCCTGCGCGTGGGTGGTATGCGTAATGCATTTCCCCCTCCGGGAAAAAAAAAAAAAAAAAAAAAGATGGCAAGGCGGGAAGCGTAGCGCAGCGAAGCTTCCGCCTTAGCCATCGTGGTTAATTTTTTTGTAAACCACCCAGAAGTAGCCGTCGCCTCATAATTGAAGTCAGTTTCTAGATTAACCTATTAGTACGCCACCAACAAATACTTTAAAAAAATCATAGCATTCCATTTAACGACTTCACTATGATTACGTTTAGTCAAGACGTTAAACGTTACAGTCAGCGTCTTGACTAGTTGTCCTTCAGTCATTCAATAGAACGGTGTCATTCAATGAATACGCTAGTCATTCTATCGAATCACAGATTGAACCAGATGACTGCGACATATACAGCATGACTGGTGCGACATGCCTCCGACTGCATTTTATAATCCACTTTCTTCTTCTACATTTTTGTATGTAACCTTCTATTTATCCTGGCATGAAACTTGTAAGCAAGAGTCGTATCAATTAAAACATGGATTCGATGCCTCCGGCAGAATTAGGTCTTGTTTCGTTCTTTTTAGTTTACATTTTTTGCAGTCGGGTTTTTTGATTTTTAATTAATTTATTTTATTTATTTTTACAAGCTCACTTTACGGCTGCCATGATAAGTTTTTTAAAAGTGCCTATTTATCATTCGTTAATCAATTACAATCGATTTACATTTTCTTTACACAAAATGTATCGTATTTGATTCAATTTGGATGTTATTGTACATTTTATCAAGAAAAATGACACGTTTTGGTTCAAAGCTCTCTACTACTATTTTAAACTAATGTAGGTAAATGTTACTTTTTGAACAGAATGCTGATTTTATTAGGCTATTTACTCTTATATTGAGTCATCATTTGAACCAAAGATGTTCGTAAATGGATAAAAATCAGGGTTTTGAGCCCGATAAAAAGAAAAAAAGATTTGAGCTGAAAGCGTAAATGTCACATTTTGTTCCTAACCTCCTCAAAATCACAGATTAGAGTATTATAGAGTCTCAAAATTCAAATATCAGAAGATGTTAAGACATGAATTACTAAAAAATAATTACTGATGAGCCTTGGATACTACTTATCTTTATCATATTCTATTACTTTATAAATAAACATTATTGAAGAGTGGAATAAACAGATAAAGTAACAATTTTTAAATATGAGGAGGTTCTTTTCAAAACTTGACTATTCCACTTTTTGGATTTTTGTATAATTTAACGAAATATAATTTTAAGAATACAGAACTTACGTGTTTAACATAAAATGTTGGTGAATTATATAATATACAACAAGAATAGTGATTATTTCGTATGAGTTTCAAAATTTTAGCATTATTATAATATTGAATAAATCCAGAATCTTAAAATGGAATAATCTAGTTTTGACGAGGCTGATTGGAATAATCAAGTTTTGTTAATGTGTTCTATAGGAATAATCTAGTTTTGATTCTTTTGGATTTGGATTTTTTAAACGTTTGACGGCTCTAGGTTCTTGCCCTTGGGGGCGATACCGGTCCGTCCACGTCGTGTCCCTGGGCACCTCCTCCGTGCCATCGTGAGCTTTTTCACGGTGACACGGGAGGGGTGGCTGAACGCCGGTATGCGTGTGTGATTGTGTGCGTGTATGGCAGAGCTCACTGCCGAGAGAGAGCCCGCGACCCGGGGTGTCGGTGTTTGTAATGATGAGTAGTCGCAGCAAGAAAAATAATCTCCGGGTGGGTCTCGGTTCCGATGGGGCCGGGGAATCCCATACGTCGCCTTCGGGTGACGGGCGGTCCGTGTATACGGAGGGGCCACTTACTGCGAGGAGGGAAGGGAGAAAGGGAGGCGCGAAGACGCGCGTAAGTTCTAAGCCGGAGCACCTAACCGCACCGGCCAAGGAACCGATCACAGATGAGGACACGGACTTCTCCGTGCCGCAGCCCAATGCGGTGAAGCGGCTCGATGCCCTTATAGATAAGAAAATTGCGAGGGGCGATACGGACGGCATAAGGCGGGACTACTTCGAGTTCACCTATGGCCGTCCGATTCGCGACTACTCCACTGAACGTGACGGCGAGGACTGTTACTCGGCGTCCGGCAGCAACATGTCGCTGGACTCCGAGGGACTGCCCGCAACCTCCGGACGTACGACTCCTCTGAAAAGGAGAATCCCGGACGAAGACGAAGTGGTGCCGTCTACCAGCAAGATGACGGCACCGGCACCTAAACGAGGACGAGGCCGGCCTCCTACGACCGGCCAGTACGTCGGCATGGCGAAATCCAAGGCCGACTACAAGGAGAAGGCGGAGAGTCTCCGGCTGCTTGCTGAGGAACAAGTAGCCGTGACGGCTCGGGCGGCGAGGGAGGCGCGAGCCTCTCTTCGCAATAGCCCCACACCGGCTGCAGAGGACGCAGCAAAGAAGAGCGCGGCGCTAAGCGCAAGCGTGGAGAAGTCGCTGGAGACCATTTCCATGGTCGCCAGCAAATCCTCCAACTTAAAGGGGACCTTTCAGCGGTACCTCAAGGAGGCGGTCGCCAATATAAAGGAGGCCGTCGCCGATATGAGGGACCGCTGCCAAAATGACGAGGTGCGGGCTTTGGAAGCACAAAACCAGCAGCTTCAACAGCAAATCGGCACCATGCGCCGGGAGCTGGAGGAGCTGCGTCGGCAAGTCACCAAGCCCGCCACGGAAGAGATGCAGAAGCTGTTGTCGGAGGTCTCGCGTTCCAACATCGAGACCTTCGGCAACATGCTTAATGCTAGGATTGCCGGCCTAGAAGATAGGCTCCTTCCGGAGCCTAGAAGAAGACCGCCGCTGGCGGCAGACAGTGCTGGTCCATCATCCGGCGCCCCACCATCAGCGGCACAGAAGAAGACGCCGAAGCCGAGGAAGACGGCACCGGCGAAAGCCCCGGACGAGAGTTCGGTGGGCGGTGAGGCGGCTCCTATACAGCCGCCCGCCGCACCTGCGGAGAAGGCTGCAAAGCCTAAAAAGGAAAGAAAGAAGCGGCCAACAATGGCCGCTCAGGAGGCGGCAAAGGGGGGGCAGAAGACCAATGCCCCTCCCACCGAGGCCCCGTGGACTACAGTTGGTCCGCGCAGGCCCAAGAAGAAGAAAGGGGCGGCTACTCCAGCTAAAGCCGCCCCTAGGAAGAAGAAAAAGGCCAAGCTCCGTGCCCCTAACACCGCGGCAATCACCGTCACCTTGAAGGAGAGTGCCGTGGCGCAGGGGATCACGTACCTTGACGTGCTGACGAAGGCGAAAGACGCGGTCAAGACCAGCGGAGTGGCGGAACTTGACATCAACAAAATCGGGTTCCGCTTCCGCTTGGCCCAGACCGGCGCTCGCGTCCTCACCATCCCGGGTGAGGGTGCCCAGGAGAAGGCAGATGCTCTCGCTGCAAGAATGCGGGAGGTCCTTGACCCCGAGACGGTGAAGATCGGCCGCCCGGAGAAATGCGTAGAAATGCGCATCGCCGGGCTGGACGACTCAGCCACGACGGCCGACGTACTGGAGGCCGTTGCAAGAGAAGGAGGATGCCCGACGACCTCCATCAGGTCGGGTACAATAAAGAAAGGAAGGTGGGGCGATGGCTCGCTTTGGCTGAGCGTCCCCGTCGCGGCAGCCAAAAAGCTAGACAGCTTAGGGCGGCTGCGAGTGGGCTGGGTCTCGGCGAAGGTGACACTGCTGGCCGCGAGGCCTACGCGGTGTTACCGATGCCTGGACACTGGCCACCTTGCCGCGACGTGCCAGTGCCCGGTAGACCGCAGTCGGAACTGTTTTCGCTGTGGAAAGCCGGGGCACAAGGCTGCCGAGTGCCGGGAGAAGCAGCCCAATTGCTTCTTTTGCGAGGCACTCGGCAAGGAGAAGGACCACGTGCTGGGTAGTAGTGGCTGCATGACAGCGAAGAAGCCACTCCCCAGCACCAAGCGCCGGAAGAGACGCGGAGCTCCCTCCGACAAGGCTCGGCCAAAAGAGCCTGGAGCCGGTGACGCTGGGGGTAGTCAGCCCCAGCCCGCCATGGAGGTGGAGCCATAGGCCCGTGGGCGGTTGATCGGGGGATCACCGCCCGCGCGAAGGGCCCCGAGATGAAAGCTCCCTAGATGCCCGGGGAGCTCTCGGTGGTGAAAGGCGGCGGCAGGTCACCAGCCGCCGCAACAGAGATGAGCCGGACGCGGCAAGCGCCGTGAGGACGCGGAGTTCGACAACAGAGTACCCGTGTCCCACGGCTGGAAGGAGGGCATGGGGGGGTTTTAGTGGGTAAACCTCGTGTAGGGAGTCCCACATACCCCCGCCCCTTCCCCCGAGGGGGTGGGGGATACGTAACGTATTTCCCCTCCTCACAAAAAAAAAAAAAAAAAAAAAAAAAAAAAAAAAAAAAAAAAAAAAAAAAAGGTTCTTGCCCTTTCGAGCCTGACATCAACCGTTCAAAAACTTATCGTAGAAAGATAACTTACTGTCCAAATACTTGCTGCTGGAGCGCAGGTCTGCAAATTATAAAAAAATAATATCTTTAAAAATATAAAGTAACTAGAATTTTGTGTTAATATAATCACGTTTCTGTAATGAACAAAAAATATGATAATGAATCTATACCAAATATTTACCAATATTATAAATGTGAAATCTATTATTTCTTCACGCATAAACCGCTGAACCGATTTTTTTTAATTTAAGGCCTGACAAAGGGTAGAGATTAGGCGGGTCCACATCAAGCGAGGCGCCTCAGGCGAGGCCCGCCGCGCGCGGCCACCGAGCAGCCGCGGGCGAGGCATGCTGCCCGAGGGCAAGATGGACGGGCATACACAGCGAGGCAGCCGCGCTCGAACAGCCCGAGCCAATGCTCAGTTGAGCACAAAGACACAATGCGCACCATATCATTTTTGACCGGCACAAACCAAAACATGTGACGTCCACACTCCGCGAGGCAAACGACTGAGGCGCCTTTGAGCATTTCAAAAAACCGACACCACTCGCTCGAGCGTGAGCATGCACCCGCCTCGGGCGAGCAGCGTCCACGCCAAGCGAGCGGTACGGCGCATGCCGCACGCGGCGCGGCGGGCCTCGCCCGAGGGGGCTCGCTTGGTGTGGACCCGCCTAATAGTTTTTATTGCGGAAAAATCCTCTCCAGTACGTCATAATAAATTATAATTACTTCAAAAAATCTTTATAAACTGTTGACCCCATGTGTATTATCAATTTCTTGTCTCCTTTGCTTATCATCGACTTTTTTTTTTTCGGTTTCTTTTTTGGCTTTGGACGCTTCCCGCGGCCACGGAGCGCGTTCGCCTCATGCAGGTCCAGCTGCCTGTCGCTCGGAACATCGCTCCCGCCGAGATCCAGCTGCCCGGCGCTCGACGCGTCGCCCTCGCCGTCCTCTGTGCATCATTAAGGACTGAGCACACTGAGTCGGGCCTTGCCAGGGCTCAGCGTGCCAGGGCGCATCGCAAAAATCCGCCTCCATACAATTTGTATGGAAGAAAATTAGGCTGCGTTTTCACTAGAGATGTGTTGCGAGGAATGTGTTTATAAGATCCAATAGAATCGCTGCGCTGAGCGAGGTCACGTCAATGAAGCTATTCTATTGGTTTTCAAAAACACATTTCTCGCAACACATCTCTGGTGGAGACGCAGCCTAAGCTGGGTACTCATTTAGCAATGTAGCACGTAATATATCAGATACGGTATCATAGAGCAGGCGCTGGGTGGAGTTGAGAAAACATAAAGCAAAATACATAGAGAAAAATAAACATACACTGGGCAAAATAATACATTATGCAAAATATGAGTGACGTATTCTGTCAATAGGGTTTAACTCGAAGAGCCGACGGTCAATTATGACTTATGAGTCTGAATCTTCCCAGGAGTCAAATTGTTCCGTTTTTTACTCTCCGTAGGGTAGTTCCCATCCCCACATATGCGCCTCCTCCTTCGAGTGAGGCTTGAGCCTGCGAGCCGCTCGCGCGCGTTTTGCAGCGACCTGCAGCGAGTGGCGGTATCACTGCGAAGTGCGAATACAAGGCGTCTCTCGTATCTAGAATCTAGATACACGGTGAACCGTGGATAAGCTTGCAGGTTGATACAGTATCTGATATATCATGCAACACTGCTAACCTAACCTAACCCAGCTATACAAATATCTTCATTTCAGACTACTATGGTCCATTGAAGTATCACAAAATGTATATGTCAACCTTATGAGACCGCACTAAACCAAAGCTGAAAGCGACGTTCGGCGTCGCGTAGCGCGTAGTGTGCACCGTGCGCCACCTCATACGACTGCATTCAGATTTCAGACCGCAATGCGACGAGGCGAGGCGAGGCGAGGCGCGGCGCGGCATAAAGTATGGATTTGTCAGATTTCAATCGCGCGAGACGTCTTCCAAATCTGCCAAATCCATATAAATTTAGAAATGCATCTACGCATCGCGTTGCGGTCTGAATCAACCCTTACAGTGTGGTTTCGCCTAGTGCGGTCTAAGGCCAGCCATAGGGCCGGGACACAAAAACACGGCACGATGTCGTACGGCGCCGTGTCGTGTTTTTGTGTCCCGGCCCATAGACGGACCGCATGCTGTTGCCGCACGACGATCTGCAGTTTCCATACTAAATTCATATCCGCACACGAACCGCATGAGCAGTTCTCGACTCTCGAGCGGTAGGAGCAATCATTCTGCGGTCGAGTTTCACCTTGCGGTCGAACAAAGGTTATATTGTAAAGGTCTACTGCATGATGCGGTCGTGTTGAAGTCATGCACGACTCAAACGCGATCGTTCTAGAGCTGCAGTCGGTCCCGACTGCAACTTGCGGTCCGTCTATGACCAGTCTAATAAGGATAGAAGAGAAATCATCCTATTATAAGGGTACGTTCGGACGTGCGCGTGTGCGACGACGCGACGTTCGCGTTGCGACCCGCGAAGAAAACGCGTTCATGTCTGAACGCGCCCTAACGCGTAGGTTAAAAACTGCCACATATATTTATGGAGGCGTATGTGGATAAAGCGGATAACTGACCTTTTATAAATTACGAGCTTTTGCCCGCGGCTTCGCTCGCGTTAAGGTGACGCCATGTTAAAGTAAAAAACCGTGTTGGATGTGTTTTAGATTGCTTGTTTTCTATGCGAGGCTGGCCCGGCCTCTCATAGAAAACAAGCAATGGAACAGCAAAAAATAGAAAGGGCGTAGCGACAAAATGGTTTTTGTCGCGTAATTTAAAAACCATAAATACATTTCATATAAGCTATGGACAAATTAAAGTGTATGCTAGAACCAATTTATGTACAAATTTTGGAAGCTTATATCACTCTCCTCTGTTGGCAAAATGGGAATCCCTTTTTTTACAGAGGTCTTTTTGATTGATTATTCTGTGTTATAAAAGTTGACCAATCGTGTTATGCTATGGGTAATTCAAAGACAAAGACATGATGAATACTGACAGCACAGCTGGGCATTAACTCGTTAATCCGTTAATCGTTAATTAACGAAGTTAAAAATTTGATTAACGGATTAACTTTTAAGTTAACTTTTAAAAATGTTAACGGACTCGTTAACTTCCGTTAATATGCAGAAGTCCGTTAATCGTTAATCCAAAGCCTACTATTTACCGCACTGGACCGCGGCGCAGAGCGAAAAACAGGTTCAGACAATTACGCGCGGCACGGCAGCAGCGAGTGAAACAAAAACTATACTAGATAATGTCGATTGTCGAGATATATTTTCAGGCGCGTGCAAGTGAGAAAATTGCAAAGAGATTTGTTTCGTATTATCCTGAGGTTTTATCATTTCATTACTCAGAGCCAGCACAGAATATTATAATAGTACTCCGGCGCCAGTGCTTATAGTGTTATTTTTATTATAAATTACTGTCAGTGATCGTTTGCATGTTGATAAAGAAGAGTAATTTTGTTAGGTAGTATACAATAACTAAGTATAAAGGTATTTTGTTTTGTTCCTAACCTGTTAACTCTCAGAACCTAAACCAACATGTTTTTTATGTACACTAACGTAATGATATAATATAAGTTACAACAAGGTCATATTAACGGATTAACGATTAACGTTAACTTGCGTTAATACGTTCGAAATGTAACGCTTTAACGTTTAACGTAGCTAACTTTTTTTTAACGGATTAACGATTAACGAAGTTAACTATTTGATTAACGGTGCCCAGCTATGACTGACAGTGAACTTTAATTTGTTAGCTTTAGTCATTGCTGAGAAAAATGGACAACGCTACAGCCAAATTATCAAGGCGTCACCTTAAGAAGTGTTATTATAATATACAAAACTTTCATCCGCTATTTGAACCCCTTGGGGTGGGAATTTATCAAAATCCTTTCTTAGCGGATGCCTACGTCATAACATCTACCTGCGTGCAAAATTTCAGCCCGATCCGTCAACCAAGTTTTGTTGATTACAGAACCCTAAAACGGAGGCCTAACCAGCTGATTTTTTGTATATTGGTAGGTTAATAGTTATATTATTTAAGAGTAGCCTTGTCCTACAAATAAAACAATCCATATTTTAGGACCATCAAGTCAAAGTATGAAATCCTTTCTATCTCTGTTAGCTACCACTTTCGAGATTTTTCGAAAATAAAAATGTTGTTCGTCTTATCAAAATGTAGCTACTTACAAAAAATTAGCTTGTTAGTAATCACAAAAAAAATTGTTCTAGGGCACCCTGACTATACCTACTTCATCGTCTGGATAACTTTGTAAGTAATACATAAACATTAAATCCGCATTTTTTGCAAATGATTTTTCCGGTCCTAATAGCCTCCGTTTATGCAAAAAAAAATCCAAAAATTTTGGTTAGCCAGTTCATCCACTTCGGTCTTTATTTGTGTTGTAACTTGTATCAAAAAGGAGGTTCGAGTAATATCGATTTACCTCTAGAATCTAGATATCTGGCTCGTTCATTTATGAATCGATAACCGCTCGTTCGCGCGGACGCATATAAATCGAGTCAAGAACAAAAAAACTTACCGTCAGATACATCAGCGACTATCGCCTCCTAATAAAATGACGTATAATAAATGGGATTAATTAGGAATAAAAATATTTACACAAATCATCATAAAAATTACTGTAATTAAGTATACATTTTCTCTGACTTTTGTTTCGAATTTTTTCAGCAATGAATTTAAAATATTTAGGGCCTGTTTTACTACTTCCTGATAAGTGAAAAATAGGCTATCTACCATTAACTTGGCAGATCAAGGACAAGTATGGAGAATCTGTCAAAAAAGTTGTGAATAGCCTATTCGGAACTTTATCGGAAAGTAGTGAAACAGACCCTTAAAGGAGTGAGCACATTGAGACGGGCCTTGCCGGGGCTCAGCGTGTCGGGGCGCATCACAAAAATCCGCCTCCATACAATTTGTATGGAGGCGGAAATCCGCTGCGCCCCAACACAGTGGGCGATACTTGCGATGCGCCCCGGCACGCTGAGCCCCGGCAAGGCCCGTCTCAGTGTGCTCACTCCTTAATATAAGAAACCTACAGAACGATAAAAATAAATTGAGATTTTGAGTATCAGATAGAAAGAAAGAGAATCATTTTATTTCATGTTTTAATTTACGAATTTCATATTAATATTAAATACCAACTATGTTTTATAAATAAATGCCCTATTCCACTTTATTTTTCAATAGCTGTTGCCCGCGACTTCGTCTGCGTCAGTAATCTCAGTATACTGTATAATTATGTATCTATAATATTGACAAACAAATTATAACTGTATTTTAAAAAGATAAAAAACCGACTTCAAGATTGTACGTAATTGAGAATTAAAACTCTCTATCTCCGAAACTACTGAACCGATTTTGATGAAACTTGCACTATTCTCTAAGTTGAACAATACCTAGTACAATAAAAAAAGTATCACTTAAATCGGACTTGTAGTTCCGGAGATATTCGTGAACAAACATAAAAACATAAAAACATACATACATACATACATAGTTACATACATACATACATACATACATACAAAAACTGGGCAGTTCTGGAAATATTACATACATACGCGTCGAATTGATAACCTACTTTTTTTGAAGTCGGTTAAAAATTTCTCAATAAGTATATAAACCTTTTATAAAGTACTAATGATTTGTCTCAGTGTAATATTACACTAGCCGCCTTCGTTATTAAAATAATATGGACTATACAATACAAAAATGATTGTAAATTCGAATAATCGGCCAAGTGCGAGTCGGACTCGCGCACGAAGGGTTCCGTACCACAATAGTGCAAAAATAAACTGAAAATTGTGTTTTTTGTATGGGAGCTCCCCTTAATTTTATTTATTTAAATCTATACATTTATAACGACGACCTTTATAAATCTTGCCAACTGTTATCGGTCAGGAAACTCTACATTTTAAATAGCACCCTAAGAGTCCATAATGTTTTATGGACTCTAACTTGCCATATAAAACCGAGGAAAATAATAAAAAAAGAAGACCAGAAAAAGCAGCTACACCACCAAAAGTTCGCACAAAATTCGCTCAAAGGCAGTATTTTTCACAGTCTGTCCATATATATTATAATAAACTAGATAAATATCTTAAAATTTACCCACAAAATCTACATAAATGTAAAAATGCAATTCTGCATTGGCTATTAAGTCTGTCGTCGTACGAGGAGACTGAATCTATATTGCAATTTTTATTTATTTATTTATTTGTTTAAATCAGGCATCTAGGCCCATATTATAAATACCTTATAGACTAACATACATACAATTATATTAAAACTAACACTAATTCTAAACACTAAACACTAAACACTAAACACGTATTGTCTGCGACGTGGGGCGCGACGTGTTCGGAAGTCGTCCTCGGAATATATTACAACTTAATATATTGCAATATATTACAACTTAATATATTGCAATATATTGTTATCTTTGCTCTACTCTCCCCTTTAAAATCAAAATTATTAAAATTCTCACAAATAAATATTTATTTCATTTCACTGACTCTACAATACACAAAATAAAAAATATAATAAAACCCACTGCCAAGGACAAATTTTCCTGAATTATGTGCGTCATTAACTCATTACTCATTACTCATATTTAGTCATTTTACTAAAACTTAATGCCAAACATTATAAATAGTGGCTGAACAATGCACAAAGTTCAAAGAAAAAACCCTAGATACTCTACCAATATCTACAAAATATTATGTCAATAAATACACTGTGAGCTATTTTTTAGCGTATTTAACCATATATTATAATACATACCACCTGTTGATGGGAGTAGGCGACGCAGGTCAGCAGCACGGCCGCTGTCAGCATCAGTATCGGCCTCATGACGATGCTGCACGGAACCTTTCTCTTTCACTTACAAGTCTGCCTGTGTCCGCCAATGATTTGCTTTTTTAGTTTAAATGGATGAATTTGTCATACCGGGTGTTAAATTTTTTTCAAGCTCATGATTAATTTTAACCATATCTAATTTTTTTATTTCACGTTGGTCATACACAATAGTAATCGTATAACGAATTGTAAGAAAATTAGATCGATGATTTTGAAACTAAGAAAATTTGTTTCAAAATCGTCCAAGAACAAAGAAGATTGCTAGCCTTCACATATCCATTTTTAGGGTTCCGTAGCCAGGGGGCGATACCGGTCCGTCCACGTCGTGTCCCTGGGCACCTCCCCCGTGCCATCGTGAGCTTTTTCACGGTGACACGGGAGGGGTGGCTGAACGCCGGTATGGCGTGTGTTTGTGTGCGTGCTTGTTGTGAGTGTTTGGCTGCGCCCGCAGTGTGACGAACGGGCCCGCGACCCGGGGTGTCGGAGTTTGAAGGTATGGAGGATCGCAATTGTCAAAAGAATCTCCGGGCGGGTCCCGGCTCCTCTGGGGCCGGAGAATCCCGTGCGCCTCCGCAAGGGGGTGCGAGGTCCGTGTATACGGAGGGACCAACAACTGCGATGAGTGAGTCGGAGGCCGCAAAAGCGGCGAGGCAGAGGGCCATTTTGGCGGCGCTAGGAGGCGATGCCCCTAAGAAGCGCGATAGCCCGAAGCCGGCGCTCATTACCGCGCCGGCGGCGGCTTTAAGTGACAAAACGTTGAGGGGCGACAAAGACTTTCCGTGTGTCCCGCTGACACACGATGTGCTCATGCCGCCCCCGACTCGAACCACCGGACGAGACACTCCTGGACTTGACAGCGAGGTCTTGCTCTCGGACTCCAGCGAAATGTCTGGCATGTCGTTGGACTCCGTGGGCCTGCCCGCATTCTTGGACAGGACGCGCCGAAAGAGGCGCTCGGACGACGACATGGCACCGCCCCTCAGCAAGGGCGCGGT
Organism: Plebejus argus; assembly: GCA_905404155.3. NCBI lineage: Eukaryota > Metazoa > Arthropoda > Insecta > Lepidoptera > Lycaenidae > Plebejus > Plebejus argus. Next base: position 8,621,084 of record FR989942.1, read on the forward strand.
GCCTAAATCTAAGAGAGGACGCGGCCGTCCGCCATCAACCGGCCAATATGTCGGTCTGGCGAAGGCGCAGACTGAGACCGAGATCGTTGAGGCGGCGCGGGAGACGAGGAAGACGCGAGCGACCATCAGCTCCGCCCACTCCCAATCCGGACTCCCCGTTTCTTCTCCAATGCGAGAAGAGGCTTTGGAGCGGATAAGCGCTGACTTAGTGAAGACGGTGGAGACTTCGCTGAAGACCATTGAAATGGTCGCCACGAAGTCCTCCAATCTTAAGGGTACCTACGTAAGGTACCTTAAAGAATCGGTGGCGACCATTAAAATGGTCTTCGATGAAGTGAAAGATCGCTCCTCAACGGATGAGATCAGAAGGCTGGAGGCCCAGAACGCGCGGCTCGAAGGGCAAGTGGCGAAGTTACGTCAGGAGCTCAACGAGTTGCGCAGACAGACCTCCCAGCCCACGGGAAATGACGTGCGTAAGCTATTGGCCGAAGTGTCTCGTGCAAACGTGGAGACCTTTGGCAATATGCTCAACGCCAGGCTCGCCGGGTTGGAGGATCGTCTCCTTCCAGAGCCAAGGCGGAGGCCACTACTAGCAGCTGATAACGCAGCGGCTGCGAGCGTAGAGACTCCCCCAGTCGAAGAAGGATTGTCGAAGGCTAAGAACAAGCCTTTGACTAGAAAGGGGAAAAAGGCGACTACGGAAGGGGCTGGGCCATTACAGGCTCCCGCCACCAGCGTGCCGCCAAAAGAAGGAGGAAAGGAAAGAAAGAAGAGAGGGAAAAAGTCGTTGGCCGCACGAGAGGCCGAACAGGCGAGGGTACGTACACCCGCCCCATCTACGACTGACCCCTCGTGGTCTACAGTGGAACCGCGGGGGCGAAAAAAGAAGAAGGAAAAGGGAGCTGCCAAAAAGGCAGCCCCCAAGAAGAAAAAGAAGAAGAAGCTGCGTCTATCCAAGACCGCTGCCATCACGCTGACGATGGAGAAGGGGGTAGACCAGAGTCGTGTGTCGTACGCCTCCATTTTGGAAGAAGCGAAGAGCCGGATCGACCTTAAAGAGGTAGGAATCTACCAGGGAAACAAGGTTCGATTCCGGCTAGCGAGGACGGGCGCCCGGATACTCGAAGTGACCGGGGAGGACGCCCAGAAGAAGGCAGACGCTCTCGCCAACAGGTTGAGGGACGTCCTAGACAGGAACGTCGTTAGAATCGGCCGCCCTGTCAAAAGAGCCGAATTACTCGTCTCCGGCATGGATGACGCAGCGACCGCCGCCGATGTCACCAAGGCGGCGGCAAAAGAAGGTGGTTGCCCGGCCACCGACATCCGGTCGGGCAGAATTACGGTGAGTCCTAGGGGCGCGCGGAGTTTGTGGCTCCACGTCCCCACGGCTGCTGCCAAGAAGCTGATGGCTTCTGGGCGGCTGCAGGTAGGCTGGGTCATGACGAAGGTGGTGCTGCTGGCTGCGAGGCCAACGCGGTGCTACCGATGTCTTGACACCGGCCACTTGGCGCCGAACTGCCAGTCCCCGGTGGACCGTAGCGGGAATTGCTTCCGCTGCGGTAAGCCGGGGCACAAGGCCGCCGACTGCGTGGAGGAGCCCACATGCTTTCTCTGCGCCGAGCTCGGCAAAGAGAGCAACCACGTGCTGGGGACTAACGGCTGCATCACAGCAGCTAGCAAGTCGCCCGGCACGAGGAAAAAGCGCAGGGTTCCCTCCAAGGCTCAGCCGCGTAAGCGGCCTGGAGCCGATAAGGCCGGGGCGAGTGAAACCGTCCCCGCCATGGAGGTTGAAGCCTAGACCTGTGGGTGGTTGATCGGGGGATCACCGCTCACAACATAGGTTCCGAGGAGAAAGGCTCCCTCGATGCCCGGGGAGCCTCTCGGTGCAGACAGGCGGCGGCAAAGGCTGCTGCAGCCGAAGAGGTGCCGGAAGCGGCAAGCGCTGCGGGGGACGCGGTTGAATGTTTTACGATCCCGCTCCTTCGCGTGTAGCGTTGACGAGGGCATGGGGGGGTTTTAGTCGGTAAACCTCTGCGGAGGGAGTCCGACATACCCCTGCCCCTCCCCCCGAGGGGGCTGGGGATGCGTAATGCATTTCCCCTCCTCAATAAAAAAAAAAAAAAAAAAAAAAGGGTTCCGTAGCCAAAATGGCAAAAAAGGAACCCTTATAGATTCGTCATGTCTGTCCGTCCGTCCGTCCGTATGTCACAGCCACTTTTCTCCGAAACTATTAGAGCAAACTTGGTAAGTAGATGTAGTCTGTGAACCGCATTAAGATTTTGATGCAAAAATGGAAAAATATTAAAAATTTTAGGGGTCCCCATAGGTACAACTGAAACAAAAAAATTTTTTTTCATCTAACCTATGCGTGTGGGGTATCTATGGATAAGTCTCCAAAAATCATATTGCGGTTTCTCATATCATATTTTTCTAACCTGAATAGTTTGCGAGAGAGACTCTTCCAAAGTGGTAAAATGTGTGTCCCCCCCTCTAATTTCTAAAGTAGGGGCATGATAATTCTAAAAAAAATATATGATGTAGATTACTATAAAAACTACCAACGAAAATTGGTTTGAACGAGATCTAGCCAGTAGGCTCTGGGGTCTCGGGTGACTTCAATAAGCTTCTTAGATATCTGTCTAAAAAGCTTATGTGCCTCCGGCCCCCATGCGCCTAGGGTTTCCACCCCAAACGTTTCAAATATGAGATCTCCGCTGAGATAATATATTGTATCATTAATTGTACATAATATTTTATTAAGCTTTTCAAACTTATATATATCAGTTAAAATGCAGTAAATTGCTGAAGGGCGAAGAAATAAAATGCATAAAATCCTTTAACATTGTTATATTATTTAATATATTAGACATCGAAAGCAAACACTTTAATGGTGTGTCAAATAACTCTGCAGCAGTATTTTTACACTGGCGCACTGGTGGTGGCATCATTGCTGAAATTAAAGATGGTCGACGGTATAAATAAATTATAAGTATAATCCACTAGATGACGCTCGCAACTCCGTTGCACCAAAACTCGTTTATCGCGCGGGAACCGTACATTTTTCCGGGACAAATAGTATCCTATGTCCTTTCTCGGGACTCACTCCCGACTCCTGTCCGACTCGTACTTGGCCAATTATTTATTCTGAGTCCCGACTTTTGTAACGTGAACATTATGACGTGAAGTACCTACCTCGACTGTTGCGTGGTTGAGCGCGTTGTCAGCGCTCAAGCCGGGGGTCACGGGTTCAAATCCCACCGACGCGGGAACAAAATTTTTCAATGTTCTTGGGTCGTGGACGTATATTAAATAATATGTGTATTATAATATAATAAAAATCTTAAATATATGTAATTTATATAGTATATAGCTCTCACACCAGTTTCTGTGACGGTGGCCGGTTTCATTGAAACCGGGCCAGCTACGCAGGAGTAGTTTTATAGTGCCCAAGTGTGTGCGCAGTACACTAGAGCACTCTCTATTCCTTTACACTCATAACCCAGTAGGACGGAAGACCGACACGACTGGCGAGAGACCAGGCGCAGGACCGACTTTTTACATGCCAATCTGACGCATGGATCATCTTACTTGTCTGACAATCATTATCCTAACCAAACTTGTAAATAACATGTTTCCAACGCGGGAATCGAACCCACGACCTTGGAGTCAAGAGCCGCGCTCTAGACCGTCTAGACCACGGAGGCGTAGATATAAAAGTATTAAATATATTTCCGTTGTCTGGTATCTGTAACAGAAGTCCTTCAGGTATTTAGCACGGGACCAGACTGACGTGATATGGAGCGCCCATAGATATATTATTATTATTATTATTCATACCTTTTGATTGGATTCGGCATTATCGGGACGGTATGTCGGGATAGGGAATTTCGCCACATGGATCTTCAAGCCGCGGCCAGACTCTTCCAGGTTGCTCAACGCGCTATCTGCATGCAGCAAATGTCAACAAGTAGTAAATAGGCATTAACGTAAAAAAAAGGCGGATGGAGTCTTGTTATAAACAGAACTGTGTCTTCACATAGTGCACACATTCTTACGCCTGTCAAATGGTATGGACTAGCGTAAGAATGTGCGCGTGCGGACCGTGTACATGCAGTCAGCCTGACCGACTCTAAAGACACAGTTCTATGCATGATAAGTATAGAGGTAGCATAGCCGTAAGGTTGATGAGTGGTGCGATAGCTGTCGACGTTCAGGAGACAGCATGAAATAGCTGAAGGTGAAAAATAACTATGATATATTTTGTGAAAGATAAAGTTACACTTTAAGGATTTTTTTAATGTTAACAAAAACTTACCATCAAGTTCGCCGGCTCCCACGTTTTCCTAGTAATAAGATGATTTATAATAATAATAATAATAATGCTTTATTTCAGGCAATAAAATACAGCCCATATGAATTATTAGTAGATTAGTAACAATTTTTCCTTAACTTATGTTAGTGGGTTAGTAATTAATTTTACATTTTATTAATTTTAATTGCTCGATACTACATGATAATTAAATAATGAACATGGTGCATGCTACAGGCGCATGAAGCCGAATCCAGTGCCTGAGCAATGCAGAGTCCCACCTGTCCGCAAACGCCCTCAGGAATAGGATGCTGTTGGTGCTGTCCCGAAGCCTCGCCATCAGTGAGGCGCTGCGCTTCCTGATTATGGCAAAAAAGTCATCTACATGCGCCTCTGCCAGCATGCCCGACGCACTACAATACCTCGGTAGCCCCATCAGCACCCTGAATGCGTTATTGTACTGTACTCTCAATGCATTATATGACCTCTGCGTATAGCTGGACTGCGTATAAAAAGACTGGCAGTACGCTTTAAACAATGTAACTTTAACGTCTCTGCTACAGTGAGTGAATCTGCGGGCCAGCATATTGCATCGGACTGCCAATGCTCTTCTCTCACGCTCCATGTCTAGATCATCCCTAAGAGTATCGGTGACCCAATGACCTAGGTACTTAAATTTGCTAGCTCTTTTAAGTGGAGTGTTACATAGTTTTATAGGTACGTTCGTGTCATAGCACTTGGTACCTGACTTGAAAACCATGTACTCACTCTTCGTAGCATTATACCTAAGTCCGTGGGCCTCCGCATATCTTTCACAAATACGTACTAGTTTTCTCAGCCCGCCTATAGAGGGACTCAGCAGCACCATATCATCAGCGTAGCTAATGTTGTTAATGCACGCATTACCTATGTGGCACCCGACACCAGTGCTGCTGCTGCTGAGCTCCTCAATAAGCGAGTTTACATACAGGTTGAAAATACGAGGCGAGCTGATCCCCCCTGCCTCACCCCGCATTTCAACCCATAAGGCTCCAAACACACATCAGGGGGGCTATTACGACCTCTTATATCCAGCCAGTTTCCAGCCAGTTTACAGGCCGTGTCTATGCAATGGCCTGTAAACTGGCCTATAAACTGGCTGGATATAAGAGCTCGTAATAACCCCCCAGACCACCGGACATAATTTAGTTGATTCTTATACCAATATTTTAATATAGATATGACGTCATCCGATAGGCTGGTTTCAGATTTTAATTTCTGCCACAGTATATCGTATGACACCATATCAAAATATGCCTTCGATAAGTCTAGGTAACAAGCAAACACTGGTGTATTTCTAGACGTGTAGTACTGGACAGTTTGCTTGAGGCATAATATCGCGCTTTCCGTTGATAATCCCGGTCTAAACCCAAATTGCGCGTCGTTTAGTTGTATCTTGTTAGTGTTACTTAAATGCGTATCGAGCAAACTATCCAGCACTTTGGCTACAATTGTCGTCAGGGATATCGGTCGGTAATTAGAAATATCCGACACGTCTCCAGTTCTATCTTTAACAATGGGCACTACGACTGTATACATTAAATCTTTAGGCAGATAACAATGACTACCACAGAGGGAGAGAAACATGGCAAGTACTCGTGGCAGGTGAACTCCGGCGTGCTGCAGATGCTCGATGCTAAGACCATCGTGTCCGGGGGACTTTCCTCTGGTCATGGATTTTATGACTGATGCAACTTGCTTAGCAGTAAACTTTAAACTCGTGTTTCCCGAATGGCACTTAGCATCAGGCATCTGCGGGGCCGTTGACAGCGGCGATTGAATTTTAAAATAGTGGCTAAAGGACTCTGCTATTTCTTTTGAATCATGACTGCCACCGATACTCACAGGAAGGCCAGACCCAATGTTCAAATTTTTAGTGCACTTCCAAAACTTTTTAAAATTTTTATTAGTATGGTGTTGTGCAATTATATTCATTTTAATTTGTTTTTCATTATTTTGACACCATTTTAACTTAGATTTAAATAATTTACGCGATTCTATCTTATTCTTATATATATGTCCACTATTTGGTTTTCCATTCTGAAAAACATTGTCTGGCCATCCTGTGAGCATCGCTGACATATTTATTCCATCCAGTTACATATATTTACACCTTTTGTTACCATTACAATAACTATTTATTGATGCATCAGACAATATAGAAATTAACCGGTTTTATAAAGCTGTTGTAGGGTCAGTATATCTTACGCATTCTAAACATTACTTTCTAAATATTATGTATTAGTAAATACAGAATAACGCACATCAGTAATTATTATCAGATCAAAACATAGAAAATCGTTGTAATCTTGTTTTATAATAATTCTTGAATGCGTTTTGAAGAGGAAATAAATTACATATTTTCAAGACTGCAGTGGCATAACAAAGTAGGTATCATCGAAGAAATTGACTCATAGGCACTAGGCAGTTGGTGGGTGGGCAGTTTCATTTGGTCGGATTATGTCAACTTTAATGTAAGTCTTCATCTGTCAGCTGGGTGGGTTTGACAAAAAGCGACCAAAATTCGTAGGTCCACCGCGCTGCCTGTGATTCAACTTCTCTGAAAGTACATATACAGCATACACAGTACACACCAGCTGTTGATGGGAGCTGGCGACGCAGGCCAGCAGCACGGCCGCTGTCATCATCAGCACGGGCCTCATGTTGATTTCTTTCACAGTTACAAGTTTTTCCGCCAGTAAAATTTGCTTTATAAATTTAAAATCCAGTGATTTAAATTTAGTTTACCATTGTACATTTTACATTATTAAATTTTATTTCAAGCTGACAATCAATTTTGACCATATCATGACTTTTATTTCACTTTGATAAATATATAATACCTATTAAATTATTATTAATCTAAGCGCACGGCAATGCGCAGGTCAAGTTCCCGCAATAGGCCGCGCGCTTGCCGTGCACTATTTCACCAACCGTTTCGACGCACTTTTAACCCCTTGTAAGTTGTAGCTTAGTGCCCTTTGCAAGAGCAAAGATAAAATTGTACCTACGTAATGGGGATGCTATCGCCCATTGCACGAGTCTCCGAGTTGGTTGCGATGCGCATCGTACTTCTGAATATCGCGAACTCAGAAAGGATAGCGCAAGCAAGACCCAAAGGAACATCTGTTGGGCCTGGAAGGTAAATAAACCTTCCCCCAAGATGAGCCTGCTATAGCTCAATCAGCAGGCGACCGCCGATGGAGTCGCGGATGCAAAGTTTTGGCTCCTGTGGCTCCGTCGATAGTGGTTGTGGAGGAGTTCCGCCAAGTTTTTAGTGGGTAGAGGCTGCACTACCATCTTAAGACGCAGCTAGTTCACATATCCGCGGTAGGATACCCCATCCCCCGCAGAACGGTATTTTTTTCACGTAAAAAAAGTTAGCAACGAGTTTGATGTTCACGTAGATTAATTACTAAGCCGGGTTTTAATTACAAAAACAATGATTTTTTAGCTATTGCATAGCTTTTATTGCGGGCTTTGAGCGTGGCGTTCATTAAAACTTGGCGATACTCCTCCACAACCATCATTGACGGAGCCATGGGATCCACTCCAGCCAGTGAGGCAGCCTCCAAATCCCAGGCCACAAGTCACAACTTATTGCTTACTTGGAATACTAGGCAGATGCCGTGCGTACCCCCAAGCACGCAGAGCAGTCTTTCCCAAAGTGGGCGATAACGCTCCCTTATGGGCGCCTAAGTTCTAAACGGGGGGTTTTCGACCATAAAAAAGGGGGCATTGTGACTTGTGTAGGCTTGGGGTGATTTATTTTATCTTGATGCATTATAAATTGAAACAAACGGGGCGCTAAGACATAATTTGTTCTCAAAGTGGGAGGTTGACAAAAGAAGTTTGGGAACCTCTGACTTGTTTTGAGTTTTTCCAAATTATTTGTAGGTATTTGGCCTCTAATCTGTTTTATGACTCGGATAGGGACGTTGGGATCGATTACTTATTTCTTTTAATTAATAAAATAAGATTTATTACTTATGTTATAAACTTGTTATAAACAATGTTTGAACTTGAATAACTTTTGATTAACTTGACTTAGAACTTTGGTGTCATAATAAAAAATAAATAAGAAGAAGAAGAATTATATTAAGAATAATTAATTATTAATAATTAATAATATTAAGAATAATTAATTAAGAATAAAGAAGAAGAATTTAAGAATCGATACCGTCTCAAAAAATTAAACTCGAAATTCTGACAAATGAACAAAAACAAACAAATCGCATGTCAAATCAAAATGATCACAGATTAGTTAATTTTCGTTTGATCAATGTTTCAGAAAGCATAAAGCACTCCCTAGACGGTAATTCAGCATTACATGCTTTACGTGCTGTAATGCACGCATGATCGTTTATTGTAGTGATTGATGCGAATGACGTGCAAACTACGTGCTGTACATTGATTGACAAGTTCTTTAATTTTTCGTCCTGCAATATGTGCATTACATGCACGCATGATCGTTTCGCGATAGGCATGTCATGCAACAAATACTGCCACGTAGATGCATGTCATGCTGAATTACCGTCTAGGGAGCACTTAAGATTTCACATTCCCAGAACATTTTTTAAGGCAATGACAGTCCGCCATCCCTTCTTTTGACATTTCATTGGCATTTTTGATAGATAATAATGAACTTAATGAACGATAATAAACAAATCGCTAGTCAAATTAAAAATGATCATAGATTAGGTAGTTAAATTTTGGCAGATCAATGTTAAATTAACAGCAGTGTTAGTTGATCAATGATATGACAGACCTTTCAGAAACCGGGGTAACAAAAATACGTGCAATACTTTTACTTGAAGAAAATAAAAAGGAATGTTTTTAAAAACTTGTTTTTATTTATTTTTTACAACATTGATACTCTTGAAGAAGCTAAAACACTGCAAACATTCTGCATGTTTCTGAGTCTTTACTCCATGCACTCTTACTCTTTCAATACATTGAGATGTTTCAATATGGATTTTTACTCGAGCAATATCATAAGCCCTTTCGGTTTCTTCTTGAGAGTACTCGTTTTGATTTGTTCAAAATGGAGGCGTACCTTGTAATTTTAGCTTTCTTACCCCTTTCATCTAAAACTTGCTTTATTGAAAAACCTTTTTCATTCAAAACTCTATCTCCAGCTTCTAAAAGATCAGTTAAAACCAGATGTATTATCTGGTTTATCGTTATTTGTGAGTCACTGTTTCTTCCACCTGATACTTCGGATTCAAATGAAATATTCTATGAAACTATCACTCATCACTGCAAGTTTTGTCATCGGGTTGTGGAGACCATGGTGATCCATCAAAACTAAAACAATAGTTATATCTACTGACTACCTATTTCTGTTGGTATTTTTGCATTCTACGATACAAAAACTATTATGACCAATTTCTAAAAATTTCAAAACAAGATTGACAAGATTGTTTCACTACGGACTAAGCCCATTTTGTTTCATATTTTTGCCGCGGCAAGCGCGGCGATCGCTTTCTTTACCCCCTCCCCTCCACCCACTTCGCACGCTCCGAAGACGGCAGCCGTCGACAGTTTATGACGCTTGCAGGGGGCCTACCACGACCTTTCTTAAAACTATGATGTAAGATTACAATAACATTACCGTACTCATTTTTCAACTCATTTTTCAAATATAATTTTACTAATAATCGGCCAAGTGCGAGTCGGACTCGCGCACGAAGGGTTCCGTATTTTTTGTATGGGAGCCCCTCTTAATTTTTTATTTTATTTTAATGTTATTATTAAACTAGCTTTCCCGGCAAACGTTATTTTGCCATTTAAAGTATTTCTACTTCATCAGTTGATACAAAATCTAATCTGACCCCTCTTTCGTCCCCTTAGAGGGGTGGGAGGAAAAATTTTTATATACCAGATGTTAAGTTGGAAGAAGACAAATATATCTGCGAAAACCGCATTCAAATCGGATCAGTAGTTTTCGTGTGATAGTAGAACAAACATACAGACAGACAGACAGACAGACATAAAAAAAACTAACCACATTTAGATATTAAAGTACACAATATATTATAACCTTATTTATATTTTGTGAAAAATTCGAGTACCTCTATATAGAGCAACAAAGACCAAAAAAATCACGTTCGTTGTATGGGAGCCCCCCTTAAATATTAATTTAATTTTGTTTTTAGTATTTGTTGTTATAGCGGCAACAGCTAAACATAATCTGTGAAAATTTCAAATCTCTAGCTGTTACCGTTCTTGAGTTACAGCCTGGAGACAGACAGACAGACAGACAGACCGGCATCGAAGTCATAGTGATAGGGTCCCGTTTTTACCCTTTGGGTATGGAACCCTAAAAAACAGTAAAAAATGCATTGTTAAATCCGCTGTGAAATATCATTTTTAGGGTTCCGTACTCAAAGGGGGAAAACGGGACCCTATTACTAAGACTTCGATGTCTGTCCGTTTGTCTGTCTGTCTCCAGCTACACTCTGTCTCCATGTACACACCCTAAAGTATTATCACTTATTTTTGTTACACACTGTATAACCTTCTCCTTCTTGGAAGTCAGTTAAAAATGCAGGAAATTCCCGAAAGGCAAATAAATAAAATTCATAGAATCCTTTAACAAACACTTTAATGGTGTGACAAACAGCTCTGCAGCAGTATTTTTACACTGGCGCACTGGTGGTGTCATCATTGCTGAAATTAAAGATGGTGGATGGTTTAGAAACTTTAAATAGTAGTTATGTGGAAAATATGTAATAAACTAGATTTCAAGGGATAAAAAGTATCTTATATCCTTTCCCAGGGCTTAAAGTATCTCCATTCCCTTCAGCAAAAGCGTTTCAGAGGTTTAGGCTAGTAGGCAGACAATCAGACAGACAGACTTTCGCAATTTAATATTAGTATGGACAATTGAAACTTAATATTGGTTCACGAGAAAGTGTTTGTGTCTGGTTATGTTTTTGTCTATCTGTCAGCTACCAAAATATATATGTCGCAGTCATCTAGTTCAATCTGCGGTTCGATTGAATGACTAGCGCATTCATTGAATGACTCGGCCGAACGTTGATTGAACAATCGTCACTCAACGTTCAACTAGTTAATTAAAGTCAGTTTCTACTTTCTAGATTAACCTATTATTATACCACCAACAAATACTTAAAAAAAATCATAGCATTCCATTTAACGACTTCACTATGATGACGTTTAGTCAAGACGTTAAACGTTACAGTCAGCGTCTTGACTAGTTGTCCTTCAGTCATTCAATAAAACGGTGTCATTCAATGAATACGCTAGTCATTCAATCGAATCACAGATTGAACCAGATGACTGCGACATATTATATAAATAATTAAATACCATTGAGATGTAAAATACAATAATAATTACTACAGTACTAGCTGTCCCGGCAAACGTTGTTTTGCCTTTTAAAGTATTTTTCTACTTCATCAGTTGATACAAAATCTTACCCCCTCTTTTGTCCCCTAAGAGAGGGGGGGAGGGAATTTTATACACCAGATGTTAAGTTGGAAAACACAGTTAATAATATGAAGTAAGTCCAAGAAAAAAATTTGATACAAACTCTGGCCCCCTCTTTGGTCCCCTTAGAGGGGTGGGATTTATTATTTTTATACACCAGATGTAGAGTTGGAAGAAGACAAATATATCTGCGAAAACAGACAGACAGACATTAAGTAATATTAAGTATGGATACTTAGACTTACCCTTGATTGGACGGGTCTGGTAGAAAACTGTAATAAAAATGAATAATAAAAATACAGTGACTTTTTTCAAATATTATGGCATCTGTTATTAATTTAAAAGAAGGGTTGGATAGTATTACTATACAATAATTATACTTTTAAAGATAATATGACGTGTGGAACATGTCGGATTTTGGTCGGATTATTTACTGTATGTGCTAGTAGCGCCATCTGCTTCAACGCACACGTTTGCTTTTTTCGAACGGAACGAATTCCGCACGTGCGTTTCGAATTCAAGCAAGCGCGTTCGCTCATGTAGAAAAACGAACGTCTCCTAGAATGCCAAATCAAAATTCCGCATTAAAAACGATAACGGGAAACGCGTGTATGCGGCCTTAGGCTGTTTTCAAACGGTGCCGCTGCGGCGCGTGTGTAAACAGCCAATTAGTGTCAATTCAGACCGCAGTCTGCAAGTCGCAACGCGGCGCGTAGATACAATATTTCAAAATTTGTTTGAAATGCGTCAATTCAGTACAAATTAAGTACACTGTACAGTGCATATCTGCGCATACAGTGCATATCTACGCGTCACTTTGCGGTCAGTGTGCTTGAGAGGTTCTGAAAGGAATTGTCATAACCACATCAGAGTGCTTAGCCAAATTGCATTCGCCAGTTTCGATGGTGAACGTAGTGAAAAGGGGTCAGTGGCATAACGCATCGCAAACGTCATGACATAGCGATGCGGTCTGTCAGACACCATACATTTTTTAACATCTGCTATCAAAACTTGTGCATTTTGCTAAGCGCTCTAAAATACTCCTCGTTGTTCTTTTAAAGATCTCAGAACCCCACCAGGCACCACATAATAATAATAATACTCCCCACACAGGTTTCGGTGACGGTGGCCGGTTTCATTGAAAGCAGGCCAGGTATGCAGGAGTTTATAGTGCCCAGGTGTGTGCGCAGTACACAAGAGCACTCTCTATTCCTTTACTCTCATAACCCAGTGGGACGGAAGACCGACACGACTGGCGAGAGATCAGGCGCAGGACCGACTTTTTACATGCCCAATGCCCATCCGACGCATGGATCATCTTACTTATCAGACAATTAGGTGATCAGCATGCATTGTCCTAACCGAAGTTGGAAATAACATATTGTTTCCAACGCGGAATCGAACCCACGACCTCCGAGTCAAGAGCGACGCTCTGACCACTGGACCACGGAGACGTTACTTATTTTATTTTATTTATTTTATTTTATTCAGGAAAACAAACAGTGCCAAATTACATATAAAACTTCTAGGAATATAACAATAAACCATTTACATGTTTTCACTTTAAATATGATTCTAGAAAAATCAAAACCTTTGACAAATGACACAAGATAACGAACACTTTTAAATTATTAATAAGCGGGAAAAAAGAATATTACAAAGTCTGCGTTGATAATACAATATTAGGTTGATAAGTACTACGGGATAGCTTGGGCATCACGAGTAAACCAGTGCTTGGAAAGTTTTTGTTTAATAATATTAGGTTTGTCACTGAATAGGTCAATATCTAATATTTCGCTGAAAGTATTAAGTTGTTTAGAAGTTCTAATAAAGAAAGAATTACTCTTGTAATTTGTTGAAAAAATAGGTATATGGAGGTACTTATTCTTTCTATATGTTCTGGAAGGTACATTTATAAGAATTTTAGATAATAGAGAAGAAGAGTCTATATTGTTCTGTGCAATTTTAGATAAGTATACAACATCTGCTATGTTACGTCTCTGATGAAGAGATAAAATGTGGTGTCTAACACATCTCATGTTGTAGTTCACGTCAGTGGTTTTAGTTTTAAATTCTAGAAACTTGAGAAATCTTTTTTGAATAGATTCAATTCTATCGACATATTTGTGATACAACGGGTTCCACACCATGGAATTATATTCCAGGATGCTACGAACCAATGCACAATATAAGATTTTCATTATTTTAATATTTTTAAATTCCGCACAAGATCTGAGCACAAAACCCAACATTTTATTAGCTCTGTTAGTTATGTTGTCTATATGGGCATCGTATAGAATTTTATGGTCGTGTATGATGCCCAGATCACGTATTTCATTTAAACGACGTAGAGGGTGGTCTTTTAAAGTATAGTTTTTTAACCATGCGTTTCTTTTACGAGTAAAAGTTACGCTGAAACACTGAAACACTGCTGCACCACATTATATTAGGTATATAGGTATATGGCAAAATAATGTTTGTTAGATCACCTAATATTAATAAATAGTACAGATTTAATAAAAAGTAAACGCTCTGCAGGTACTTACGCACTGAAGTCGGGAAGTTCCGGAATTTCAGGTTCGAAATCAATATGTCTGTAAATATAATATATATAAAAAATATTATTTTTCTAGCGTCTGTTATTAATAAAAATAAGTGTCACTGTGGAATAATTAAATTATATACTTTTATAATTTAATATGGCTCATCGACTTTATAAGATTTAAGAATAGGCAAAAACGTGGCAATAAATAACATTATAATAATATCGTCATAATATATTAAGTACACAGTTTTTTAATTTCTTCTACTGTATCCTACGCAAAAATTATATTTAATTATAAATAAAACCGGCCAAGTGCGTGTCGGGCCACGCGTAATATAGGGTTCCGTAGTACCGCTAGTTTTTGAATATTTTTGTATGGTCAATGAATGTACATTTACAACATGTTTTACATCACTAACAACATCATCTCAAAGGAATTTGAACGAAAAGTTCCTTCATACTTCGCCGAATACATTTTTTTAGTTGATCGACTATTACTCAATAACTTATGAAGTATTCTTAGCTTAGCCGTGATAGTTTTCCTTTTAAATTCAGCATATTTCCAACTCCCGTGAATTTTTTCACATTTCCAGAAGCAACCGTTTAGCTGGTAGAAGGGGGGACACTAGACTAACGATTTTTTCACAAATGGATCCCTAAATCGGAAAATGATCTATGAATGCTCATAATACTTTTAAAAAACCTATCCAACGACACCCCACACGATGGGGTGGGCGCGAAAAAAAATCAACCCCGCTTGATGTGTACCATAAAAAAATATTTTTAAAATATTTTATGTACCATTTTGTCGGCATTATTAAGAGGAAACGCGGGTACAGTAAAATTTGAACGAAGAAACTATGGCCATCACGCTTCACCCTGCGCTGGCACGTGTATTGTGATAGAGACAGATACAGTAAATCGTGGTTACGTATTCCTCTGATTCCTCCTTCAAAATAGAGCCTATCTAATTAAATTTTTTTAATATCTTCAGAAAGGATGAGTCTATGCCTCTACGTTGTTATTTTACCTAAAAGATCTTTCAAATTCGTTTTATGGTCGGTTGATTGGCGGGGTACGAAACATTCATTTTTTGCGATTTTTGAAGGGTCATAATTTTTTATTTATTAGTAAATTGAAAAAAAAATTGGACGTAGAGCTTTCACAGATCCCAATAATGTATAAAAAAATCATTTGTCTAGACGCATTATCCAGGGAGGAAATTGAAGAATACTTTTGTATGGAAAAAAAGTG
The DNA here is from genome assembly GCA_905404155.3 of Plebejus argus. Lineage (NCBI taxonomy): Eukaryota > Metazoa > Arthropoda > Insecta > Lepidoptera > Lycaenidae > Plebejus > Plebejus argus. The sequence continues at coordinate 8,636,686 of FR989942.1, forward strand.
TTAGCGTATGCTCTTAGTAATTATGCGTTTTCATGCCAAATTACAGCTTTGTAGGTCCATAGTCTCTAAGCAAAACCGCGGACAGACAGACAGACAGACAGACAGATGGACAGACGGACAGACGGTCAGACGGACAGACGGACAGACGGCCGGACAGACCGAAACTATAAGGGTTCCTTGTTGACTACGGAACCCTAAAAGTGCGTTTTTCGCGTAACTTTCTGCCACGCTCAGTAAAACTCTGGAGCAAACTATCACCAGCAGTATTTCCGGACCTGCAAAACTTCAAGAAGAGAGCGTATTCCCTCTTAAAAGGCCGGCAACGCACATGCAGCTCTTCTGATGTTGCGAGTGTCAATGGGTGACGGTAGTTGCTTACCATCAGGTGAACCGTTTGCTCGTTTGCCCCCTTATTTAATAAAAAAAAACCTCATTTCTTATTAATTTTATGTTATTTGAACCTCGAATTTAACTATGATAACCCGTGATACAACCGATGGAGGATGCAGAGTGAAGCTACATCTCGGCGTAATTCCAAGGGGTCCAAGCTGTTTGAAACACTATGGCAGTCAACAATTCGAGCGGCCCTTCGTTGGATACGATCCAGAGGGAGCAGTTGGTATTTTGACGCCCCTGCCCAGAGATGAGAACAATATTCCATATTATGAGGCCGAACCTGCGCCTTTTTTTTATGAAATAAGGGGGCAAACGAGCAAACGGGTCACCTGATGGAAAGCAACTTCCGTCGCCCATGGACACTCGCAGCATCAGAAGAGCTGCAGGTGCGTTGCCGGCCTTTTAAGAGGGAATAGGGTAATGGGGGAGGGTAGGGATGGGAAGGGATGGGAAGGAAATAGGGGAGGGTAGGAAAGGGAACATTGTAGGGTATTGGGCCTCCGGTAAACTCACTCACTCGGCGAAACACAGCGCAAGCGCTATTTCACGCCGGTTTTCTGTGAGGACGTGGTATTTCTCCGGTCGAGCCGGTCCATTCGTGCCGAAGCATGGCTCTCCCATGCCTTGTAGAGTTGTAGGCGTTGGTCCGGACTGAAGTACTGTCTCGCTCTGTTAAGAACACCAAGCTTCTTCGAGGCTAACTTGGCCTTACCCTCTAGATGATATCGGAACTGGACTTCGCTCGATATGTTCACGCCAAGTATCTCAATGCTAGGGAAGATGGTTAAAGATGTGCCCTCGAAACGAGGATATATTATTATGACAAAATTGACAACATCACGGGCGACTAACCCTAATGAGGTCCCCCATCTGCCTAGGTATCAACTTCGTTCTACATAATTGATAATACGTACATTTTCTGCGATTTCGGTGGTTTCGCTAATTTCGGTGGTTTTGGTAATTTCGGTGGTTTCGGTAATTTCGGTGGTTTCGGTAATCTCAGTTTCGGCATACGGAATCTTGGGAAGAAGCCACGGCGAGACCCTTCCTGGTTCATCGCGCTATCTGCATCGACTATCGAGCAAAATGTATCATAATATTACAATATAGCGTCCTGTGCCACAGTATCGTCATAGCTGTAAGGTCGATGAATGGTGCGACAGCTTGTCGACGCTCTAAACTATAAATGATATAGAGGGTGAATATAGTATATTATGCAACTAGTGCGATAAGTTAGATCGATTGCCCACGAGAGCGAAGAAGTTACGTTCATTCGCTAGATTTGTTTCGAATGCGGGATAAGTGATACCTATTGCGCTACCTGGGTCGAAAAGACACTGTTTGCCCATAAACTGTACTCGGCGAAACATGGTGGTACTTGGTAGCGGTCATTGACTTTTTCAGTCTAGGCGCCATATGAAAACTGCTCGCACTGTATTTAGAATATTTAAAAATAAAATTGTCCTCTTTTTAAGACACAGATTATTCGAGATTCATCGGAAAGCCTCTTGGTAATTCTCAGAATGATAATCTCCAACATTTTAAGAGGCTTCATATTCAGTTCACATCGAGTATGCAAAATACTATATCGCCCGACGAACGAAATGTCAGATGTTCCTAACATCTGACACTTCATTGTCAATCGCGGTTTATATTTGGTTTGTATAGAGAACATCTATATATCTCTATGATAGAGAATGACAAGTTTTTTGACAGGGAGTCAATGACGGCTATGACCAATCTAGTTAAGGCGTCTCTCAGTCCCCAGACAGACGCGGCAGCGGTGGCGGTGGCGGTAGCGCGGGCGGTCGCAGTCGGCAGTACAAACAACTGACCGCCGCCGCCACCGCCACCGCTGCCCGCGTCTGTCTGGGAGACGCCTAAGGGTCAATTCAGACCGCAACACGACGCGTAGATGCATTAGAAATTAGTATGGATTTGACAGATTCGCAAGACTTCTCACGCTGACGACATCTGTCAAATCCATACAAATTTAGGTCGCGTCGCGTCGCGCCTCGCCTCGTCGCCTTGCGGTCTGAATTGACCCTTATACTTGTCGCACCCAAATTGACAATAATTATGATAAGATACTATTTGCCACCTGCGCGAGTAAAGGCCGTCACAGACCTAGCTATAATATATATTAATATATTTATAGCTAGGCATATTAATATATATTTTCTACACAATTTTCGCGTGACCACACACTTAGCTATAATACATATTTCTGGTCTCAGTGTGTTTAGTACGGTATATTAAGGTATATTAATATATATTATAGCTAAGTCTGTGACGGCCTTTATATCTAATAAAATATTATTATATTTATATTTTGCTAAATTATCTTTTACGAAATATTTAATAATATTAAGTAAGACTTTAAAGGTATTTTTTTGTTAACAAAAACTTACCATCAATTAGTTCGCCGGCTCCCACGCTTTCCTAATAATAAATTGATATTTTATAAAATTATAACATAAGCAGTTGTAGGGTCAGTATATCTTACGCATTCAAAACATTTCATTTTAAGTAGGTATTGGTGAATCATCAGTTATCAGACCAAAACATCGTTGGAATCTTGTTTTATAGTAATTCTTGAATGCGTTCTGAAGAGGAAATAAATTACATTTCAAGAAATGGTTTCGCTTTTTGTGATGGCCTGAATTCAGTTTGATTAGTGATAAGTGCAGGTGATTAGTAATGAGGAGAAAGAAAGTAAAGAAAGTGATTGATTAGTGAAAGTCCTTCAACTTCTCTGATAGTACATATTATAGCATACACACCAGCTGTTGATGGGAGTAGGCGACGCAGGCCAGCAGCACGGCCGCTGTCATCATCAGCACGGGCCTCATGGTGATTTCTTTCGCAGTTACAAGTTTGTCCGCCAGCAAAATTTGCTTTATAAATTTTTACTGAATGCACTAGTTATATCCAGCGATTTAAATTCAACATTATTAAATTTAATTTCAAGCTCACGATCAATTTTGACCATATCAAGATTTTTTATTTTACTTTGATAAATATACCAAAATTATTAATCCTAATTTATTTGAATTTAAATAAAGTTACATTTTTTATTATTTTCATTATCATTTTTATGAAAATAATTATACGTGTACTCCGGGCCGTATTATGAATACAGCATACAGATCGGGTGTAAACTGTAAGGGCATTGTCACACTGGTGGTTTGCGGGTTGAGCGGTTGCACGGCGCGGGCGGTCACTAGATCATCTAAGACGGTTCGATCGCGGCAAACACGCGGCGGTTTCGCGACGGATTCGCTACATGCTACATGTATCACCATCGCTCCGCCCGCAAACCACTAGTGTGATGAGGCCCTTTTTTACATGGGGAAATGCTTTACGCATCGCTGGTGGATTGGGATTTGGGGCTATCGGCTACTAGGGTATGTAGGACTTCCTCTGACGTTGGTCTATCCACTAAAACCATATATGTTTCCATATTCGCTTACGGCAGAATTTATAGTAGTTTTTACTGGCGTAATTGACGCAGGTACGACGGGTCGACTCAACAACAAATTCAATTAACTAACAATTATCAAACACTATCGACATTCCTCCGTCTATCGCCAGCCGATCTCATTCGATCGCATCGAAAAACAAAAGATCGAATTTTTTTTCTAAGTTCAGGTACAAATATTTTCATAATGTCTATAGGATCGATTCAGCCGGTTAGGAGGAGTTACAAACACTACAGTAAATATATAAAGAGTGTAAAAAACTAAGTGATAAATGATAATACTTTAGCGTGTGTACGTGTTCCTTGTATCTTTACACTGTGAAAGTAGCAGCGCTGAAGAACCAATTTTATTTTCACTTTTGTATGGGCAAGCGCCCCAGTGTCACGAGCTTCCCCATACAAAAGTGAAAAAAAAAATGATTTGTCTTTCAGCAGCAGCAGCACTCTTGAGTGAACTCTTTACAAGGAACACATACACACCCTTAAGTCTTATCGCTTAATTTTGTTATACCCTGTGTAAAGATGTAAAACTACTTGCGTCGTACCGCGTCTACAGCTTTGTAGCTTATATATTTACAACTTCGTTATGCATGTACATTCTACAGCATCGTAATTCGTAGCGCATCTACAGCTTCGTAGTGCATCTACAGCTTTGTAGCGCATCTACAGCTTCTTAGTGCATCTACAGCTTTGTATCGCATCTATAGCTTCGTAGTGCATCTACAGCTTTGTAGCGCATCTACAGCTTCGTAGTGCATCTACAGCTTTGTAGCGCATCTACAGCTTCGTAGTGCATCTACAGCTTTGTAGCGCATCTACAGCTTCGTAGTGCATCTACAGCTTTGTATTGCATCTATAGCTTCGTAGTGCATCTACAGCTTTGTAGCGCATCTACAGCTTCGTAGTGCATCTACAGCTTTGTAGCGCATCTACAGCTTCGTAGTGCATCTACAGCTTTGTAGCGCATCTACAGCTTCGTAGTGCATCTACAGCTTTGTAGCGCATCTACAGCTTCGTAGTACATCTACAGCTTTGTAGCGCATGTACAGCTTCGTAGTGCATCTACAGCTTTGTAGCGCATCTACAGCTTCATAGTGCATCTACAGCTTTGTAGCGCATCTACAGCTTCGTAGTGCATCTACAGCTTCGTAGCGCATCTACAGCTTCGTAGTGCATCTACAGCTTCGTAGTGCATCTACAGCTTTGTAGCGCATCTACAGCTTCGTAGTGCATCTACAGCTTCGTAGCGCATCTACAGCTTCGTTGTGCATCTACAGCTTCGTAGCGCATGTACAGCTTCGTAGTGCATCTACAGCTTTGTAGCGCATCTACAGCTTCGTAGTGCATCTACAGCTTTGTAGCGCATCTACAGCTTCGTAGTGCATCTACAGCTTCGTAGCGCATGTACAGCTTCGTAGTGCATCTACAGCTTCGTAGTGCATCTACAGCTTCGTAGCGCATGTACAGCTTCGTAGTGCTTCTACAGCTTCGTAGCGCATCTACAGCTTCGTAGCGCGTCTACAGCTTCGTAGGCCGTAGCACATGTTAAGCTTTGTAGCGCATCTACAGCTTCGTAGTGCATCTAAGGGCTCCATTCCACCGCGGTGCACGGAGAGACTACGCACGTGCGTCAAGCTTCGCTTTGTAAGAAAATATATGTGACTGTGTCCACTGCAACCCACGGACACGCTACGCACGAATTGACTCAAGTCAAAGAAATAAATCCGTGCACGGCCACGCGTGCGCGTGGCCGTGCACAGCGTGCGCCGCGGTGGGTTGGCGGCGTGAAGCTTCGTAGCGTATCTACAGCTTCGTAGCATATCTACAGCTTCGTAGCACATGTACAGCTTCGTAGCACATGTACAGCTTTGTAGCGCAACTACAGCCTCAATTCATAGCGAATCTGCAGTGTAGTTACAGACATAGATCATGATAGATACCGTATGTGTATGTACTTCGCGTGCCATATCGCGCTTCCAAACGACGAGCAATGCTCGTCTTTCGAAAGTCTGTTCTTTAGTTTGCTATCGGAATCGGATGTCAATCGGAATTTTAAATATGTCTACATGCCTAAAAGTGCCGTATTGAGCTGTAGAAATTCATATAGAAACGTTGACCTAGATAATGGGCACTTTTCTTATCATCCGTACGTCACAGTAGCTATAAAAAGTGGCACGCTCTTTTTCATAAAAATGAAGCGACATGCGGTATCTTGATCTATGTCTGTGAGTGTAGTGCAATTATTACTGTAGTATTTTCTAATCTCACGTGTTACACCATTTTCACTTTGCCACTGATTCGCACTCAAGGTGGTAAGTTAGATCGAAGATAGTGGCGTTCATTTGAAATAATATAAAAGACACTACAATATTTTTATAGTACTGCTTTAATAGGGGAATACTTAAATCATTAACAATGGTCGGAAAGGCTTTAGCGGGCCCCTAGACGATCAATTTTATTGTGCAATATCACGTATGGTGCAATATTATTGACTGTCTATGGCTGATATTGAACTCGCCCATATTTCAATAATTTTACTGTCAAATATAAACGTAGAAAAAAGGCGGACGGAGTCTTATTATAAACAGAACTGTGTCCTCAGAGTCGGCCAGTCTGACTGCATGTACACTGTTGCCGCTATAACAACAAATACTAAAAACAAAATAAAATTAATATATAAGGGGGGCTCCCATACAACAAACGTCATTTTTTGGACCTTTTTTGCTCTATGTCAATAATGGCAAAAGGTAGGTACTTAAATTTTTCTCAAAGTCCTTAGTTATATGTGTACTTTAATATTTAATAATAATATTAAAATAAAATAGCAAATTAAGGGGGGCTCCCATACAAAAAACACAATTTTTGGCCTAATTTTTCTCTATAATGGTACGGAACCCTTCGTGCGCGAGTCCGACTCGCACTTGGCCGATTTTTTTTCTACGGTCATGCTGGCAAATAAATTGTTCAATGAAAGGCTTAGACGTACCTATCTATAATATCAAAGTTATAACTCGACGCATGATGGCATAAATCAATCACGGGCTTGAAATTAAATTTAAATCAAATTGTAACACGTTAAGGTTATTTTGCTGATAAGTATAAATAGTGGACCGTTGAGGATGTGGGACATACTCCGGTAGAGCTCGTGATCACCGCCATCTCTTCCACACAACATGAGGCCAGTACTGATAACCGTAGCCGTGCTGCTGGCTTGCGTCGCCTACTCCCATCAACTGCAGGTGGGCATGGTTGGGGACAATGAATTTCGTTGTGACACCGCGACCGCCAAAGCTTCGAGTTGCACTTCTCACTGTCGCATCAAGATTGCTCCTTGAAATATTAGGCGTTATTTTATATTGTCAGGGTAGGGCTCTACGGACTTGCGATACTCGACTGTTTCAATCGTCACTAACGTAGCTATAATTGCTAACATCAGTTATATAATTTCTACTTTATTATGTTTAAATGTCGTACAAACCGCATAATTGCAGGTGGCAGTTTACGTCAAGTAGAATTATTAGTGACACTACTTTGCAGCACCTTTATTGTGATTCGTCTTGCTGACTGCTGCTGTTCAACATTTTGAATGATTTCTGTTATAAATAACAAAGTCATGAGAGCCTGAAGTGCGTATTATTTTTGAGATTTTGCTTTATTTTTTTTATGGACATGGAGTGCATGTGTCATCAAGTCTTTGTGGTACGAATTTTCGAAAATTCGAAATCCTCGAATATTGTCTTTTCTAACGTGATGTCTTATTTTTAAGGAAGGGGCCGCTGAACTTCAGGGTAAGTTTTTCATTTAAGTACATAATATTTTTCTTGTATAACATAAATTACAGACAATATTAGATTTTCTTTAAAAACATAATTAGTTTTTATTTCCGAATTTCTGATCAGAAAAATTCGGCCGCGCCACCAGAACGCGCTCTGTTCATACATGTTGTGGACCCTGCATACTATCAGAATTCTGTCGAAATGTATGAGCGTCCGAATTTTCTTATCAGAAATTCGGATAATGTGCGGCCGGGCTAAAGATCCTATGAAAGTATAGCACGGTAAATCGTCGTAATACTCATCGACGATAATGTTGATGGTTGATGGTAGCAATATTTTAATACTTGTTGATATACAGCTGACGACGGGGCCAGCGCGCTGAATGACGATATGCTGGTGCGAGAGGCGCGTGCCGCCTCTGGGAACTTTCTGCGCGAAAAACGACTAGTGTGAGTTTGACGTGATAATATGCGAGTTTGAAAATTACCACACTTGAAGGTGGGTTGATTCAGACCGCAACGCGACGAGGCACGGCGAGGCGCGGCGCGGCATAAATTTGTATGGATTTGACAGATTTCAATTGCGAGAGAAGTCTTGCGAATCTGTCAAATCCATATAGAAATGCATCTACGCGTCGCGTTGCGGTCTGATTAATCGATCCTAAAGACGCTTGTCCACCGCCATCACTGGGCCGTCACCGAGAACAAGAATATGTTGGGCCGATAAAATGCCACATGATGTGGGAAATAGTTTTCATTTAACAAACGAGTGGCGGCATGGATCGCTAGACCAATGTTGGTAGAAAACGAAGCCTACTCTACTTAGGTCATGGTGTCGCATTTTATCGGCTTAAAATTATCTCGTTCTCGCCTCTCGGTGACGCGGACGGTCCAGCGACGGCGGCGGTGGACAAACGGCCCTAGACAAAGTCAACTTCTTAAAAAATATGTTAAAACATGTAGTATATTTTCTAATATTGTATGCCTTCGTCATTGTTATTTAAAGATAATAATATTAGGTTATAATAATTAAAAATATTATTAATTTGTAACATTAACTTGCTGTATACATTTTCGTAATCGTTGTTTTTGAATGTTTGCAGGCAACAACAGACCACTGAATTGTAAGTTTGGAGGCCTTTTAATTTTTCATAAAATGCTATTTAAGGCTCTTAGCCATAATTCTTAAATACCACATATTAACATTTCGCCAGTAGATCAGTTAACCGGTAAAGACTCAGAGTTTGTCTGACGATTTTGTATCGAAGGTCAATCCGAGCCCAAAGTGTTGTCAGCTCGCCGTCACAGGCCAGATTGAGTCAACAGGGATGCCGGACAGTCTGTTATCTAAACGCCGAATCGAACACGCACTGTAACGCCCGCAGTGCATGTAAGAGCTTGTCGCGCAAGACTGTACGTTGTACGACATTTCTGATCAGAAACAGTTGAACGTCCGCGCTGTCTCTTACATGTTGTACTGAGCCGAGTGAGCTAGAACTTGCCGGAAGGATATTTCGGATAGTGTGCGGGGTGGCGATCCGGCGGAATTCAAATGTTTCTGATCAGAATTCAGACAATATGCGGCCGGGCTAAATGTGTAGGACCCATAAGGCGAGACCACACTACGCGGCACTATGCTGCAACGGAGCGACGCATAGTGTAGCATATTGTAGTTCCACAATGTAGGCCACAATAAACAATACGATACGGCCACAATACGACTGCAAAGAGACAGTCGACGGACGAAACGGTGCTAGTACCAATATATTCTTTCAATAATGTCGGAATGTTAAGCTTAGGCCAAACCTACGCGAACAACGCGAAAGCGAAGCGGAGCGTCAAGTTGTCAAATGTTGTCAAATGTGTGTTTTGTATTCAAAAAACACATTTGACAACATTTGACAACTTGACGCTCCCGCTTCGCAGTCGCGTGGTAGCGTAGGTTTGAACGTAGCATTACGCCGCATGCTGGCTGGTATAATTTATATCAGCCAGCCCGCCAGCCTTTAACATAGCATGGCGAAACCATAAAGTTAATATACCTAGCGGAATAGAGCAACAAACTCGAGCTGTCAAACGTAACCGAAATTGGTTTTCATCTGTGTGAAAAATATGTGTACGTGTACACTTACACAAGCATGATTGAACATGAATTCTATGAGATTAAATTGTCAACGGGTCTGATCCGTGCTGATGGACGTCAAAAAAAGAGTGATGCTGTTGTGTATCACACGTCTCTTTTTACCACGCAGTGTTACTGATAGTGATATCTCGCTTGCTCAGGCCTTTGTTTCTCTATTCCGCTAGGTATATTAACTTTATGGGTGAAACCCATAAAGTAAAGTATCGGTACTCACGTCGTTTGGTCCGCTTCAATTTTAAGTCGTACTGGTAGTTATCTAGTGTGTGTTGCTGTGTGTTAGCCTAGGGCCTAGACGATCAATTTTATTACGCAATATTACACACAATACATTTATTGAACACTTTTTGACAACAAGATTGGAAGGCGGGCGCGTTCAATATTAACCCCAGACGGTTTATAGTATTGGACAATACGTGATATTGATCGTCTAGGTGCCCGCTAACATATTGTTTTGAAAATTTAATTAAAAAGGGAAATAAAATAACTTTTTTACTCAGTGACCCCTTTGTTGCTTCCCGTGGACGTTGACGCGGCCTGCTGGTTCCGGCTTGAATGGATGCGATAACGACTACCTACAGCAATTATTCCTTTCAGGTTATTCCCTTTTTATTTTCGGTTATAAAATATTTAGATTTTTCTGTAAAATGTGCAAATAAAAAGTTTTAGCATTCATGATAGTACTTGTTATTTTAAAAACTTAATTTATAATGATACTAATGATAATTTATAAAATTATACAGCATGAGTGGTGAAACATGTTAAATACTCGAGGACGTGATATTTGGCTATTATATTAGTTGAAAAAAAAAATAATAACAAAAAATAATATCAATTGATCAGTAGCTTAAAGTTAAATAATTATTTACCCAACGCATGGAAACACATGGGTAGCGCGCGGCGCGCGGGGCGCACGCCGCGTAGTAATTTACTAAGTGTCCATGATTCATTTGTTTAAAGGGACATTTGATCAAAAATTAAGTACCTAATTTTATTACATAATTTTAATGAGAATCGAGTACTGAATACTCTCCTTAAGTATCGGTAATGTCTCACCAGTCATGCTGTATAAACATTGACTCGTTAAAATAATTTTTATGGTACGGGAGCTAGCAAAGCTTGAAAAATAATTATTTTGTCAGCTGATTTTGTGTAAATATTATGTCGTCCTTCTTGCTCTTCTAGTTCTGTTAAGTTCAGTTAAGGGTCAATCCGAGCCCAAAGTGTTGTCAGCTCGCCGTCACAGGCCAGATTGAGTCGACGCCCGCAGTACATGTAGGCGCTTGTCGCGCAAGACTGCAGGCCGACCGTAAATGTGTAGGACCCATAAGGCGAGACCACACTACGCGGCACTACGCTGCAACGGAGCGACGCATAGTGTAGCATGTAGTTCCACAATGGCCACAATAGACATAACTATACGACTGCAAAGAGACGGTCGACAGACGAAACGGTGCGAGTACCAATATTTGTCAAAGAAAAAACGGACGGAAAAAAACCGTACAGAAACTGATCGAATGTGTGTGACATGCAATTACTTTTATATGAATTTATTGCGTTCGGAGGCCCGGTTTCGGGAAACGGATCAGGAAATCGAATCAGGAAAACTGAGTGCGTAGTGCGAGTTTTATTCGACCATACTCATCGAGAACGTTAACGCGAATTTGTATGGGATCAAAGCGGTATCCACGTAAGCCAGTAGGTGGCGCTGCTTTGATCCTATACAAATTCGCGTAAACGTGTTCGATGCGTATGATCGAATAAAACTCGCACTACACCCCCGGATATATGTCAGCCCTATATGCCATAATGTCGGAATGTTACGCCGCGCGCTGGCTAGTATAATTAATTATTAAAATTAAGATTTCAAAATTGAATTATTTCGCATACAGTGCCAAAACATAAGCAACAACTAAAACGGCTATTTGTTGTGGTCTCATCAGGTCCACGTACATTTCCCGTCGAGTTTTGTATAGTAAATAATTTAAAATTTACATGTTTTCTACGTAATATATAATAGGGGCCCGCTAACATATTGATTTAAAAGGGAAATAATATAACTTTTTTACTCAGTGACCCTGGTCACATCTATCCTTCCCGTGGACGTTGACGAGGCCAGCTGGTTCCGGCTTGAATGGATGCGATAACGACAATAATTATTCCTTTCAGGTTATTCCCTTTTTATTTTCGTTCATAAAATATTTAGATTTTTCTGTAAAATATGCAAATAAAAAGATTTCGCATTCATGATGGTACTTGTTATTTCAGAAGCCTAATTTATGTGATACTGGTCAATGTTTATATATTTTTTAATTTGGGTAATGAATAGGGATTGTAATTGCTGAACCAGCATACAGCAATCCTGAATCCAGCTGGATCCAGCGCCTTTATAACATGCTGGATCCAGCATACAGTGCTAGATCCAGCGATGCGGATCCGTAAACATAATATTATCAGTTTCTATTTTTTGCCGCCATTTTTAAAACGGCGCGGCTGTTGTAGAAAACTATTTTAGTTTTTACAAATATATATTTTATGGTTTTTATAAGAAATACAATAATAATAATATTATATATATAAAACTCAAAGGTGACTGACTGACATGGTGAATGGTGA